>JAKSZU010000002.1:139258487-139622034 GCA_026018925.1 Tupaia tana | reverse complement strand
CATTTTAAAATTAGAAGTTATATACAATATCTTTTCTTATCACAGGAGAATAATAATAGAAATCAACAAGAATAGCTGTGGAAAATATGCAAATATATGGAAATTAAACAATATCCTGAATGATTATGGAATCAAGAAAGAAAGAAAGAAGTTAAAAAGCAGACATCTCCATTTGAAGCCCCTTGCCAAGCCAGGGAATCTGAGGCAGGGTTGAAATTCAGCCCCAGCCTCAGCTCCTAACTTCCAAGCCCACATTCCAGTTTTAGAGCTACAAATGTAAGTGGTTTCTTTCCTTTACTCCTCCTCCCCCAAGTAGTACAGGGGAATTGCAGGCCTCTTAAGTAGACATCTCTATCTGAAGCTCTCTGCCAAATTTGCATGCTACACAAGCATAGAGTATGACTTTTTTGGTTCTTCTTTTCTCTCTTTTCTTTCATTTAGCTTCTCAGCCTCCACCCTCAAAATGACTAGACAGGTCTAGATTTATAGTACTCAAACATCGAAACACTATGAGGCTCTGAGGAATTCTCAACCTCCCTCCCCCACTGAAGCACCAATACAAAGAGAGAACATCCTCTTCAGAAATCTGTAATCAAAACTCCTCCTATGGGTACCACATTGCAAACTACAGTAGAAGAAAGACATTGGCATGGAAGCAATTAACAGCAAAAGGGAAGCAAATGATCTCACATGTGCAGAAACCTTCTCCAAAGAGTTATTCAAAGGAGACTACATCATCAAATGACTAAAAATCAGAGAAGGACCTCAAGTATGAGAAAACCAAGAAATACGTCTCCACCAAGAGAACACCACTTTCTCAAAAAATCTTAGAACTGATAAATGAATTCAGTAAATACAACGCATGGTCAGTAGACTTTTTGTACACAAATAATAAATTGTCTGAGAAAGAAATCAAGAAGGCAGTCTCATTTATAATAGCCACACATTCGCACAAAATAAAATATCTAGTATTATTTAACCAAGGAAGTGAAAGAACTTTTCAATGAAAATTATGAAACAATGAAGAAAGAATTTTCAGAGAACATACAAAAATGGAAACACACTAAAATTATTGACATTGGGGCCAGCAGATGGCATAATAGTTACATTACTGGACTCCCATGTAATCAACCATGGTTCAAATCCCAGACCTGATGGCTTAAAACTCATGCTGAGTGCATGTGTGTGCATGCCTAAAGTACTGAGAGGAGAATGGAGGAGAAGGGATTGCAGTGTGGCCATCCCTCCTGGGGAAGGTGAGGGTTGATTTCTCACTTTCTGTCTCTGTTTATTAGGTGAGTACCCATGTTCAATAGCAAAAATCTCTCCCTAAAAAAAAATATTGATATTATCCTTTAGGTAGATACCCAGGAGTAGAATTATTGGATCATTTGGTCATTCTAGTTGTAGGTCTTTGAGAAACTTCCACATTGTTTATAATGGATGTACCAACTTACATTCCCACCAACAATGTAGGAGAGTTCTCAGTGATTCAATGTTAAAAGAAAATTTTAAAGTAATGATAATAAAAAAATAAGTAACATAATTCTTTGAAAAAAATTAAATAAATAAAAATGTTGATACTACCCAAAGAAATCTACAAATTCAGTACAACCCCTGTCAAATTATCAACAACATCCTCCACAGAAATCGAAAAAGCATCTTAAAATTTGTCTGGATTAACAAAAAACCCCAATTGCTAAAGCAATTCTGTGCAAAGAATAAAGTTTGAGGTATTACACTATCTGACTTCAAAATACATTACAAAGCTATAATAACTAATACAACATTGTATTAGCACAAAAATAGACCCATAGACCAATGGAACAGACAAGAGAACCCCAAATGAATCCACAAATATATAGCCAACTTTTTTTTTTTTTTTTTTTTGAGAGGTTTTTGCTATAGGGTG
The DNA here is from genome assembly GCA_026018925.1 of Tupaia tana. Classification (NCBI taxonomy): domain Eukaryota; kingdom Metazoa; phylum Chordata; class Mammalia; order Scandentia; family Tupaiidae; genus Tupaia; species Tupaia tana. The sequence goes on along the minus strand of JAKSZU010000002.1, from coordinate 139,620,122 downwards.
CGTGCATTCGCCAGAAAGACAGAGAAAGAGAGACAGAAAGTGAGAAATCACCCCCCAGGGGGGATGGCCATGCCGCAATCTCTTCTCCTCCATTCCCCTCTCCGGGTCTTGGGCATGCATGCACACGAGGCCGGCATGAGTTTAAGGCACCCGGTCCATAACAGGAACCGTGGTCGACTACATGGGAGTCCAGCGACATAGCCATTACGCTAACTGCTGGTCCCATAGACAACTAATTTTTGATGAAAGTTCCAAAAAGACCATCTTTTCACTAAATGGTGCTGGGAAAGTTGGATATCCATATGCAGAAGAATTAAACTAGACCCTTATCTCTCATCTTATACAAATATTAACCCAAAATGATTAAAGACTTAAATGTAAAATCCAAACCTATAAAAATTTTACAAGAAAACATTGGTTTAGGCAAATATATATATATATATATATTAGGCGGATAAAAATTTATGTATTTTAGGTTTGTAAATATACATCGGTGTGTGTGTGTGAGAGAGAGAATTTTATTTTAGTTTCCAGGTGATGTATGCATGAGAGAGAAAGAGAGAATGACAGAAAAGAGGAGAAAGCACTAGCCAATGGAGTGCAGTCACATCACAATCCCTTCTCTATTTCTCCATCTTGTCAGGATTTTGTGCCTACATACACAGGTGGTTGGCATGTTTTTCAAGCTTCAAGGGCTGGGATTTGAACTACAGTCAGCCATGTGGGAGCTGTTTACTTAACACTAGGTTATGGGGCCTGCACTGTTTTTAAAGTGAGAGCTCAAAAAGCACAAACAACATCAAAATCGATAAATTGGATTACATCAGACTGAAAAGCTTCTGTATAAAAAGGGAATGCAGACGACCTACAGAGTAAGAGAAAATATTTGAGAAGAATACATCTAAAAAGGAATAAATATCCAGATTATATAAGGAACTTAACCAATCCACCAGTAAAAAACCCAACAATCAAATTTTAAAATGGACAATCAATCTGAACAATTTTCAAAGGAAGATCTACAAGTAGCCAAAAAGCATATGAAAAAAATGTTCAACATTAAGTAATCATAAGAAAAATGCAAATCAAAACCACACTGAGATATCACTTCATCCACATCAGAATGATTATTATCATAAAGCAAAAAATAAGTGTAGGCAAGGCTCTTTGAGAAAGGGGAGTCTTGGTGTATTATTGGTGGGAATGTAGTTAGTAGAGTTGCTATAAAAAAAAATTTGGAGTTTCCTCAACAAACTAAAAATAGTAGAATTACCACATGATCCAGTAAGCCTACTATTGGGTGTATATCCAAAATATGTTAATATGTATAATTCCATATACACTTAGATCTTTTATATAAGGCTCATAAAAGAATTAATAGCTCTGTTTCTTTCAAATTTGTATTAAAATTCCATGGAGATATAGTTGAAGATTTCTTTTTCACGTATGTCTTATGGCATGAAATTTTCTACTCTAAACATGTACTTATCAAATAAATCTTTATAGTATGAAAATGAAAAAACATTTACTGTATATTGTTGAGAATACAGAACTGCATATTTTGATCAACAGAATAATGGCCTTCTAAAAATACTTGTATCATAATCTCTGGAATCTGTAAATGTGTTATCTTAAATGGCAAAGGGGACTTTGCAAGTGTGATTTAGTTAATCATCTTGGACTAGGAAGGATCTTGATACTTGAGTGTGTCCAACACAATCACAAGGGTCCTAATAAGTGAAAGACGGTGCAATGAGGTCAGATTTGGAAATCTGATGTCAAAAAGCGGCAATGGATGAAAGTAAGGCTATATTTAGGAATTTTAATTTTTTTAGAGGTTTTCGCTATAGGGTGCGTGCGCTCGGCAGACAGACAGAGAGAGACATAGAGACAGAAAGTGAGAAACCACCCCCGGGGGGATGGTCACACCACAATCCCTTCTCCATTCTCCTCTCGGGATCTTGGGCACACACGCACACACGCCCGGTGTAAGTTTTAAGCCACCGGGTCCAGGACTTGAACTGCGATCGACTATGTGGGAGTCCAGCGACATAGCCATTACGCTAACTGCTGGTTCCCTATTTAGGAATTTTTATGCTTCAGTTTGAGAGCTAAACTTTCATAAACCTATGTATATACCTGTGAACATGTGAGGAACATGATGAAATAAGGATGACTAAGGTCAAGACTAAGGGAAAAAAGGGAAAAGTTAAATTAATAGCAGTAATGAATAATTAGAGATAAAATGGGTAGGATAACTTACCTTGTCTTTCTTCTGAGAGTTTTTCTGAAAACAACAGTGCAAGAAAGATTAAATTCACTCAGTAAATAGGAAAGCAGTTAACAACTCAGTTTAGTGGCATATTGGCCCAAAGCAGCATTCTCTGACAGTGTATGGGAGCTTTGCGCAATGACAGAGTGCTAAGGAGAAAATTATCACCTTAATCTGTGAAGATGCTAATAAGAAAGCCTTCTCAAGAATGTCTTGTAAAAGAAGGGTTTCTCCAAAGTTATGGCCATGTAAGACAAAAGCGTTTGCCACTTTGGAGATAGCTAGACCCTTAGAAGATTTGGAAAAATTAAAATGGGCATGTCTGGGGAATGTTAACTTGGTAAATGTAATAACTAGTAAAAATCTAGAGTTATTTTAATAAAATTCTGCAAATAGTAACTTTGAGCTTGAGACTAATTCTTTTTTTGTTTGTTTGTTTGTTTGTTTGTTTTTTGGAGAGGTTTTTGCTATAGGGCGCGTGCGCTCGCCAGACAGACAGAGAGAGACAGAGAGATAGAAAGCAGGAAATCACCCCCCAGGGGGGATGGCCACGCCGCAATCCCTTCTCCTCCATTCTCCTCTCGGGATCTTGGGCACGCACGCACACGCGCCCGGCATGAGGTTAAGCCGCCAGGTCCGGGACTCGAACCGCGGTCAACTACGTGGGAGTCCAGCGACATAGCCATTACGCTAACTGCTGGTCCCGAGACTAATTCTTTTCATCTCAATACTTTAATATTAAATCTCTTAGTAATCATCGGGACTCAGAAATGGTAAATGTAGAGAAAACTTATAAACAAAGTAAAAGGAAAACAGAAAACCTAAGGTTAGAAGTAGGAGAAATGAAAGAGTAGAGATTTGGGAAAAACAAGATAGAATAATTTCTGGGCATACATAGCAACAGGTTTGATATAGAGTTACTACATTCTTAAAGGCACCTACAGAAAATATAAAAGTAGAAAATACGTACATAAATATTGATGGAGGACAAAGATAATTGCCAACAAATAGGACAAACTCTGTAATAATGCTAAAAGGGAAAAAAACTTACCTCCTTCCTCTGCATTGTTCACTGAAAAACAAACAAAAATAGGTATTGCATTTATCTAAATGCCAGAATAATTTATAAAATACATATATGTGTTCTAGATGGGTTCATAGGCTACTCTCAAGTTGTAGGTCTCATAGACAACTTCAGCAATTGGATTTTTACCTCATATCACAAGTATTTCTACTATCATCATCTTGAATAATTTTATGACTCCTATAGACAAACATCATCATTTTGTTGTCATTGAAAATTGCATACAAATGTAATTATTTTCACTCTCTCTGTGATATATGCTTGCACACAGCTGTCCAGGGTGACCTAACATCCTGGTGCACAGTGTTGGAGAAGTGTATGCTAAGTTGATTTCTGCCTTGGTCATAAGACTTTTTTTTTTCCTAATAGAGCAAAATAGTACCTGTCACATTTAGGAAGAATTTTCATGTGACTGAGTTTTCTATTTAGGGTCTCATGTATCTTTGCCTTTTGCCAAAATAATAACAGTAGGTACCTACTGTATTTAGAGCCTCCACCTTCATCTCTGAACCAGAACATCCAGTTAAGTACAACCAAGTGCAGAAGTATTTTTAAAAAACAGGCATGATAAAAACAAAGACCATTCTACCAAAATATTATATAATAAAGTTGCTAAAAACTAAAGATAAAATCTTAAAGCAAACCATGGGGCAGGGGAAACACATTAGATAAGAAATTACTAAGGTAAGACTGTCTTTATTCTTATCATCAGTATATATGCACAGTAGAAGAAAATAAAATGGCAGTTTTAACAGTGCTAAAAGAAAAATGTAAAAGTAAAATTCTAAATCCATTAAAAAACAAGGTGAAATAAAGAATTTCTCAATGCAAACAAAATAAAAACTTGAAATCTTATCATCAACAAATGTGTTCAATAATATATGTTCAAGGAAGTTTTTCATATGAAAGGACAATTACGCCTAGTGGAAAACTGGGTCCACAAGAAGGAATAAAGAGCACTGGAAGTCATAAATATGTGGTTAAATATAACAGACTATTTCTTATTTAACTTTATAAAAATAAATGTTTAAAAAAATAAAATCAACCTATTGTGAGCTCATACTGTATATTCAAATAATAGCACAGCCGGCCGGCCGGAGGGCAGGCCGGCGGGCCGCGGGGCTATGCCTGCGTGCGCCGGCCGGCCGGAGGGCGGTCCGGCGGGCCGCGGGGCCAGCGGCTACGCTCCGTGTGCCGTGGCGCGGGGGCGGGGTGCTGGGCGCGGGGGCTCCGCTCCGCGGGGCGGGGCGCGGGGCGCCGCTCCGCGTGCTAGGGCGTGGGGACGGGGCGCCGGGCACGAGGGCTCAGCTCCGTGAGCCGGGGCGCGGAGACGGGGCGCGGGGGCTCTGCTCCGCATGCCCTGTCCAGAGGACCGGCCCAACCGGGGCCCTGCCCCACGTGCCGTGGCCGGGGTCTGACCCGTGTGCCGTGGCCGGGGTCTGCCCTGAGTGCCGTGGCCGGGATCTGCTCCGTGTGCCTTGGCCGGAGAGCCAGCCCAGCCGGGGCTCTGCTCTGTGCGCTGTGGCTGGGGTTCTGAGCCGCGTGCCCTGGCCGAGGAGCTGGCCCGGCCGGGGCTCTGCCCCACGTGCCGTGGCCGGGGTCTGCCCCACGTGCCATGGCCGGGGTTTGCCCCGCGTGCTGTGGCCTGGTCTCTGCTCCGCGTGCCGTGGCCTGGATCTGCCCCGCGTACCTTGGCCGGAGAACCAGCCCAGCCGGGGCTCTGCTCTGTGTGCTGCGGCTGGGGTTCTACTCCGCGTGACCTGACCGGAGAGCCAGCCCGGTCGGGGCTCTGCTCCGCGTGCCGTGGCCGGGGATCTGCCCCACGTGCCGTGGTCGGGGTCTGCCCAGTGTGCTGTGGCCGGGACTCTGCTCCGCGTGCCTTGGCTGGAGGGCCGGCCAGGCCGGGGCTCTGTCCTGTGACTGGGGCTTTGCTCTGCGTGCCTTGGCCGGAGAGCCGGCCCAACCGGGGCTCTGCCCCCGTGTGCCGTGCCCCCGCGTGCCGTGGCCGGGATCTGCCCCCGCGTGCCATGGCCGGGCTCTGCCCCCGCGTGCCGTGCCCCCGCCTGCCGTGGCCGGGGTCAGCTCCCCCGCGTGCCGTGGCCGGGGCTCTACCCCCGCGTGCCGTGGCCGGGGTCTGCCCTGCGTGCTGTGGCCGGGGCTCTGTTCCGTGTGCCTTGGCCGGAGGGCCGACCAGGCCAGGGCTCTGCCCTGCGGCTGGGGTTCTGCTCTGCATGCCTTGGCTGGAGAGCCAGCCCAGCCGGGGCTCTGCCCCCGCGTGCCGTGGCCGGGGTCTGCCCCGCGTGCCATGGCCCCCGTGTGCCGGGCTCTGCCCCGCCCCCGGGGTGTGCCGTGGCTGGGGTCTGCCTCCGCATGCCGTGGCCGCGGCTCTGCCCCGCGTGCCAGGGCCTGGACGGCCCAGCCCCCACTGCCTCTCCGGCGCTGGGTATGTCTCGTGCCCGGCGCTGCAGCAGGCCGGCACCGCGGACCGGCCAAGGTCGCTGTCCTTCCTTTCTCTGGCTGGGCGGGCGAGGGGGGGGGGCACTGGATCCCACGAGTATGCATGCGCTCGGGGCCCGCATGGGGCCGCCGGGCCTGCATGTGGTCCTGGGCCTGCGAGTGGCTGCCGGGGCCGGGCATGGCTGCCGGGCCTACATGTGGCCCCCAGGCTTGCGCATGGCCGCCGGGCCTGCACCCCCGCATGGCCACCGGCCGCGGGCGGCGGGCTGGGACTGAGCACAGGGATCAAGAACTTACAGCTATGGGCAGCAGAGGGAGTCTTTGGCTGTCTTGGACCAATTGAGAGGTGTATTGTGTGGGAGGAATTTCTCTACCTATGGTCAGTGAGAAGATGAGGGTTACCAGCTCTGCATTACCTCAGGGAAAAACAAGAACTACTCCACCATTCTTAGGAATCCAGACACCCGAGGATGATTCACACTGCAGATCCCTACAGTGCCATTCCAGGTGACTGTGGGATGACTGTTGTGCCGCATCAGCTGATAGTCGTCTCTGCTTTCCAGAGCCACGTCCCTGAAACTGTGTTCCATGGAGACTCACATACATTTACGGGGCTGCACGAGACCCACCCTTGGTCCAGCCCTGAGTGAAGTCTACGTTCCCTATTGCTGGGAACTTTATGAACTGAAAATTAGAAGAAAAAAGAAAAAAAAAAAAAAAAAAAAAGGAACTGTATCTCTCAGCAAAAAACATCATAGACAATTCACACTTACTTGCAGAATCATCTGAGTGGGTTTTGAATGTTCACAACATAATGTTAACTGTTGAAGATGGTGAATATGTTTATATCTATTTGGTTAATACACACTGTATATACATGCTTTTACAGACCATTCTGTACCCATTCCGTACAAATGTAATGATTGTATGCAAATTAAAAAAAAAAAAAGAAGGAAGGAAGGAAGGAAGGAAGGAAGAAAGAAAGAATGAAAGAAAGAGGGAGGGAGGGAGGGAGGGAGAGGGAGGAAAAACATAAAAGTTTGCTTAGTGGACAAAAAATGAGAAGTTATTGGCTGATGATAATGTATATAGTAATATCTTTGTCTTGACTGACAGGCATAGTATTTGTGTTGGAAAAAGAAATATATACTGTAAAAGACATGTGCTAAAAGGCAATAAATAAATAAATTAAAAAAAAAACAAATAATAGCACAAAGGAGATAGAGGAATTGGAATTGTACTGCGCTAAAGTCTTACAGGATATATAAAGTCGAATAATATTGTTTCCAGGTAGACAGTGAAAAGTTAAATATGAAAACTGTAAATCTTAAAGCAAGTACTAAAAATTTAAGTAAGGAAAAGTCAGAATGCAATAGTAAAGAGAAAACTGAATAGTGAAAATATTCAATGCAAAAGAAAGCATAATAATCAGACTAATGAATCAAGAATAAAGGGTTAGGAATTTATTAGATTATGAATTTAAATTCAATCATATGGATAAGCTATCTAGACACACAATGAAATGACAGAATCTTCCAGAATTTATATGGATGCAAGCCTCAACTTTATTCTTTTTTAAAATAAAACTATGAAAAATATATTATAATGACACAGTATAAGATATGGGTTTTATTATGTCTGCATGCTATGAGTATTACATGATTATATTAATATCAAAAAAGACTTAAGAACAAGAAGTGATTACAAGGTTAAAAGGAATGTTATTTCATAATGGTAAATGATTAATTCCTGTAGAAAACATAACAATTTAAAATCTGTTCCTAATAACAGAATTTTTAAATATGAAAAACAAGAAACTGATCAAACTAATAGCATTAGAGAAATCTATTTACATGTAGCTAAATATTTCAAGTATAATGAAATATTTCAATATTTTTCTTTGTGCATTTGATGGCATAGGTAAAAGATAGAGCAGTGCCCATATAAAAGTCTTAACTACTGATCTACTTAATATAACTGACATTTATGAAATTTGACTTCTGATAATATTTATTCATTAAAATAATTTTACTTTTATTTATTTCTTCCACAAGAAACAGAAAAAGCATCTCTAACAGTCCCTACTCCACAATCTACCTCAAGGCTTCAGCCAATCCCCTATTCTGGGCAAAAGATGCCCAGGTACTCAAGGAGATCTCTGGCTTTGAACCAGAAACCTCCCTATGTGAGATTTCCTTCAGCGTGTCACAATCTATAGCTGCATCATCATCTTACCCAAAAACATTCATTTTAATAGTAGCTGGAATGTAAATAAGATAGATCATAATATTTTGTTTTGTTTTGTCGTTTTTGTTTTTGTTTGAGAGGTTTTTGCTTTAGGGCACGTGTGCTTGCCAGAAAGACAGACAGAGAGACAGCAAGCGAAAAAGCGAGAAATCACCCCAGGGGGGATGGCCACACTGCAATCCCTTCTCCTCCATTTTCCTCTCAGGATCTTGGGCACGCAAGCACACGTGCCCGATGTGAGTTTAAGCCACCGGGTCTGGGACTCAAACCGCGGTCAGCTACATGGGAGTTCAGCGACATACCATTACGCTAACTGCTGTTCCCAAGATAGATCATAATATCGGACATATTGTAGTCTAAAACTCTTTATGTTGTTTAGATGAATTTGTTCTTGGACCACAGCATAATTAAAATTTTAACCAATAAAATTTTTTGATAATCCCCGTATGTGTAAACAAAATAAAACACTTCTAAAAGCCTAATGAACCAAACAAGAAATCAGAAGTGGTATAGGGTCAACCTCTCATGTGACTGGCTGGATCCAACATGGCCAACTACAATGCAAATCTTGGACCAGTGGCTTGAGGAACACATGGGGCGAGTGTGTGTCTGTGTGTCCAAAATCCTAAAGGAGGGAGAAATGGAAACAAAAGAATTGTAGCAAGTCCATCTCTGTGGGGGAGATACTGTCTTATTTTCCTTCTCCTCTCTCTCTTTCTCTTTCTCTTTCTTTCTGTCTGCCTGTTGAGCACATGCTACCCTCTAGCAAAGGTTTTAAAAAAGTGATAAAACATAATTTTTAAAGTTATTGTATATCTTTCAGTAAAGAGAGACATACACACAAATATCCTGTGCAGTCTCCCTTCACTGTGATCCTCCCCATAGCCTCCCAGCCAGCCAGAAACAGAGGTATGTGCATGAACATACCCAGTATGTTCAGGAGAGCCCGGGATCTGAACCTGTTGAGTGACTCTAGTAACATGCACCAGCATCCTACTATTTGTTCCTCTGCAACTAGGCCAAGCATAATTTTAGTAATTAAAAATTTTAAGATAGCATATTAATGTTTGTGAGATGTGGCTGACATAGCAATTAGAGGTAAAATAACAGTAGTAAATATCTATATTTAAAAAAAGAGAAAGATTTAGAGTCAGTGGCCTCAGCTTCTATGTAAAACAAACTCTAGAAATTAAGAGTTAATTAAAGTCTCTTAAAGAAAGAGAACATAAATAACGATTAGAACAGAAATCAATGAAATAGGAAACAACAACAATAAAAGACAAAGTAAAAGGAACCAAAAGTTAATTCTTCTAATAGATCAATAATATCAATAAACCTCTACACAAATTAATCAGAATGAAAAAAAAGAAAGTACAAATTTCAAATACCAGGATAGGATAGCCAAAATTTAATAGGTGATATCACCACAAATTTTATATATATTAAATATATGTTATGAAGAACTGGATTCCAATAAACAAACTTAAGTTGGCTTTCTTTTTCATTACCTTTATATAATTAGCTCATTCATTGATAATACTGATCTTTTTAAAGAGGTTTTTGTCTTAAGTGCTCGCAGAAGAGAAACAGACAGAGACAGTGAGAGGGAAAGTGAGAAATCACTCACCAGGGCAATAGCCATGCCACAGTTTTTTTTCCTCCACCCTCCTTTTGGGATCTTGGGCATGTATGCACATGCCCTACACGTGAGTTTCAAGTAACCAAGTCCAGGACTCAAACAGCGGTCAAACATGGGGGCCCAGTGACTTAGCCATTAGGGCATCTGTTGGTTTTGTCAATACTGATTTTTAAGAAGCTGCACTATTTTGCTTTTTCTCCAGCAGTGAATGGAGCTTGCTCCACATCTTTACCAGCATTTGGTATTTAAACACGTAGTGGTGTTTTCATTTTTGTTATACTTGACATTTCCTTAAAAATTAATGAAGCTTAATATTTTTTCCCTTGATTCCCATTTGTATGTCTTTGGTAAAGTATCTTTTGGAATCTTTGGCCCAGGTTTTTTCACCCCATTAAAAATATACATATTTTTAGGGGACTAGCAGTTGGTGTAATGGCTAGGTCGCTGGACCCCCATGTAGCGACCATGGTTCAAGTCCCGGACCCAGTGGCTTAAACTCAGTCTGGGCGCTTGTGCATGTGTGCCCAAGATCCTGAGAGGAGAATGGAGAAGGGATTGTGACCTGGCCAACCTCCCTGGGGGGTGATTTCTCACTTTCTGTCTGTCTCTGTCTTTCTGGTGAGTGCATGCACCCTATAGCAAAAACCTCTAAAAAAAAAAAAAAAAAAAAAAAAAACAAAAAAAAAAATGCATATGCACCAGCAGTTAGTGTAATGTCTATGTTGCTAGACTCCCGTGTAGTCGACCATGGTTCGAGTCCCGGACCTGGTGGCTTAAACTCGTGTCAGACGTATATGCGTACATACCTAAGGTCCCAAGAGGAGAATGAAAAAGAAGGGATTGTGGCATGGCCATCCCCCCCTGGGGGGTGAGTTCTCGCTTTCTGTCTTCTGTCTCTCTCTGTCTTTTTGGCGAGTGCACACGTCCTATAGCAAAAAAAAAAAAAATATATATATATATATTATTTGCCAGAGAATGCATGCACTCACCAGAGAGAGAAAGAGACAGAAAGTGAAAGAACTCCTTAATGAGGTATAGTCACTCCGTAGTCCCTTTTCTGTTTCTCCATCTTGTTGGGATTTGGGGAATTCACCCATGCAGACACACAAGCACATTGTGTTTTTCAAGCCACTGGGGCCAGGATTTGAACTATGAAGTCAGTCATATGTGAGGTAGCACAAAGTAATGATAATATATGAGGTGATGGATACGCATCTTTGTTAAAGATGACAAAACTGGTAATATCCTTGATTTGATTATCACGTATTGCTTGCATGCTTTGTAAAATCACATTGTATCCTGTGCAATGGACATGTAAAACAGTTACATGTAAATCAGAAATTATAAAATAAAATGGAGGGGACAGCAGATGGCCTAGCAGTCATGTTGCTGGACTCCCTTGGCTAACCATGATTCAAGTCCTGGAGCTGGTGGCTTGAAAATCTTCCCAGGAATGTGTGCCTGCATGCATGCCCAAGATCCCAGGTGGAGAACGAAGGAGAGGAAATTGAGAGTAAATTGAGGTGTGGCAATCCCCCAGGGGATAATTTCTCAGTTTTTCTCTTTCTCTCTCTCTCTCTCTCTCTCTCTCTCTCTCTTTTCCCTGGTGAGCGCATGAACCCTAAGGCAAAAAAACAAAACAAAACAAAAAAAAAACCCTATAAAAGTAAATAAATATATAAAATTGAAAATAAAATGTATACTATTTATTCCCTTTTGGACAATTCTAATGGAAATCCATTATAAAAGAAAACAGAAAAATGCATTAATAACTGCAACTTTTTGTTACATATTACTAAAAGTTACCTGTAAAATGCTGGAGGTGACATATTTTATTCAAGAAAGGAAATAAAAAATGTGCTTTGCATTTAAAAGAATGCAATAATTTTGAATATGTAGACATGGAGAAGTGTAATAACTGCAGTAGAAAATTGGTAAATTATTTCTTGTACAACCGTATGATTCAAGAATAATCCTTAAAACAAAAAGTTTTCTGGGACCAGCAGTTGACATAATGGCTATGTCGCTGGACTCCCATATAGCCAACCGCGGTTTGAGTCCCAGAACCATTGGCTTAAACTCACGCCAGGTGTGTGTGCGTGTGTGCCCAAGATCCTGAGAGGAGAATGGAGGAGAAGGGATTGTGGTGTGGCCATCCCCCCAGGGGATGACTTCTCATTTTCTGTCTCTCTGTCTCTGTCTTTCTGGTGACCACAAATGCCCTATACCAAAAACCTCTCCAAAAAAGTTTTCTATGTGCTGACATAGGAAGATAGTAGCATAGTGCATAGTATTTACATTGCAGTAAAAAGAGAGTAATGAATTTTATAAGTTTATTGAAATTCTGAAAAAAAAGATAAAAAAGAGCAATCAATGAATGCTTACCAGAAAAGTGAATGGCTTAGAGCAAAGGAAGAGTTAAGAAGAGAGAGTTATTAGTAGGTTGTGAATTTTTGCTATATAAACAGCATATAAAACTTATAAATATAATTTTAAACTGTTTTAATATATTTCCATAAACATATATTTAAACCATGAAAATAGATTGAAAGGATATATATCAAATTTGTAATACTAATTAATTTACCAGAGGGATGAAAGACCTCAATTTCACAGCAATGTAAAATAATATCTTCCATTTTGTTCATAGTATCCTAATTTTTCAGAAGATAATACAATTTTAAATGTATTTCACATAATTTTTAACTTTTAATTTGGGAGGGTGTGGAACTACTTGGTGTTCTTTTTATTTCTCTGCTTTTTTATTTTTCAGTTCAAAATTTAATAAAGAATTTAATGACAAGTATAATAATCTCTATATGTAACACCATGTGTATATCTACATATGAGGGGACACTAAGTTTTACTTTGGCTTGGTATCAAAGTTTTTATTTAAATCTTTCTAAGAGAAAAATCATCTATTAGTGATATATTGCAATTAAACTATTATATAATTTTAAATTTTTTTTGTATTTTGAAAATACTTTAATTTTTAAGGAGAAATAGTTTATCTTCAGGGTTTATTTTTGAATCTGGAAATTTTAATTCTTGTGTGGCATCTAAAGTGATTTGAAACAGTAATGCTATTTTGTATACAAGGATGTCCTCTCATTTAAATAGATTTGTAGTACTAATTAGAAAACTGCTAACACACTTCAATTCACTGAGATAGTTTGTATTCTTAAAACATAAGGAGTGATAACTCATTGCTACATTTTTAGAGCTTTAGCTAAAAAACTAAAAAACATGAAACACATTTTAAAATTTTCAGTCTAATTAAGCAATTGCACTTCCTTCATGGAAACAAATCAACTTGCTCATTGTTTTTGCATAAAAATATTTGTCAATTCTATTTACTGATATTCGGGGATTTGAATATTCATATAGTATTTCCATTAAAGAGGTGTGCATGTGTATGTATGTGTGTGTGCGTGTATTTTTAATTAAAAGATACATCTGTAGTACTATTTAAGTAAACTTCAAAAATTGTTTACGTAATGCATTCTTTTAACTTTTTATTTTAATTTTAATTTTTTAGATTCAGATCTGATTACTGGTCATTAGGTCCTTGTAGAATCAGAACACTTAGAACTAAAATAGTTTTGCTTTTGAATCAGGAGGAAAATGCATGGCAAGAAGCTCCAATCTGAAAAAAAAGCAGGTTGAGATCCTTTGAACAAGATTTACCACTTTGTGTTAGGCCCCTATTCAATGACGTGTGTGTGTCAACACACAAGTGGATTTGAAACTGCTGTACAGAAACTTGAAGGCTGGATTTTCTTGCATGTTAAGAACTATTCAAAATTTAGATTTTGCAGAGGCAAAATAAGATTCCCACTTCCTATTGTGAAAAGCAAAAAGTTGATAGACAAAGTCTTTTATAAACTGGGAGATTTTAATTTCTATAAGAGGGTGATTGCAGTGGTGCAGAGAAATGACCAAAGGAAAAAAAAGGAAGTAAGATTTACATTGCAATGTGTAATAAAGGAAGAACTATAAGCGTTACTATTGACTTAAAAATAACTAAATTTGATTCAGAACTTTCCCCTAAGTATGTCATTTGGTACAAGTTAATAACAGGTTAAATGTAAGGGACATGAAGTTTGTCCATTGGTAGCAGCTAAACTAAACAAGTTGTTTCTCTTTAAGATGGTTATTTCTTCCACGGTTCTTCCAAAGCATAAGGAATTGTATACATCTGGCAGCACTTCCAGTGGTGAACAATATCTCAGAGGATTGATCTGCAAAACAACTTTCCGCCGTGGCACTAAATGGCTGTGATTTAACGGTAACTACATTATCCATTGTATATCTCTATATGTTTTTTTTCTTTTTTTTGGAGAGGTTTTTGCTATAGGGCGCATGCGCTCTCCAGACAGACAGAGACAGAGAGACAGAAAGCGAGAAATTACCCACCAGGGGGAATGGCCACGCAGCAATCCCTTCTTCTCCAGTCTCAGGATCTTGGGCAGGCATGAACATGGGCCAGGTGTGAGTTTAAGCCACCGGGTCCAGGACTCGAACCATGGTCAACTATGTTGGAGTCCAGCGACATAGCCATTACGCTAACTGCTGGTCCCTCTATGTGTGTTTTCAAATTCTTTTTTTTTTTTTTTTTTTGAATGCTTTTTGCTATAAGGCACGTGTGCTCGCCAGAAAGACAGAGAGAGACAGAGAGACAGAAAGTGAGAAATCACCCCCCAGGGGGGATGGCCACTCCGGAATCCCTTCTCCTTCATTCTCCTCTTGGGATCTTGGGCATGCACACACATGCACCCGGTGTGAGTTTAAGTCACCAGGTCTGGGACTCGATCCGTTGTCGGCTACATGGGAGTCCAGCGACATAGCCATTATGCTAACTGCTGGTCTCTGTGTTTTCAAATTCTTACTAGAATTTATCCTTTGGCCTTTTGGTGCCAAAAGATTAAAAACGAAATCTAAGAATGCTTAGTGTCCAATCACTTTGACCCTGTCGTTTGCAGTGATTAAAGGCATATCCTACCTTTGGAGAACTCCTGACTGCTGGCCATTTGGAAAAGGGGCAGTGAACATGTTGTAAGTCTGGAGATGAAGAGGATGCTAAATGTGAGCTGTCAATGTGACACTGAGATGTGGTCACTCAGCTTAGTGTTATAGCATATGAAGGTAAATACCCACATAGTCACACTTTAAAAAGTATTTATGATCTTTGACCACTTGAAAAAATTGTACTTTCTCTGGACTTTGATGTGCTGAAAATTGCACTCACCCCCTGCTTATTTGCAAATGAAATGTAAAAATTATGTTCTCTGCAAACATAAAGCTTGATTTTTCTTCTCATTTTTTAAAAAAGACTTGAAAATAATTATAAGTTTTTACTGTGTAGAGTGAGAGCCTGCTGCCATTTTGCAGATTGATAACTGCAGATGGGGGGGTAGAGAATAGAAATTTCTCCTCTCTTCTGTGACCAGGTAAGTTTCATTTCTGATTTTCCAACCCACATCAGGAACTGCAAAGAATAGCAGGCAAGGTGTGACATTTAATTCTTTGGTTCTGTTCATTATCTTTTGGTGTAAAGGCCCTTTTAGTAGCCTGAGGAGAAGTGGATGGTGCACAAATTGGCTTCATAGTTCCCTCCATCCTATTCATTTGGGAAAAGGATTAGCTTAAGTCTAATGGGTTTTAAAGATGGCCTTGAGTCCCCAACAACTTAAGTTGCAAAGGAACCAGAGTTTCTATGTTTCATGCATTTTAGATTCAGTTTTGGATTTTTGCCTGGAAGCACCCACTGAATTGTGGCTCTCCTCCTCCACTAAGCACAGAGAACATTGGCTGGCAGCATCAGAGTTTTACAGGCTCAGTGGGCCCTGACATTGGGTCAGGTGCATGAACTGTGACAAGGGTTTTTTGGTGTGTTTGTTTGTTTTTTAACATTGGGTGGTAGCATTTGCGGACAGAGAGACAGAGACAGTGAGAGGAAAGTGAGAAATACCCCAGAGGGGAATGGCTTTGCTGCAATCTCTTCTACCCCGTTGCTCCCCCTACCCCTGCTGGAATCTTGGGCACACATGCACCTAATGTGATTTTCCTTTCTTAAAAAAAAAAAAAAAAAATTATTTAACTTTATTTAATTTGACCAGGGAGGGAGGGAGAGAAAAAGAGAGAGAGAGAGAGAAAGTGAGAAAGCGAGCCACTGGGTCTGGGACTCAACCATGCTTGGCCATGTGGGAGTCCAGTGCTCTTAAACACCATGCCACCTGCCAGCTCCCGCAGCGTGATTTTTCAAGCCACTGGGACTGCGACCTCCGTTGACCATGTGGAAGTCCAGCGACCTAACTACTACTCCATCTGCTGGCCTCTTGGAATGCTTCTTAGAGTACCTTTTTGTGGTCATTAACACTTTTTTTTTTAAGAAAGATTTTTGTTATAGAGTGTGTGGGCTGTTGGGAGAGAGAAAATGCGAGAAATCACCCCCCATGAGTGATGATGGCCAAGATACCCTTTCCTCCATTCTCCTCTCAGGATCTTGGGCACAATGACACACTCAAACCTCGGTCCACTTTGTGGGAGTCCAGCGAGGAAACCATTTCACCATCTGCTGATCCCTCAACACTTCTTAAGGTCTGGTGTGCATGCTTGTGCCCTTGGTGACATTGGGGATACACCTTCAGGAGGGCACCTTCATGTATTTGCGATACGCTGCTCTGTAGGACAGGGTTTGGCTTCCCAAGAGCTACCTGTCCCTCTGCTCATTGTGCGCCTCCCAGATAACTAACCACACCTGCTGGGCTTTGTCGGGTTCTTAATCTCCTGGCTGGGTTCCAGGGCATATTTCCTCAGCAGGAATAGAGAGGGGACAGGTTCCACTTAGCCCTTTGACGTTGTAAGTATGCATTTGCCGCCTTCCTTACTGGCCATGGTTCCTTCAGCCGCTTACAAACCGAGTCCAGCACCTGACTGTCTTGTCTGGCCAGGGACCCTGGCAAAACCAGCGCGGTGGCGCGGAGCACTCGGGGCAGATAATCACGGGCTATGCTCGCAGGGCCGGCACTGAGCAAGGCTAGTTTCCGGGTATTTAGCCAGTGTGCGCCCGCCGCCCGCCTCCTCCACCGGCCCGGCACCGCTGTCCGGCCCAGCCTGTCCCCAGGCCGCAAGGAGCGTCCCTTAGGCCGGCTCAGCTACTTGGGGGTGGGGGGGGGGGGGGCGGCGGCTCGGCGGGCTCTGGGGCGCCTGCGCGCTTGCTCCCTATCGCTCTCGATTGCGCCACGGACACGTGGCTTCACGTTGCTCTGAGGTTCTCCTTTACTGCAATAGTCTTTGGAGTGATCTCTGAGCCCAGCCAGGTGGCAGGGCGGAGAGGGAGAAAGAGGAAAGTCCTTGCAGCCGCTCCAGAGCCCCAGCTACTCCGCAGAGCAGGGAGGCCAGAGGGGAGGGCGCTTGGTGCCGCCACCTGTGCGCACCCCCTACCCCCACCCCCCAGCACCTACGCGGCCATTTCTCTGTATTTTTTTACATTTTTTTTCTTTTTTATTTAAGAGGTCATTCAAGCTCAGCTTGTGGAAAATGTGGCTTCTTTATATGAAGAATCTTTGCACAACAGAATGGGATGAGATATCCCAGTATAGTCTTGAAAACTTTTGTATGTGAAACAGTCTGCTTTGTGTATGTCCTGAAGCAGAAACAGACTAGTAACAGGAGACTCCTGCAGGGAAGAATATATCTGCCATCAGAAAAACAGTGGCTGGGTGCTGGGACCATGCAGTTAACACAGGCTGAGTATGAAAGAACTGCCCCTCGTTCCTAGAGCAAGGACTCGGCTGAGGAGAACTGGCTGCAAGGTCAACAGTTTTACGAGTTCTGGACCTCACGAATTGTGTTGCTGTACTGTCCTGCACTCAATTTCTCTGCCATGGGCCTTATTGCCATACCCCAGTACCCCATAAAGGCACCCCCAGCCTTACTATAACTTTTACAATAATCCTGAAAGAAAGCGGATCCACTAAGGCGGCAGCTGCGTAGGGCGGTGGCTGCAAACAGGAGTTACTCCCATTAGACTCACCCCACCTTCCTAGAAAATGTCAACAGAGAATGCTACATTCACTTCTCCTACTGGGGATTACATAGATAAGCATTAGAAAGGTTTAGGTTAAAGCTACTAATGGGCAAAACGATCTCAGTAGCCTGGAGGGGCTCAGGGGCTCATCCATGAGGTGCTGTTACCCCAAAGACCATAAGCCACCCTTACTCTCAGGACAAGGGAAGATTGCCATTCCCCAAGCCACAGTCATTAGCAGCATGTAGAGGGTCCCAAGTACACAGCAACCTTCAGCTACTCACAAGAGCACATTCCTTTCCTATGTAGACTCACCCTTTTAGCTGTAGACTACCCCAGAGATAACATAAGTATTTCACTTTAGTATATACTAACCTTGTCTTTACTAAACCAGACAGGATTTATTTCTAGGTTTCTGTAATTGCTACCACCCTAGCCTGAAGCTAAAGTTCTCAAAAAGCTGACCTGAGACCAATCTGGGGCTAAAGTGATCAAGCTGGTCTGACTGAAGTGGTCAAGATTCCTGGGAGCCCTCTCATCCAAAGACCCTCCCTGGTAATCAAGATCAAAGAAGAGAGTACACTCGAAAAATGGACTTCCTCATGCTAAGAATTATGACTGTTTATACCTAAACAAAACAGATGTCATGTTTTATGATTATTGTTCCTATACTTTGAATGCCTTACCTTTTAGAGCAAAATGTTTCACTTACTTCCCCTCACCCATCCCACTACTGTAAAAACTCCTTCTATAATAAATACGCATGACTTCTGGCCATCAGGGCTGCAGTCTGGAGTTTACTCTGGCTGCAGTCAGCTGAGAACATGCTAAAGGGTGTGAGGTCTCAGTCTGATTCCTGTTCACCGGGATCGCCTTCCTGTGCACCCACCCTGGCTGGGGCATGGCTCCAGGCAGAATGGCGCCCAATGTGGGGCGTCCAGCAGACTGGGGCCCAACGTACCCCATGTTGTGAAACTCAGACAGGGAGGTGAGTAGACAAGGGTGAACACCCTTCCTCCTACATGGGTGCCACGGACCCCCTGGTATAAGATAAGGCTGGGTAGAGAGGATTAGGAGGAAGGCCAGAACTAGAGATGCTGTATTGCCTAGGTGCAAGCAGTCAGGGGCATTACTGTACCTATGAATCAGAACTGTAGAGATGCTTTATTGCCTAGGTACAGGCAGCCAGGGGCATTACTGTACCTAAGAATCAGAACCGTAGAGATGCTTTATTGCCTAGGTACAGGCAGCCAGGGACATTACTGTACCTAAGAATCAGAACCGTAGAGATGCTTTAAGTGACTAGGTATTAGCAATCTGGTGGGGCAGTGCTGTACCTAAGAATCAAAACCATACAGAATTAATTAAGTGCCTAGATGTGAGCAATCATGGGTAGTGCTACATCTAAGAATAGGATTTTGTATGTGAACATCTTTAAACGTACTTTAAAGCAGAAAGGTATTCAGGTCAGTAAAAGTCAGCTCACATCATTTTAGACACCTAAGTCCTTCTGACCAGGAAAAATTAGAAGAGGCTGCTGCTGATTATCATAACAATTGGCCGCTGCAGGAGCTTCCTATCGTTTTCAACCATCCTTAAGTACATAATTAAAAATTACAAAAAAAGGAAATTATTCAAAAGGTATCTATGTCAAAATAACCCCAAGAAAATTGTCTCTTGTAATTCTAATGTGTGTGTGTGTGTGTGTGTGTCTATGCATGTAATATGTCATGTCACGTACTATATGTTATATGTCTGTGTAAAAACAGGCCTTAAAATATTGTATTCAATTTCATTTACAAAAAAGAGTGCTCATAAAAATTTGTCTAAATGTTTCTCAAGTTCATATAACTTTAATAAATAAGCTGGCTTCAAATAAAAAAAAAAAAGAAAAAAGAAAAAAAAAACCCAAAGCTTGCTAAACTGGTTAAAAAAAAAAAAAGAAAAAAGAAAAAAGAAAAAAAGAAAAAGAAAAAGAAAAAAGAAAAAGAAAAACAAAACCAAAAGCTTCCTAAACTGGTTAAGAGAAAAATACTTTGTGCCTAGTCTAGATAGCCTTATCAATAGTGTTGTCTCAAAATATCTCGCTTGAATGCAGGTAAATCCTAAAACCCTCAGGCAAGGCTCCCTTATAAATAAAAAAATAAAAAAATAAAAAACTTAAATAAATAGCCTTGTTTCTATTAGTAACCTAAAACAATAAACTTGTCTGCTAAATGAAGGCAATTTTTAATGTTAAACTTGTAAAAAATAAAAAATAATAATAATAAAATAAAAACTGAAAAAAGGGTTATGACTGTAAAAAATGTATTTCTAGTAGAAAAGGTTAAAAGGAAAGGTTTTTATGTAGAAGAAATTTTGTGTGGTGAGTTTTTTTGTCTAAAGATAAAATGGCTATATCAAAACAGGAGAGGAAGAGGACAAAAACTAGAGAATGTAAAGTATGTTGTTAAATGTTTGAGTTATGTTGTAAAAGTCTAAAAAAGAGTTACAAAAATTAATCAAGTTAGTGTTCTAAAGCTGGTTTTACTATCTTTAAATGTTATATACAGTAAAACAACTAAAAGAGAAAAGCCCCTCCAACTAGTCCAGATGGGGCCTCCCATAGTCGTAAAGTTAGCCTGCGAGTCTGTCACATGAGAGCCAAGTAAACTACTCTCACAGGGGCCTTAGTCTGTAAGAATGGGCCAGGAGGGTCTTTTGTAATAAATAGTGCTTCAAAACCCAAAAAGTGACAGCCCTGCTCTAGTCACTCCAGAGGCTGATTACATTGTCAAGAGTATGGCTCAGTGACTCCATGACCAAATGGTCAGAGAAAAGACAGGCTGCTGCTAAGTCATGGGATGGTTAAAGTGGCCTCTGGTACCAGTAGGCTCCTTGGTCCTTGCTCCTATTAAGTGCTCTATTCACCGTGCTTCTAATTTTGGTTTTTTGCTCTAATTTACTCAGTTTTCTTACCCAATTTGTCTCCCACAGAATAAAGGCCTTTAAATATTACATGTTAGTTGCCTCTAGACCTAGAGCCCAAGTACACCAGATGCGACCCCATCGTGGAGGAGCACCTCCAAGAAAAGTGGGGAATGAAGCAGGAGCGACTCCATCTTAAAGAAGCACCTCCATTATAAACTCCTAGATTCCTGTGACTAAAAACTTGACTTCTCTATGCCTAAGAGTAAACAGTAATTAACATTCCTATTGTCTTTATGTTTTTTAGTAATATAATCATCAGCCAGACCCCTTGCCCTGAGCTGTAAAGACCACTAAAATTCTATTGTGTTTATGTGGAGACAAAACCTACCCTAAAAAAAAAAAAAAAAAAAAAAAAAAAAAAAAAAATGAACCTGCTTTTCTCGCTTCAGCACTGTGCTTTTGCTTTTACATAGTTAAAACCCTACCCACTACCCTTCTCCCCATCTGAGCACACTACACCTTACCCTCATAAATTTGCTTGGGATAGTGATAAAATAATTATAACCACTAATCATTCTAAACTAATGGGGGAGATCCTCTTGGACATGAGCAGCCTCGCATCTCAACTCCCTTTAATTTTTCAGCTTCCACAGAATCATTCCCCTTTGCTTTTCAGCCTATGGTGTTAAGCCTCTTCCATTTTGTGTTACTCTTTTTCCCATAATTCAAGTTACAGATTCCCCTTTAACCACAGGACAGCCACTTCCCTCCAGTTATGAGGACCACACTCATGATACGTAGACCCTAACTCTCCTTTCTCTTACAACATATAATAATTCATTTTTAAACACTACACCTTCTATTTATGTACCTAAGTTACTTCCAGCTTGCCCAGCCTCAGCAGAACATTCCTGGGATGGCATTTCCTCATGGTCCGGTTTTCCAAACTGGACCCCCTGTGTTTTTCCTAAGCACGCAGTTCGTTATTTCTTAAATAATTATACTTTCTCTTTGTTTGATTGGTCCATCTCTAGCCCTGATTATGATTATCGTCTCTATTTCAATGCTCACCCTCGTAAATTTGCCTGGGACGACTCAGCCGTACGTCCAAAGCTTCCGATTTACAGATGGTCTTCAACCGGATGGATCACCCCTATATATATGTCTTCTGATTTTAAAACTTTTCAAAGTCATATTTACTGTTTGTTTGCAGCCCTTGGTCCTGTAACCTTCCATAGGCCTCAAAATACCCAGACATTCTACCTGCGTTCCTGTGTACGAGCTCCTCATGCGATTTTTCGCTATAATAATTCATCTCAACTTTCTTTTAAAGTGGAAAATAATCTTACCCACATTTATTGTACACAGTGCCAGGTTTCTAACTGCTTGTCTGTGACTGCTCAACAGCCTCATTTCTTCCTTCTAAAGCGCCCGTCTTATATTTTACTTCCAGTTAACTTAGCTCAACCTTGGTATGCAGACCCCAGTTTATTTTCCCTCCAGACAATAAATACAGCCCTTGCTCACGCTCGCCCTAAACATTTTATTGCTGCTTTAATTTTAGGTATATCAGCCCTCATCGCTATTATAGGATCAGTGGCCGCTTCAGCCACAGCCCTTGTTCAACAGGTGCATACCGCTTCCCACGTTAACGAATTAACTCTCAATGTTTCCACTGCCTTATTTAAACAGGAACAAATTAATCAACAACTAGCTGACAGAGTCAATGCTTTAGAAGAAGCAGTGCTATATTTAGGTCAAGAAATTCAAAACATTAAAGTCAGGCTAACTACTGCTTGCCATGCCGATTACAAATGGATCTGTATTACCCCTCTCCCTTATAATCACACTCAAGTCACTTGGGAACAAATTCAAGCCCACCTTCGGGGCGTGTGGAACCAGTCTCTTACTATGAACATAGAAAAGCTTCATGCCCAGATTACGGCCGTATCCAAAGCCCATTTAGATTCTATTTCACCCAGCGATGTGGCAGATAGTATAATCAAGTCTTTATTCTCTACCTTCACCACTTCCACTGATAATCTCTGTACTTTAGCCTACTCTGTGGGGAGTCTTCTCTTATTAATTTTTGTTATTCTCCTTTGTTTGCCAGCCCTCGCCAGACGTATAAGAACCGCAATTACATCGGTGGAGGCAGAGATTCATTTCTACAAATTACAAAACAAAAAACGGGGAGATGCTGGGACCATGCAGTTAACACAGGCTGAGTATGAAAGAACTGCCCCTCGTGCCTAGAGCAAGGACTCGGCTGAGGAGAACTGTTTGCAAGGTCAACAGTTTTACGAGTTCTGGACCTCACGAATTGTGTTGCTGTACTGTCCTGCACTCAATTTCTCTGCCATGGGCCTTATTGCCATACCCCAGTACCCCATAAAGGCACCCCCAGCCTTACTATAACTTTTACAATAATCCTGAAAGAAAGCGGATCCACTAAGGCGGCAGCTGCGTAGGGCGGCAGCTGCAAACAGGAGGTACTCCCATTAGACTCACCTCACCCTCCTGGAAAATGTCAACAGAGAATGCTACATGCACTTCTCCTACTGGGGATTACATAGATAAGCATTAGAAAGGTCTGAGTTAAAGCTACTAATGGGCAGAAGGACCTCAGTAGCCAGGAGGGACTCAGGGACTCATCCATGAGGTGTGTTACCCCAAAGACCATAAGCCACCCTTACTCTCAGGACAAGGGAAGATTGCCATTCCCCAAGCCACAGTCATTAGCAGCATGTAGAGAGTCCCAAGTACACAGCAACCTTCAGCTACTCACAAGAGCACATTCCTTTCCTATGTAGACTCACCCTCTTAGCTGTAGACTACCCCGGAGATAACATAAGTATTTCACTTTAGTATATACTAACCTCGTCTTTACTAAACCAGACAGGATTTATTTCTAGGTTTCTGTCATTGCTGCCACCCTAGCCTGAAGCTAAAGTTCTCAAAAAGCTGACCTGAGGCCAATCTGGGACTAAAGTGATCAAGCTGGTCTGACTGAAGTGGTCAAGATTCCTGGGAGCCCTCTCATCCAAAGACCCTCCCTGGTAATCAAGATCAAAGAAGAGAATACACCTGAAAAATGGACTTTCTCGTTCTAAAAATTATGACTGTTTATACCTAAACAAAACAGATGTCATGTTTTATGATTATTGTTCCTATACTTTGAATGCCTTACCTTTTAGAGCAAAATGTTTCACTTACTTCCCTTCACCCATCCCACTACTGTAAAAGCTCCTTCTATAATAAATACGCATGACTCCTGGCCATCAGGGCTGCAGTCTGGAGTTTACTCTGGCTGCAGTCAGCTGAGAACATGCTAAAGGGGCGTGAGTTCTCAGTCTGATTCCTGTTCACCCGCATCGCCTTCCTGTGCACCCACCCCGGCTGGGGCATGGCTCCCGGCAGAATGGCACCCAACGTGGGGTGTCTAGCAGACTGGGGCCCAACGTACCCCATGTTGTGAAACTCAGACAGGGAGGTGAGTAGACAAGGGTGCACTCCCTTTGTCCTACATGTGTGCCGCAGACCCCCTGGTATAAGATAAGGCTGGGTAGAGAGGATTAGGAGGAAGGCCAGAACTAGAGATGCTGTATTGCCTAGGTGCAAGCAGTCAGGGGCATTACTGTACCTAAGAATCAGAACCATAGAGATGCTTTATTGCCTAGGTACAGGCAGCCAGGGGCATTACTGTACCTAAGAATCAACCGTAGAGATGCTTTATTGCCTAGGTACAGGCAGCCAGGGGCATTACTGTACCTAAGAATCAGAACCGTAGAGATGCTTTAAGTGACTAGGTATTAGCAATCTGGTGGGGCAGTGCTGTACCTAAGAATCAAAACCATACAGAATTAATTAAGTGCCTAGATGTGAGCAATCATGGGTAGTGCTACATCTAAGAACAGGATTTTGTATGTGAACATCTTTAAACGTACTTTAAAGCAGAAAGGTATTCAGGTCAGTAAAAGTCAGCTCACATCATTTTAGACACCTAAGTCCTTCTGACCAGGAAAATTAGAAGAGGCTACTGCTGATTATCATAACAATTGGCCGCTGCAGTAGCTTCCTATCTTTTTCAACCATCCTTAAGTATATAATTAAAAATTACAAAAAAAGGAAATTATTCAAAAGGTATCAATGTCAAAATAACCCCAGGAAAATTGTCTCTTGTTAATTCTAATGTGTGTGTGTGTGTGTGTGTGTGTGTGCGCGCGTGTCTATGCATGTAATATGTCATGTTACGTACTATATGTTATATGTCTGTGTAAAAACAGGCCTTAAAATATTGTATTCAATTTCGTTTATAAAAAAGAGTGCTCATAAAAATTTGTCTAAATGGTTCATATAACTTTAATAAATAAGCTGGCTTCAAATGAAAAAAAAAAGGAAAATGAAAAAAATAACCCAAAGCTTGCTAAACTGGTTAAAAAAAAAGAAAAGAAAAGAAAAAAAGAAAAAGAAAAAGAAAAAAAGAAGAAAAAAAAAAGAAATAAAAACAAAACCCAAAGCTTGCTAAACTGGTTAAAAGAAAAAAAAAAAAGAAAAAAGAAAAAAGAAAAAGAAAAAAAAAAGAAAAAAAAAAGAAAAGAAAAAAGAAAAAGAAAAACAAAACCCAAAGCTTCCTAAACTGGTTAAGAGAAAAATACTTTGTGCCTAGTCTAGATAGCCTTATCAATAGTGTTGTCTCAAAATATGTCGCTTGAACGCAGGTAAATTCTAAAACCCTCAGGCAAGGCTCCCTTAGAAATAAAAAAATAAAAACATAAAAAACTTAAATAAATAGTTTTGTTGCTATTAATGACCTAAAACAATAAACTTGTCTGCTAAATGAAGGCAATTTTTAATGTTAAACTTGTAAAAAATAAAAAAATAATAATAATAAAATAAAAACTGAAAAAAGGGTTATGACTGTAAAAATGTATTTCTAGTAGAAAAGGTTAAAGGAAAGGTTTTTATGTAGAAGAAATTTTGTGTGGTGAGTTTTTGTCTAAAGATAAAATGGCTATATCAAAACAGGAGAGGAAGAGGACAAAAACTAGAGAATGTAAAGTATGTTGTTGAATTTTGAGTTATGTTGTAAAAGTCTAAAAAAGAGTTACAAAAATTAATCAAGTTAGTGTTCTAAATCTGGTTTTACTATCTTTAAATGTTATATACAGTAAAACAACTAAAAGAGAAAAGCCCCTCCAACTAGTCCAGATGGGGCCTCACATAGTCGTAAAGTTAGCCTGCGAGTTTGTCACATGAGAGCCAAGTAAACTACTCTCACAGGGGCCTTAGTCTGTAAGAATGGGCCAGGAGGGTCCTTTGTAATAGTGCTTCAAAAACCAAAAAGTGACAGCCCTGCTCTAGTCACTCCAGAGGCTGATTACATTGTCAAGAGTATGGCTCAGTGACTCCATGACCAAATGGTCAGAGAAAAGACAGGCTGCTGCTAAGTCATGGGACGGTTGAAGTGGCCTCTGTTACCAGTAGGCTCCTTGGTCTTTGCTCCCGTTTTAAGTGCTCTATCCACCGTGCTTCTAATTTTGGTTTTTTGCTCTAATTTACTCAGTTTTCTTACCCAATTTGTCTCCCACAGAATAAAGGCCTTTAAATATTACGTGTTAATTGCCTCTAGACCTAGAGCCCTAGTACACCAGACGCGACCCCATCGTGGAGGAGCACCTCCAAGAAAAGTGGGGAATGAAGCAGGAGTGACTCCATCTTAAAGAAGCACCTCCTTTATAAACTCCTAGATTCCTGTGACTAAAAACTTGACTTCTCCTCTATGCCTAAGAGTAAACAGTAATTAACATTCCTATTGTCTTTATGTTTCTTAGTAATATAATCATCAGCCAGACCCCTTTCCCTGAGCTATAAAGACCACTAAAATTCAATTGTGTTTATGTGGAGACAAAACCTACCCTAAAAAAAAAAAAACTAAATAAATAAATAACCTGCTTTTCTTGCTTCAGCACTGTGCTTTTGCTTTTACATTGTTAAAACCCTACCCCTTACCCTTCTCCCCATCTGAGCCCACTACAACTTACCCTCATAAATTTGCTTGGGATAGTGATAAAATAATTATAACCACTAATCATTCTAAACTAATGGGGAGAGATCCTCTTGGACATGAGCAGCCTCGCATCTCAACTCCCTTTAATTTTTCAGCTTCCACAGAATCATTCCCCTTTGCTTTTCAGCCTATGGTGTTAAGCCTCTTCCATTTTGTGTTACTCTTTCTCCCATAATTCAAGTTACAGATTCCCCTTTAACCACAGGACAGCCACTTCCCTCCAGTTATGAGGACCACACTTGTGATACGTGGACCATAACTCTCCTTTCCCTTACAACATATAATAATTCATTTTTAAACACTACACCTTCTATTCACATGCCTAAGTTACTTCCAGCTTGCCCAGCCTCAGCAGAACATTCCTGGGATGGCATTTCCTTGTGGTCTGGTTTTCTAAACTGGACCCCCTATGTTTTTCCTAAGCACGCAGTTCGTTATTTCTTAAATAATTATACTTTCTCTTTGTTTGATTGGTCCATCTCTAGCCCTGATTATGATTATCGTCTCTATTTCAATGCTCACCCTCGTAAATTTGCCTGGGACGACTCAGCCGTACGTCCAAAGCTTCCGATTTACAGATGGTCTTCAACCGGATGGATCACCCCTATATATATGTCTTCTGATTTTAAAACTTTTCAAAGTCATATTTACCGTTTGTTTGTAGCCCTTGGTCCTGTAACCTTCCATAGGCCTCAAAATACCCAGACATTCTACCTGCGTTCCTGTGTACGAGCTCCTCATGCGATTTTTCGCTATAATAATTCATCTCAACTTTCTTTTAAAGTGGAAAATAATCTTACCCACATTTATTGTACACAGTGCCAGGTTTCTAACTGCTTGTCTGTGACTGCTCAACAGCCTCATTTCTTCCTTCTAAAGTGCCCGTCTTATATTTTACTTCCAGTTAACTTAGCTCAACCTTGGTATGCAGACCCCAGTTTATTTTCCCTCCAGACAATAAATACAGCCCTTGCTCACGCTCGCCCTAAACGTTTTATTGCTGCTTTAATTTTAGGTATATCGGCCCTCATCGCTATTATAGGATTAGTGGCCGCTTCAGCCACTGCCCTTGTTCAACAGGTGCATACCGCTTCCCACGTTAACGAATTAACTCTCAATGTTTCCACTGCCTTACTTAAACAGGAACAAATTAATCAACAACTAGCTGACAGAGTCAATGCTTTATGGTCTTTGGGGTAACACTCCTCATGGATGAGTCCCTGAGTCCCTCCCGGCTACTGAGGTCCTTCTGCCCATTAGTAGCTTTAACTCAGACTCTCTTAGCTGTAGACTACCCCGGAGATAACATAAGTATTTCACTTTAGTATATAGTAACCTTGTCTTTACTAAACCAGACAGGATTTATTTCTAGGTTTCTGTAATTGCTGCCACCCTAGCCTGAAGCTAAAGTTCTCAAAAAGCTGACCTGAGACCAATCTGGGACTAAAGTGATCAAGCTGGTCTGACTGAAGTGGTCAAGATTCCTGGGAGCCCTCTCATCTAAAGACCCTCCCTGGTAATCGAGATCAAAGAAGAGAATACACCCAAAAAATGGACTTCCTCGTTCTAAAAATTATGACTGTTTATACCTAAACAAAACAGATGTCATGTTTTATGATTATTGTTCCTATACTTTGAATGCCTTACCTTTTAGAGCAAAATGTTTCACTTACTTCCCTTCACCCATCCCACTACTGTAAAAACTCCTTCTATAATAAATACGCATGACTTCTGGCCATCAGGGTTGCAGTCTGGAGTTTACTCTGGCTGCAGTCGGCTGAGAACATGCTAAAGGGGTGTGAGGTCTCAGTCTGACTCCTGTCCACCCGCGTCGCCTTCCTTTGCACCCACCCCGGCTGGGGCATGGCTCCCGGCAGCTGGGTGTAGAGACCAGCTCAACACTAAGGCGGTGTGATACCAATCTGTGAAAGCAGGAAAACTGAAGGGAGGAGGTGCTAGGTGCACTGAAATGTTGAAATAATTGCATTTTTTTTTTCAACTAGTTCATATTACCTTCAGCAGGGAGAGTGAAGAAAATAATTAGCCCAATGTCAGATTCCCTTCCTTTGATGAGGAATTTTACCCAGTGGATTTTACCCACATATGATTCTTCTGCAGTAAAAGGGAGGAAGTTCTTCCCTTTTAGGATTCATACATTTAAACATAAACATTATAGACACATCATCATCAAAAAGTTCTCTCACATATGAACTGTTAAATATTCACAAAGATTAGCCTTAATTTGGCTAATTAATCTATTCAGTTGACTGTCTCATCAAAATCAATAGTCCTTGGACCAGCAGTTAGTGTAATGTCTATGTCACCAAACTCCCATGTAGTCGACAGTGGTTCGAGTCCCGGACCCGGTGGCTTAAACTCATGCCGGGCATTTGTGTGTACGTGCCCAAGCTCCCGAGAGGAGAGTGGAGGAGAAGGGATTGTGGCGTGGCAATCCCCCCCCCCCTCCCAGGGGGATAATTTCTCACTTTCTATCTCTCTGTCTCCCTCTGTCTTTCTGGCTAGCGTATGCGCCCTATAGCAAAAACCTCTCAAAAAAATCAGTCCTTTATGTATTTGAAAATACAATTACTGCACATCTGGCAGAGATTTCCCATCCCACTGGCTAAATATCTTCCATCTCCTTAACACTCTTCTTACATTACATTTTGAGACCCGACATGACTCTGGAGATGAGAAACTTGTCTTCATAGACATTGTTCTCCATGGTTTATTCAGTATGTTTGGTTCAGTGTGACCAGGGAATAATGCAATGATCCCTCTTGTGGAAGTTCATTTATAATATAACACAAAGACCCTTTCTTAAACTTTTGTTGCCACTAATCAGAGCTCCAACACCAACAACATTCAGATCCATCAGTTTATCCATTTATAAACTTACCTCTTCCTGTGGTGTACCAAGTTATGATTTGATAGAACAAAGCCAGCACCATAAACTTGTATAAATTGTTCATCATGAATTAAGATGTGAAACATGGAATCCCAGAGATATTTTGGGTGACTTCTATATGGATGAAATGCAATGTTTTGCGTTACTTCTTTTCTGCAAGAAAAGAGAATCATGAGCCAGGTAAGTTTTCTTCAGGAGAGTTAGAACATGCCCTATGACTTCAAAGGAAAAAGAATAAAGGATCTGGTCAGGGTCTGGCTCTCCTGGAACTGAAGCTCATTTGGGTAGAGGAGCTACTCTCTTGGGTTGGAGAGTGACTTGGAGGATGTAATTTCACCTGGCTGCACTATGTACCAGGTCAGGAGAGTGAAGGAAGCCCTGCCTGATCAGAGGCTTGCTCTCATTCCATGTCTTCATGTCGGAGGGATGATTAAGATGTTAGAGGAGATAGGAGAAGATTTGAGATCTTTAGGGGATTTGCTTTAATAAGTTCTTGAGTGAGATTTAGTGAATGACTGAATTTAAGACAGAGTTCAGGGAAGAAAACAGATTCAAAGAGTTCTTATCTCACTGAAAAAAAAAAATATATATATATAGCCCTGTTCTGTTAGATAAAAAGGGATTAAAGAATGAAGGACGTAGGGACAATATAGGGATTATAGAAATTGATACAGAATCAGTAGAAATAGACCTAGACATGTTCTGAGAACCAGACAAAGTAAGGTGAAAGACCAGTATTTAAGGCTATAGAAGATAGCAGCTTTTCTAGAAGAATCCTGATGGTTTTCTAATGGAGGAAAGAAATAAATTAGAGCAAATAAAAACAAATTTTGAGTCAAAGGTACTAAGTTTTGTCCTTTCCCCCTAGATATTTTTCCTATCAATTCACCGTCAGGATCTCCATAAACACACCCATACAGGAGTGTACACTCAAACACAGAACCCCAGCCGCACTCTTTCCTACCTCAGGACAGAATTTCTTTTTACACTTACCTGCTTTAATCTTCAGCAGAAAAATATCAGTTACACTGGATGTGCTAGACAGCTCTTTTCTCTTGAGCCACCTCTGCAATACTAAAGTTCATCAGCTGGAATCTTCTGTAAGACCATGCGATTGCCTTCCTTTCATACACTGTGAGCAACAGAGATGTAAGAGTAGCTGTAAAGCTGGGAGTTGCAGGGAAGGAGACTTTGAACTGTACTTTATTCTCTCTGCTTATAAAATGACTTCACATGACCATAAAGACAAGTAAATTTAATCTACATATTTATATGCTCGTGGGAATCCACCAAACACATTAAAAACTCTGAATAATAGTTGCCCTTTTTTCTGATTTTGCAGCTTTAAATTATTATTTTCAAGAGAAAAACATGTAGAGGGGGATTTAAATAAAATGTCAAATCAACTTCTAGGATATATGTATTTACTTTGTTCTGAGTTAAGAAATGTGTTTATATTACATCTGCAGTTTTTTGTTTTAGTTTTTTTGTTTGTTTGTTTTTTCTATCTAGCCTTGTCAATACTACAGTTTGGGGAAATTCTACCTAGGACTCTCAAAATATCTGGTTCTTTTTTTTTTTTTTTTTTTTCAGCCTCTTCATGCATAAAGCTACTATAGATATTTGCACTATTTACACTCATTGAAATTTTGCTGTCTCCAGGATACTCCTTAGCATTTTGTGCTGTCAGGTCTCAAAAGTAGATTAGAGAGGCTAATGGCTGCTTTAGGCAAGAATTTAGAAACAACAGTTTAATCTCTCAGGGCATAAACTAAGCCCTAGCAACTATAGCCTGAATTTGCTAGATACTCCTTTTTTTAATTTTTTTTTATTATCATCATAATCTTGTTTATATTACATTGGATTGTATATAACTTTACAGGATATTGCATTGCTTTTTCAAAAGGGAATGTCATGCATGTCAGTCAATACACAGACATTAATCTCCCCACTTCACCATGCAATATCTTTTCATAGTTTTTCCAATTATTATTATTATTATTCCAATTAGTTTTTCTAAACAGTCAATCACTATTTCTCATTTTGCTTGTAAAAAGACTTTACCCATTCATGAAATACTAGATACTTCTTGATTCCTTGACTTTTACCCCTGGTTAAAGGTCTCCACTAACCTCATGTCTCAGTCCTCAGTCCTGTTGTCAGCATCTTGCACTTCTTTGGCTCTGATTTGTCCCACGAATGATAATGCCCTACATGGTCCTTCCTCTTAGGTGGCGCTTTGTATGTTTTAGTACCAAAAGTTTGTAAGCGCACTACCTTTTCCTGTCACCCAGACCTGAGAGAATGTGAGTACAGGACAGTTTACAGGTGAGAAATGCAGAACCATGCTATTTGGAGGCTGTTCTCTTAGATGAATGGACAAGACTGAAAATGGTATTTAAGGGTCTTGCTTGATTAAGGGCTCTCAAAAGGGTAACTTCGTCCAAAAAAACCACATCTCTCTCTCACTTTTTGCTCTCTCTTCTACATAAACATGTGATTTGGTATCCTCCAAAGTAAAAACAATTAAGTAAAGCAATGCAAAAGTGAATTTCTGCCTTCTAACCTTTATTCTTATAGATTCTGCTGTATCTTTTGTCCCTTTATAAGCAATTAAAAATTAATGTCTTTATTGATGAATAGAAATTTTATATATATATATATATATATATATATATATATTTATATTATATATATATAAGTGTTATATGTATACATATGTGACTTTTATAGTTATTATATGACATGTTGATATATGTGCACCTGGTGGATGGCTAACAAATGTTTCCTCACATACTTATCACTTATTGTAGTGAGAATACTAAAACCTATTCTCTAGGCAATTCTTAGGGATACAGTACATTGTTAACTATAACCACCAGGCTGTACAGTGGATCTCTTCGGCTGATTCACCCAACTGAAAATTGCTACCTCCATACTTCCTCACTCTCCAGTCCTGATAGCTACCATCATTTTCTGCTTCTATGAGTTCATCTTTAGATTCCAGATATAAATGAATACACGGGGCATTTGTCTATCTCTGTGTGGTTCATCTAGCTTAACATAATTTCCTCTAGGTCTATCTATATTATCACAAATGACAGGATTTCACTTTTTTTTTTTCTGAATCATATTCAATTATGTGTTTATACATTTTCTCTATCCATTTTTTCCCTGATGGAAACTGAGGTTTATTCCATATGATGGCTACTGTGAATATTTCTGCAATAAACTTGGGGATGCATAAATACACTCAACATAAATACACTCAATATACTGATTTGCTTTCCTTTGGATATATACCCAATAGTGGAATTAATGAATCATAAGTACATTATTTTTTAATTTTTTGAGGACACTCCATACTGCTTTCTACAATGACGATACCAATTTACATTGCTATCAACAGAGTATAGGTTCCTTTTTCTTCATTTCCTCTCCATGTGTTACCTTGAAATTGTTTGTTTTTTATAATAATCATTCTAGGGCCAGCCAGTGGAGTGGTGGTTAAAGCAGTTGGATCCCCCATGGACAACTGTGCTGTCCAGTTATAGACCTGACAGCTTAGGAAACACCCCAGAGGAAGTGCATGAGTGTCCCAAATCCTGAAAGAAGAGAGTCAAGGAGAAGGGATTGTGGCATACCATCCCCCCAGGGAGTACTTTCTCAATTTCTTTCTTTCTCTGTGTCTACTGAGTGTGCATGTCCTATGGCAAAAAAATAAATAAATAAAATCAATAGACTTGTAACAAGCTGGAGGTAATATTTCCTTGTGATTTTAACTTGTATTTCTTTGATGATTAGTGATTTTCAGCATACTTTCATAGTATCTATTGGTCTTTCATATCTCTTCTTTTAATAACCTAAAGATTCAGATCTTTAGGTTGTCTGAATTCTTCAGGTATTTTGGATATATCTCATGAGATGTTTTGCTTGCAAATATGTTTTTCCCATTCAGTAGCACGTGCCTTCAGTTTATTGACTGTCCAGAAAAACTTAAGTTTTATGTAATCCCATTTGTCTATTTTTTTCTTTGATTGCTCTGCTTTTTTTTGTCACATCTAAATGACTCCTATCCATACCATTGCCATGTAGTTTGTTTCTATGTTTTTTTTCTTGTATTAGTATAATGTTAAAGTCTTACTTTTATTTCTTTAATCTATTTTGAGTTAATCTTAGCATATGGTGTGAGAAAAGGATCTGATTTTATTCTTCTGTATCTGGATATTCAGTTATTCCAAGAACACTTGTAATATGCATTTTTGGCACCCAGGTAAAATAATCAATTGACCTTAAATTAATATTTGTTTATTTTTTCTTATACTCTATTTGATTATATAAGTCTGTGTGTCTGTGTTAATGAGAAATTCATGCCATTTGATTATTATAGCTTCATTGTAAATTTTGAAACCTGGTAGTATGATGCCAGAGCTTTCTCTATTATAATTATTATTATTATTATTATTATTTGTACAAGGTGCTTTGGCTAATCAAAGTCTTTGCAATTCTACATGAATTAAGTTAATATATGTGCACACAGTGGATGGCTAACAAATGTGTTAGAAATGCCACTGAAATTTTGGGACCAGCAGTTAGCATAATGGCTATGTCGCTGAACTCCCATGTAGTTGACCGCAGTTCAAGTCCTGTACCCAGTGGCTTAAGCTCATGCTGGGCGCGTGTGCGTATGTGCCCAAGATCCCAAGAGGAAAATGGAGGAGAAGGGATTGCAGTGTGGCCATCCCCCCAGGGGATGATTTCTCGCTTTCTGTCTCTCTGTCTTCCTGGCAAGCACATGCACCCTATAGCAAAAACCTCTCAGAAAAAAAAAAAAAAAAAGAAATCCCACTGAAATTTTAATAAAGTTTATACTAAATCTGAAGATCACTAGGGTAGCATGGACATTTTGACAATATTAATTCTTCCAATTAATGAACATGGTATATCTTCCATTTATTTGTGTCTTTTTTTTTTTTTTTTTTTGAGAGGTTTTCGCTATAGGGCGCGTGCGCTCGCCAGACAGACAGAGAGAGACATAGAGACAGAAAGCGAGAAATCACCCCCCAGGGGGGATGGTCACGCCGCAATCCCTTCTCCTCCATTCTCCTCTCGGGATCTTGGGCACGCACGCACACGCGCCCGGCGTGAGTTTTAAGCCACCGGGTCCGGGACACGAACCGCGGTCGACTACGTGGGAGTCCAGCGATATAGCCATTACGCTAACTGCTGGTTCCCATTATTTGTGTCTTTTAAAGTTTGTTTTGTCAGTGTTTTATAGTGTCAGTGCAAAGGTCTTTCATTTATTTTGATTAAATTTATTCCTAAATATTTTATTTTCTGTAACTATTGTAGATGAGAGTTTCCTGATTTCTTTGCTAGACAGATTTTTGTAGGGACTAAGAATGCAACTGGCCACCTGTGGTAGTTCAAAAGTAATGAGATGCTTCTATGCTATGAAAGCCATATTGGAACATTCTGTGATTGTGCCTCAAAGTCCCGCTGTGCAGTGAGTGTGTGCATGTACCTGTGATCCTGGTTGGCTGGGGCTGGATGTGGATAATGGCATGAAGACCCTTTTGATAGTGCTTGTATTTCTCTTTCTCTTTCTGTCTCTCCTTCTCTTGGCATGAATAAATAAATGTCAAAGAATTTTTAAAATGTAATTAATTTTTGTATGTTGATTTTGTTTCCTGCTAATATATTGAATTTATTAGTTCTTACAGCTTTCACATATATATATATATATGTTATATAATTATATAAGGCATATATAACATATATTCATACATGTGTATATACATACGTGTGTGTGTACATGTGTGTGTATGTGTGTGTGTATATGTGTGTGTGTGTGTATATATGTGTGTGTGTGTGTGTGTGTGTGTGTGTGTGTGTATATATTAGCTTAAAAACGGAAATCTTGCCATTATGACCACATGGATGAATCGAGCAGATGTCATGCTAAGTTGAATAAGCCACAAAGAGAAAAAAACACCACTTATATGTTGAATTTTTAAAAAGTAAATGAATAGAAAGTGAGGGTAAAATCGTGGTTACCAGGAGGCAAGTTTTCTGGGAGGTGGAGTTTGGGGAGATACATATACATACGTACATGCACACACACACACACATATAAAATCAGAGTACAAAATTATTGTTATTTGAGATGAAAAAGTTTAGAGATACAACACTCTAGTTCACTCTTTTCTGACCAGCTTTTAAGCTTGAATTTTTAAAGTCACTACTATAAGTCAAGTGTTACAGTCAGTGATCTGTTTGTTATGTAATTCTAAAGCATTCGACACTTCTTGTTGCAACAATTAAAAAACCACACACACAAAACTCTGTAATTAATAGAGTAGGCCAAAAGTCTTGTCTGACTTTTTGCCTTACACAGCTGGTCTCTGTAATTTTATAGTTCTGTCATTTAAAATATACTATTTAAGTCTAATTTCTACATTTCACAAAATTATTTTCAGTAATACCTAAATACATTTTCTGTGGAGCAATTTCGTATATGCTATTTTTCGGAATGTGAGATTATATATGTGTGTATATATATATGTGTGTGAGTATCAAGTCACGTGTATATATGTGAGTATCAAGTCTGTTTTCTGGTACATTATATATACACTTGTAAAACCTTTTGTATAATTTTGTGATAATGTAGTTTTCCCAAAATTTTTTCAAAAAGCAAATATTTACAATAAATGAAAGCATGTTTTTGCACTTTCCATTCCAATTTTTTTCACCCCCTCCCTCACTAATTCTTTCATAGAAGGTGAAGGACCAGGGGCCTATTTTCCAAACTGTCACTCAACCTGAGAGGTCTTTTATCAAACTTTCAACTAAATTTATTTAAAAACTTAGAATTGAGTGACTATTTTAAGCTACCTTACCACTTTTAGTCACTTTTGGTTTCCTTGTGGATTACAAATATTGTGCAATCTTTGGGGAAAGTGAGAGCAGTGATTTGGCTCTTCAGATGATGACACTTGATCTCTCATGACTTCTCTCTAGACACGCAGCAGTGTGCAGCCCTAACCTGCAGGACCACTGTGAACAGTAACAGCACATTATGAATGCTGGTACTTGAAACAGCCATGTGCAAACATGCTGCAAGTGTTTTAGTAGATTTAGTAGATTTCCTTGAACTTTCTTTGCATAGTAAAAATAAAATAAAACAACAAAAAGACTCCCAGTGTTAAAAACACCTAATAAACATACAAATTTGAAAAATTAGACACTAAAGATAGGCAATGAACTTCACATTATAAAAGCAATATATTGGGACCAGCAGGTGATGTGGTGGTTAAGGTGCCGGACTCCCACATGGCCGATTAGGGTTCAAGTTAACCTGGTGGCCTCTCACTACCACCCGCCTCCCCATTTCTCTCTGGTAAGTGTGCATGTCCTATAGCAAATTTTAAAAAATAATAATAATGATAAAAAACAAATAATTACTTATAAAAGAAAGCAATTATTTTAAGTTTCAAAGATTTGACTCTTTTGAAAGTGAAGAAAGAAGCCCCTGCCCCTCCCAAAACTAAGCCAAAGGAAAGCTTTTGAAAGTTAAGAAGGCAGTGCTGAAAGGAATCCAAAGCCACACACAAAAAAGTGTAAGTCATTCACCTTCCAGAGGCCCAAGACACCGTGGGTCCAGAGGCAACCCAAATATTCTTGGAAAAGCACCCCCAGGAGAAACAAGATTGACCACTAAGCTATCACCAAGTTCCCCCTCACTACCCGGTGTGCCATGAAGAAGAAAGAAAACAACACATTTGTGTTCATTGAGGATGTCAAGGCCAGCAAGCTCCAGATCTGACAGGCTCTGAAGAAGCTCTATGATATTGATGTGACCCAGGTCAACACCCTGATCAGGCCTGACAGAGAAAATAAGGTTTATGTGCCACTGGGTCCTGATTATGACGGTTTGGATGTTGTTAACAAAGTTTGGATCATTGGGACCAGCAGTTGGTGTAATGGCTATGTCACTGGACTCTCTCTCATGTAGTTGACCACTGTTCGAATACTGGACCTGGTGGCTTACACTCACACCCAGCCTGAGTGTGCATGTGCCCAAGATCCTGAGAGGAGAATGGAGGAAAAGGGATTGCGGCGTGGCCATGCACCCCAGGGAGTGATTTCTTGCTTTCTGTCTCACTCTCTCTGTCTTTCTGGCGAGTGCACACACACTATAGCAAAAACCTCTCAAAAAAAAAAAAAAAAAAAAGGATCACCTACGCTGAGTTGAGCTAGCTAATTCTAAATACACACTTTCACCACTAAAAAAAATTTATAAGTTGTGTAAGATATCTTTATAAAGAGAAGGAAACTCAGACTGTATGATTTTCTGCCAGGTAGAACCAGTTCATTCTCTGGCTTGAGGTCAAACCCATTACAAAGCATGTTGTGTGGTACAGTAATGATGGGATGATAAAACCTACAGTCCAGCCTTGTACACTAGATGTTGCATCTACAGTGTTTTAGATGGTTGACGGGACATTTCATTTCTTGCAAGTTAGGAAATAAGGGCAGAGCTGACTACTGTTCTAGAAGGTAATGCTAGCTTTGCAACCGCTGGCTTTGGAGGCAGTACTGGAATGCTTCTACTCACAAGTGAAGGGACAAACTGGTTTAGAACCTTTGCATCATACTTACAGTTTGGATGAACAAACAAACATTTTAAAGCAAATTCATGGTTGAGGAAGGTTTTGCAGGGTGAGAGTGAGTGAAGGGAGGCCAGTACTTGCAAGCGCTTCAAAAACTTCTCTAGTTCCTGCACCACACTCAGTTCACTCATCTCAGAATTGGCAAAGCTACCACCTGGGACACAGAGCTGACTGCTCCTCATTTACAACTTTTGAGGATGGAACAGACCTCCAAGTTCCTGGCTTGAGGCTGCACTTCAGTTTACGGTTTTCATTCCATCGAAGTTCATGTCTTCCTCTTAATCTAACATGTATCCTGGGTGACTGGGGACATCAACCAGCATCACTATAAACATGGGACTTACATGTTTATCTGGTTGTACAAGATCCCGTGTCTGTGTCATTTGTCCTAAAAGTACCTGAAGGGTATCTGCAGTCTTTATCCCTGACACTTGGTTTGATGCAACAACTATTTCCTCAGACAGCTTTGGCTTTGTCTGAATAAATGATCTTATGTCTGCATGGACCATCAGCTCCATGTCATCATGATCTTGACTGAGCTTCAGAGTTTCCACATCACTGGGTCAATTTGCAGTCAAGATAACTGCCTCTGTTGAGTTCCTTGAATTTTAAAATACTATCTCGTAGCATTTCCTCTTCTTTGCTGGGGGAACTTGTTCTGGAGGTCCTGCTTTGCCCTTGGAACATACTTCTAGTAGCAATTTTTCTTGAGAAATTCGAGTTCTAGGAGTAACTGAAAGTGTTTCAGTGAGTCTGTAGAATGATTAGTAGTTTTTGTGATGTGGCCAGCCCTCCTGGGGGGGGGTGATTTTTTGCTTTCTGTCTCTCTGTCTTTCTGGTGGGACATGCACCCTATGGTAAAAATCTCTCTTAAAAAAAGTGGAAGAGGAGATCTCCTTTTGCGTTTTGCTCACACTGACACGTTGCTGAAGATGCTTTCTGTTGGGTAGTTGTAATCATTATCTTCATCTTCTCTTCAACATGATTGAACTTTTTACTTTAACCACTGAGCTTATAATAGGCAACTTCCTCTTCTGTTTTCATCCTCAATATTTTTTTTTTCTAAGTTGCTCCTGAAAAAGTGCCTGTAAGTTCCCTCTAAGCTGCTAGGTAAGCATATCTGGCTCACATACCTGACTGTACTGTATATCTAGTTGCTTGGCAGCATGAATTCTGTTTCACTTCTGTTGAAATCATAACCTGTTTAGTGGGCACCACTATCTGCATTTCAACTTGCAGGTGATAAAACTTCAATAGAAGGTGAAGAATAACCACAGTAAATATTGCTGTACCTGTTTTTCTGAGATAAAGGATTCTCCTGCACAAAATTGAGGTTTTCATTCATGTGATCATCTGGTTCCAGCTTAATATCTATCACATCTACAGAGGGTGCGAGGTCCTTCACAGCTTGCACCGGTGGTTTTCTTTTTTTTTTTTTTTGGAGAGGTTTTTGCTATCGGGTGTGTGTGCGCTCGCCAGACAGAGAGAGACAGAGAGATAGAAAGCAAGAAATCACCCCTCAGGGGTGATGGCTACGCCACAATCCCTTCTCCTCCATTCTCCTCTCGGGATCTTAGGCACGCACACACACACGCACAGCATGAGTTTTAAGCCACTGGGTCCGGGAGTCCAGCGACATAGCCATTAAGCTAAGTGTTGGTCCCGATTGTACTAGTGGTTTTAGGTGGATTGCAGCTCCATCATCACAAGGCTGTGAATTGTAACAGAGCAAAATTTATCTTCTACCCCATGCAGCCAACATAAGCTCCTAATTCTTGCAATTTCTGGTTAATGGCACTCCGGATCTTGTGACTGATCTCCATGGCTCTGTGGCAGGCAGCAGTTCTGGCGCAGTGCTTTGTTTCTTTGGAGCCAACTCATTGTTCTCCCACCCTTCCACCTCGGCCTCCACTGCTGCCACTGTTCCCACCCTCTCTGCCCCTGGCCACCCCCCTTGATATGATTTAATTTCACTTTCATGCATATCATTTTATGAAGATGGCACAAAATTCAAAGTTTCAAAAGAGTATAAAATTAAAAGTTAATTTCCTCTGGGATCAGCAGCAGATGGTGTAATGGTTACATCAGCGTACTCCCGAGTGGCTGACCGTGGCATGAGTCCTGGACTCGGCGACCTAAAACTCACTCCAGATGCACATGTCTGTGTGTCCAATATTCTTAGAAGGGTTCTGGAGGAGAAAGGATTGCAGTGTGGCCATGTCCCCAGGGGTGATTTCTCACTTTCTGAATCTCTATCTCTCTGTCTCTCCAGTGAGCACACATGCACTTTTGCAAAAATCTCTCAAAAACAAAGTTAATTTCTCCTTATTTTTACCTTTATCAAATATTCAAAAAAGAGTAACCTCTCATAGATAATATGAGGGTAATATGTATTACTCATAGGTAATAAAACCCAGTTCCTTGTGTATTATTACAGTGATAATTTGATGACATAGTATGAGTACATGTGTTTTGCATGTACATATTTTTTCATGAATGATACTACAAACAACACACATGTCTCACAAAGGACCATGTTTTGGGGGAGTTAATTTATAAGAGAGACTTAATGATAGAAAGGGTCATAGAAAAAGATAACAAAAATAAATTTCTGTAGTGCAGGAGAATAGATGTTCCTTTCCTCACTGACCTGAGGCTTGTCTGGTGTAGCTAGGACTAAAATGGTGATGGTAAAATGGTGACGATTATATCAAATTGTGCTGCTTTTGGCACTATGTGATGGAGTGTCAAAGGTTCTGAATCATGAGGCCACAGCCTCCAAAAAGGCCTAAGAGACCACTAAAGAGCCTGGACAAAAGGTATGAATATATAATTTATGTGTCATCTTATTGAATGAGATTGTTCATTCTCAATTTGAAGAACATCATTCACTCACAGGGTGATATTTTAAGGTAAGCTGTATTTCTGGAGAAGTGAGGCCTCAGTACTTATTTTCGAAACCTCTGGTCTCAGAAACCATTCTCTGGTTTTAGGCAAATCTTCTCCTTCCTTATTGCATTATACCTGCAAATCCCCA
The DNA here is from genome assembly GCA_026018925.1 of Tupaia tana. NCBI lineage: Eukaryota > Metazoa > Chordata > Mammalia > Scandentia > Tupaiidae > Tupaia > Tupaia tana. Next base: position 139,578,797 of record JAKSZU010000002.1, on the reverse strand, counting down.
GGTCCAAGGCTCTGCTGTCCCTCACTTCAACCTCTCTGAGGTGATAACCAGTTTGTCAGGACCCAGGGAAGAGAATAAAATCTCTGTGGGTCCTTAAGGACATCTTGAGCCTTCTTTCCCCAGATCACACATCAGCCCTCTTTTGACAAGATGAAGGCAAAATGGACTGTGTCAGGATCTAGAATTACATTTGTTGCAAAGAAAATCAAACTTTTAATCTCTGAAAAAGTCAGAGCAATTCTGAAAGCAGAATAGCTATATTTGAGTTATCTGGGGGCTTGTTAATCTGAGATATCTGGGGGCTTATGGGGTGAGCGCATATTCTCATGGGAGTCTGTGATCTGTGCCCCAACAACTTCCCCTGAGCCTGAGCCTGAGCATACTGCACAGACCCTCTTAGACGGTCGGGAATGACTCACAGGCCTGGGAATTTCTTTCTTCTAGCCTTAAAAGGACATAAATGTGCATTATGATAAATTGTATTCAAATTGCCTAGCATAAGAGATTTTTTTTTCATTGTCATACTTCTTATAATTTCCCAGATTTATCTGGCACCTTTTCCTTAACCAAAATGTCCCCTGCTTATCTCATTAATTATTCCCATGAGAATTACTTCCTCTCACTTATACTTCCTCTGGTGTAGACTACAAGTCTTCACCAAGATAGCATTATTGTCTTCTTGAACAGACAGCAAAATTATCCTTCCCCTCCCCCACTCTGATTACATTTAGGTGGAACTACATGTCTGAGTTGTGGCCAATGAAATGTGCACAGCAGCGATTCATAGCATTTGTAGACTTAACAATAAAATATTTCAGGGGATTTTGTTTTTATTCTCCTTCTTTGAATTTTTAAAAACTTTTATTATGATAGAGTGTATGCACATGCATACAGTTTAGAGAAAAGAGAGAGAGAGAGAGGGATGAAGAGAGAGAAAGATAACCTTCAATGGCACTTGGTCTTACTATCACCCTTTTCCTTCTAGTTCTCCATCACATCAAGATCCTGGACACCTGCACGTCCGGTGTGTTCCACTGAACACCGGTTGTCCATGTGGATCTAGCTTCCTCTGCACAGTGCTTAACCAGGTACTATGGGGCTAGCCTCTTAGTCTTGTTATGACATTTTCTCACTTTACCTCATGGCTGGAAGGCCAGAAAACAAAAGGGGGCCTAAAAATGGAGAGGATAAAAGATTAAAAACAAACTTGGTTCTCAGAGTCATCATTTTGAAGAACGTTGCCTAGAAGAGCCACATCACCAGGTATACTCATAGTAATTTATGAGTTAGAAATAAATTATTTATGTCAAATCACAAAGTATGGGATTTGCTTTTTAATAAAGATAAAAACTAATTACACTGCTCAATTCAGAAAGTGCTATAATAAAATAGAGTATTGTAATAAGAGGCAATAGAAAACGGAGAGGGTCCTCCTTCTTTTCATTCCTAATTGAACCTGAGATCTTGAGTGTAGACACAGTAAAATGTGGGGAAGACTGGTAACTGCCTGAAAGTTGAGTGAATCTCCTAAAACAAGCAGATTCATCAACTGAGGATGAAAACCTTACTAGTTCCAGAAGTTTAATCACAACTTTGATCAATAATTTGCTGCCCACTAATATATGCTGACCCAAAGGATGACTCCTAGAAAGTTTGAAAATTTAAAAACCCACATTCATACAGAAAATACTGAGCAGAGATATCAGCAACTACACTTTGAGAGAGAATCGTATTTACAGTATCAATCCAGATAAGTCACTAAACAAACCAACAAAGAGAAGAGTAGGATTACCAAGTCCCAGATACGGGGACAAAGTCAAAATACAGAATTACTATAACTTATTATATATACTACTCAACAATCAGTTCTCAATAAAATGTGATTCCCGGCACAGAAACAGGAAGACATAAAACATATCCCCCTGCCCCATAATGCAATCACTGGTAACTATCTAGGGGACTCAAAAGTTGAAACTAACAGATGGAAGACCTCAAGGCATAAAATATAAATAAATTTTAAAAAGTAAAGGATAGGGCCAGCCCTGTGGTATCACTTTTCCCTGTGCATAAAGAACTAGATGCCACGTGGCCAACCACAGTTTGAATTCTGGCATAAAGAATATGCCAGGATGTGTGCATGCCTGCTTAAAATTCAAAGGGGAGCTAGAAGTGGAGGAATAATAATTGTAGCAAGACCCCACCCCCATGGGGGTGAGGAGATGCTTTCTCTCTCTCTGGTAAGTGTGAATGCTCTTTGGCAACTAAAAGTAGCTTTTTTAAAAAAGAACTAAAGGATAATGCATGTAAGGAATTACATAAATGAGACAATGAATTTTCAAATTAGGAAAAACAATGAGTTGTCAAATAAAAAAATAATAATAAAAACAAAAATTATAAAGAAGAAAATAGAATTAGAAATTTTAGAAGGTAAAACTTAAAAATTCATTAGAGAGGTCAATAGCAGATTTAAACCAGAATTAAATGTTAAGAGGAATCAGCAATTTGAAAAAAAATCACCAAAAGTTGAAAAAGTCATTAAATATTACATTATCTAAAGAACAGAAAAATATATATATATATATATATATGCGCACATATATTTGTGTGTGTGTATATGTATATATATATATATGTGTGTGTGTGTGTGTGTATATATATATATATATATATATATATATATATATATTCATATATTTATAATACCTGAGGAGAAATGGGACATGGGACAGAAAAATATTTGAGGATACACTGAACAAAATATTGTCAAATTTGATAAAATAATTAACCTATACATCTAAGTAACTCTGTTAACTCCAAGTAAGATAAACTCAAAAAGATCAAGACTTAGACACATTATAATCAGACTGTTGAATTCTAATGACAATGAAAATATGTTGAAAGGAACTAAAGAAAAACCACCAGTTATTACAGATGAGGGAGCTACAATATAATTAATATCTGACTGCTCATTAGAAACCATGGAGACCAGGGCTTGCTCTGTTCAGATGGCCCAGCGCGGTGGTCCAGTCTCGGGCTAGTCATGGCGTCCCCCTCAGAGACTCCAGACCAAGCCAGTCATTACTTGTTTCAAGAGCATCATGTTGATCTACACTTTCATATTCTGGATTACTGGTGTCATCTTTCTTGTTGTTGGCATTTGGGGCAAGGTGAGCCTGAAGAATTGTTTCTCTCTTTTAAATGAGAAGGCCACCAATGTCCCTTTTGTGCTCATTGGCATGGGTCCTGTCATTCTTTTGGGCACCTTTGGCTGTTTTGCTGCCTGCCAAGCTTCTGCATGAATGCTAAAACAGCATGCAATGTTTCTGACTCCCGTTTTTTTGGTTGAACTGGTCGCTGCCATCGTAGAATTTGTTTTCAGACATGAGATTAAGGACAGCTTTAAGAATAAGTATAAGAAGGCTTTGAAACTAAAACTCTACGGGAGATTGTAGAAGCCATGCAGTAGACAAGATTCAAAATGCTTTGCATTGTTGTGGTGTCACTGATTATACAGATTGGAAAGATACTAATTATTACTCAGAAAAAGGATTAGGTGTTGTAAGCTTGAAGATTGTTCTCCTGAGAGAGATGCAGATAAAGTAAACAATGGAGGTTTTTTTATAAAGGTGATGACCATTATAGAGTGAAATGGGAGTTGTTGCCGGAATTTCTTTTGGAGTTGCTTGCTTCTAGCTGATTGGAATCTTTCTAGCCTACTGCCTCTCCCATGCCTCAAATAACCAGTATGAAATAGTGTAACCATCTAATCTGCGGATTTATTCCTCTCCAACTGTAAGGACACTGAGGTTCCCCCTGTGAACTACCGTATCGCCTGGATGGAGGACTGACGACTCTACTTACCGACAGACCAAGAAACTACACCAATAATCTGATTCAATCAAGATATTTGTTCTAAGTCCACCTTATGTCCCATTTTATGTCCCATTCAGGTTAGATCCTTGAAACCCTGTAAACCCTGTAACACTCTGAAACACTGGAAGAGCTAGTTAATTGAAAAGGAAATAGTGTGTTCCTCTTGACTTTTATTTTTCACAGTATGGGGTCTTTGAAAGGCTCTGTGAATTTGCTGTTTTGATGTAGTATCATAAAATGCAAAAAAAAAAGGACCCCTCTGATTTTACGATTGATGTGGTATGACAGAAAATAGATTTTTCTGAACTGGACCCTTCCTAGCCAAGGTTATTTGGTTTGATTATATAAATTGCAGTGAAAGTAAAAATGTTTCATTAATCTGTGTTCTGCTGATAGGCAGAGTCACACTATCTACTTCCAGTCAGTCGTTGGATGTCATTCACCATCAGGGGTGCCAGATGGTGGTAATGTTGTAAGGACTTGGGTCTCATGCACCTGATACTAAAAGACACAAATGTTCTGCAACACATCGGGCTTCATTATCACAATTTACATTTCTTTGCCTCCAAATTAAGGTGTTTATACTGATGTTTCTATTTTCCCTATTTTTTGAAAGGTTCTAATGATTACTTGAATCATGTCATAATGATTTTATTATCTTTAGGAATTTCATGGAACTTCATCTCCATTTGCTTTCGTTGATGTTTCCTTTCCAGGTTAATATTATGGTCAATTTGAATAGTCTTAGCTTTGGTTTGTGCCTTTAATTAATAAAATATAAATCTTTTACACAATAAATATTGGTTTCCTTTTATTAAAAAAAAAAAAAAAGAAACCATGGAGACCAAAAAGCAGTGGAATGGCCCACTCAAATTGAAAGAAAAATAGCCACAAAAATGTCTATATCTGGCAAAATGTCCCTGCTGGGACCATGCAGTTAACACAGGCTGAGTATGAAAGAACTGCCCCTCGTGCCTAGAGCAAGGACACGACTGAGGAGAACTGGTTGCAAGGTCAACAGTTTTATGAGTTCTGGATCTCACGAATTGTGTTGCTGTACTGTCCTGCACTCAATTTCTCTGCCATGGGCCTTATTGCCATACCCTGGTACCCCATAAAGGCACCCTCAGCCTTACTATAATTTTTACAATAATCCTGAAAGAAAACGGATCCACTAAGGCGGCAGCTGCGTAGGGCGGTGGCTGCAAACAGGAGGTACTCCCATTAGACTCACCCCACCTTCCTGGAAAATGTCAACAGAGAATATTACATTCACTTCTCCTACTAGGGATTACATAGATAAGCATTAGAAAGGTTTAAGTTAAAGCTACTAATGGGCGAAATGATCTCAGTAGCCGGGAGGGAGGGGCTCAGGGACTCATCCAGGAGGTGCTGTTACCCCAAAGACCATAAGCCACCCTTACTCTCAGGACAAGGGAAGATTGCCATTCCCCAAGTCATGGTCATTAGCAGCATGTAGAGGGTCCCAAGTACACAGCAACCTTCAGCTACTCACAAGACCACATTCCTTTCCTATGTAGACTCACCCTCTTAGCTGTAGACTACCCCGGAGATAACATAAGTATTTCACTTTAGTATATACTAACCTTGTCTTTACTAAACCAGACAGGCTCCTGTAATTGCTGCCACCCTACGCTGAATCTAAAGTTCTCAAAAAGCTGACCTGAGGCCAATCTGGGACTAAAGTGATCAAGCTGGTCTGACTGAAGTGGTCAAGATTCCTGGGAGCCCTCTCATCCAAAGATACTCCCTGGTAATCAAGATCAAAGAAGAGAATACACCCGAAAAATGGACTTCCTCGTTCTAAAAATTATGACTGTTTATACCTAAACAAAACAGACGTCATGTTTTATGATTATTGTTCCTATACTTTGAATACCTTACCTTTTAGAGCAAAATGTTTCACTTACTTCCCTTCACCCATCCCACTACTGTAAAAGCTCCTTCTATAATAAATACGCATGACTCCTGGCCATCAGGGCTGCAGTCTGGAGTTTACTCTGGCTGCAGCTGGCTGAGAACATGCTAAAGGGGTGTGAGGTCTCAGTCTGATTCCTGTTCACTCGCGTCGCCTTCCTGTGCACCCACCCTGGCTTGGGTATGGCTCCCAGCATGTCCCTAAAAAAATCAGCAAATAAAGACCTTCCAAAGTAAACAAAGGTAGAGGATTTACTTCTAGGAGACCTACTTTAAATAAAATAGAAAAATCCTTTATAATGAAAGGAAATCATTGTAAATAGTACTTCAACTCTACAGAAAGAAACTGCTGTCCCTTCTCCCCAGGATACTCTTCCCTGAGATCCTCATGTGGCTGTGAAAGGTTTCAGCCTTTCACCGGCTGATCCTCCCTGTCCAGGGAGTGCTATGGCGACCCCAATCAACCACAAAAGTGGGTTCTTGATGTAAAGTACAAGAGGCTTTATTTCTAGCGTGCTAGGACTCCACTCCCAGTCTTACAAGACATGAGGATGAATGAAGCCCCGAACAAAGGGACATTCAAGTTATATATACACAAGTCAGCGGTGTGAGGGGGGGAGAGAATGAGGAAGCAAGATCAGGGGCTATTAGGGTAGGTTTATGGGGACCCTGAAGCTGCCTGCTCAAGCAGGCCAAAGATGTTTCTTTGTGCAGGTGTTGTAACTAGGTTGGATTTGCAGAGGCATCTGACAAATGGCTCCTGGCTTCCTGCAGGGTGCTAAGCTAACTTGCAAATGACTCTGGGCTTCCTGCAGGATGCTAAGCTAACTTGCAAATGGCTCAGGGCTTCCTATAAGGTGCTAAATTAACTTGCAAATGGCTCAGGGCTTCCTGCAGGATGCTAACAATTTGCTCAGGGCTTTCACAGCTTCAGCATTTTATTAAGGGGGGTGCATGGTTTAATTTTATTCTTACAGCTGCACCTTCTCACCATTCAAGTGTTAGTTTAAATATCTCTTCAGAGACATTTCTTCTAATCTAGCTAAAGAGCCCCACTTTTAGCTCTTGCTCTATCACATAATCCTAAATTACATTTTCCATAGAATTTTCTATGATTTGGGACCAGCAGTTGGTGTAATGGCTATGTCTCTGGACTCACATGTAGTCGACCATGGTTCAAGTCCCGGACCCGGGGCTTAAACTCATGCAGGGCACGTGTGTGTGTGCTCATGATCCCAAGAGGAGAATACAGGAGAAGGGATGTGGTGTGGCCATCCTCCCTGGGGAGTGATTTCTCGCTTTCTGTCTCTCTGTCTCTCTCTGTTTTTCTGGTGAGCACATACGCCCTATAGCAAACACCTCAAAAAAAAAAAAAAAAAAAAAAAAAGAGAATTTTCTATGATTTCAAATTGTTATTTTTTAACATGTTTATTTTGTTTTTCCTCACTAGAATATGGTCTCTCTGTGAAATAGTATATATATTATACACACACACACACACACACACACACACATACACACACACACATAGAGAGAGAGATAGATATGAATAGCATATAGATACAGACATAGTTGTATGGAAATTCTCAGAGGGGAATATTGATATAGTTTTCCTTTTCGAGTGTCTGTGTTTTATTAATTAATAAATATAAATCTTTTACACAATTAATATTGGCCTACCTAGATAGGCCAAACTTGACTAGAGGGCTATAAAGGAAGTCCTCTTGCATGAGTACACTCTGAAATAAAAATCTGTCTAATCTGTTAGTGTGTTGCTAGCAGATACCTGATATTGGGTGTGATTTAAACAGGAGAGATTTATTGACTACTGAGTCTGGGGCCTACAAAGTTTGAAAGTAATGCCTTGCACTACCTACAACTTGGCTGAGAGAAGCGCAGAGGGTTGGCAGGTGGAGAGAGAGAGCGAGACAGAGAGAGAGAGAGAGAGAGAAATGTATGAGCAACTCTCGTTTTTATAACAACCTGCTCTTGTGAGAAATAACACTTTACAAGAACTAAAACTAGTGTCTCATGAGACAGGATTAATCTACTTGTGAGGCCAGTGGCTCCACCATCCACACATTGTCCACCCAGTTCCAAAACATGATCTTTTGGGGGACAAACCATCATCTAAACTATAACACTGCCTTGGGGGCATTTCCATTCACACTGGTTCATGAGACTGCAAGAACTGATATTAATAATTTAGTAGATTATACTACTCTATAGTAGATAAAATGCACATTAACCCACCAAAGATTAGTTTTCTTAAAAAATTGTTATAGGGTATATATGCTTAAGGGAGAGAGAGAGAGAGAGAGAGAGAGAGAGAGAGAGAGAGAGGCAGAGAAACAGAGCAGAAAAGTAAGAAAGCACCCCCTAGGGGTCTAGACATATCAGAATCCCTTCTTAACTCTCCTCTCAAGATTTTGGGCACATCGCAAGAATGCTTTTCAAGCTGCTGTGTCTGGGATATGAACCCCACTGTTGCCCATGTAGGATCTAGCCACCTGAAACATGAAAACGCTGGCTGGCCCAACCCACAGATTTCTTGAATGCTCACATAGTCTATTAAGCAAATATTTATTCAGCACTTAACTGCATAGAATGTTCTTATAACTAATACCTATTTAAAATACATATGAATAAAATAACTATTTTAAATCTATTATAATAGAAACCTCAAAAATGTAACTCTGTCAGTGCAGCCTTCCACAGGTTCTTTTGAAATATCTTTGGTTCATCTTCTTTTCCCAGTGTTTCTGGTAATAGCTAAGGCAGGGGACAATTCTGTCAGTGAATCTCAAGCTATTTTTTTTTTTTAATAAAAGCAATTTATGCCCCACAATGAAAACTTTGAAAATAAATATAAAAGGGAGAAAAGAAAGGAAGAAAAGAATGATTCTTCCTCTTAAAAATTATCCCTTAATATTTCAGTGCACATCTTCCAGTGTTTTGCATTCTCTCTCTCTCTCTCTCTCTCTATATATATATATATATATATATATGTGTGTGTGTGTGTGTGTGTGTGTGTGCGTGTGTGTGTGTGTGATACACACTATATATATTTCATAATTGTAACTAATAAAGTAGTTACATTTAAACTGTAATATATATGGACCAGCAGATGGCATCATGGTTGCATTGCTAAACTCCCACATATTCAATTGAGGTTTCAGTCCCTGACCTCCTGACCTGGTGGTTTGAAACTCATGCCAGGTGAATGTGCGTGCATGCCCAAAATCCTGAGAGGAGAATGGAGAAGGGATTGAGGTGTGGCCATCTCTCCTAGGGAGTGATTTCTTGCTTTGTGTCCCTCTTGCAAGCACAACTGCCTTATAACAAAAATCTATAAATAAATAATTAAATAAAATTGTAATGTATCATTCTTTTAAAGTAACATTTTTAAATTTTAAAACATGCATTTTGGGACCAGCAGTTAGCGTAATGGCTATGTCGCTGGACTCCCATGTAGTCGACCGCGGTTCGAGTCCCGGACCCGGCGGCTTAAACTCACGCCGGGCGTGTGTGCGTGTGTGCCCAAGATCCCGAGAGGAGAATGGAGGAGAAGGGATTGCGGCGTGGCCATCCCCCCTGGGGGGTGATTTCCTGCTTTCTATCTCTCTGTCTCTCTCTGTCTGTCTGGCGAGCGCACGCGCCCTATAGCAAAAACCTCTCCAAAAAAAAAAAAAAAAAAAGAAGAAAAAAAAATTTTAAAACATGCATTTTGTTAAAATCTAGAAATCACGGACAACTGTGAGAATGAAAACAAGTTTTCCTCTGGATCAGTGACTTTAACATATAATTTGTTTTAATAATCCAGTTTATTTTTAAGTTTTTAGAGGTTTTTTTTTTTTTCCCAAATTTCATGCAGGGCACTTGCATATGTGTGTGCGCCCAAAATCCCGAGGGGAGAATGGAGGAGAAGGGATTGTGGCATGGCCATCCCCCTCCCCCTGAGGGGGTGATTTCTATCTTTCTGTCTCTCTGAGTCTCTCTATCTCTCCAGTGAGTGCACACTACCTATAACAAAAACCCTACAAAAATATTATTTTATTTATTATTATTATCATTACTATTCAGTTTTACTAGAGACAGACAGAGAGAGAGAAAGAGAGGGAGTGAGAAGTTAAGACAACAGGTCTGGGACTCGAATCACAGTTGTTCATGTGGGAGTCCAGTGCTTTAACTACCATGCCACTTGCCAGCCCCAACTTTATCATACAATTGGTTCAGAGTGTATTGTTCTTATTATGAAAGTGTAACATATATAGAAAAATGTGAATAAAGTTCACAATTCAGGGGATTTTTATGTAAGTGTACACCCATGTAATCCTACCTAGACTAAAATATAGGACATTTCCTGCACCCTGGGAAGCTTTATGTGTCTTCCTTCTTGTTATTCTTGTCAAAGCTAATCACCATTCTCCTCTGTGCATGGATTAATTTTTCCTATTCTTAGGATCCATATAAATGGAATCCTATAGTACATAATATTTGTCTTGTGGTTTCTTTCATTCAAGATTATGTAGTGAGATTTGTATATGTTGTTTACAATAGTCCATTCTTTTTTAGTTGCTGTATCCTATTCCACTTTCTTAAAGTACTATAATTTATTCTATAGCAGATGATAATTTGTGTTATATGCACTTTGCTCTTATGAATAAACCTGCTATGAACATTTCTTAGTGTGAAACCTGAACAACATTATAGAGACTAGTTTTCCAGAACAAACAAAATGGAGTCTGGGAGACACTAGGGAAGGAATTTTTGCATGTTTCTACCTAGGATGAAATGTAAACTTTGGCCCACTTCACCATTTGTACCAGGTTTCTGAAATAAAACAGCTGGAGAAACTCAAGATATGTACCTAGGCCAAGACATTGTTGAATGTCTATTTCAGGACTTTTCTTCCTTCTGCTTTCTCATAGCTCATGTAGCTCTCTCACAGCTTGGCTCCTTCAGCAGAAGTCAGTTCAAGGTATGCTAGGTATCTTGTAGTGATTTAAAGCTTTTTACATTTTGTTTTTAACCCTCCCTCCTACTTTGGGACTACTAATTCAGTTTTTAAGCTGAATCTGTTGAACCTTAGTTGCAGTTCTCATAAGTGCACCTCCCCCCAAAGTTCTTTATTCTGTACAGATTTGGCATATGAAATTCATTCATATACACATGAATTAAGAGGCCTTCAGCCTCTTTCTCCTTCCGAAAGTGGAGAATTGGGTGGAAAGTTCAACCCTTTAATCATATCTTGGTCTTTCTGGTGACCAGCCTTCACCCTGAAGCTATCTAGGGACAGTCACCTCATTAGCATACACTTATCACTCCTGTGATCCCAAAGGTTCTAGGGGTTATGTGCCAGAAAACAGGGACAAAGATAAAATTTATAATTCACAATAATGTAGTCTTTTATAACACAATGTAGGAAGTGGCAGGCCCACTTAGTATATGTATTCCTCTCTCACTTTTCTCAGATGAAAATGTGCTTCTTGACATTTTTGTTTATTTGGTTTTGTTTATTCTAGTTATAGTTAGCCTACCTATTTACGATGCACTGAAAATTTTCAACTCTCTTACATCTTTGCTGTTGTTTTTCCATTATACTTACAGGATTTTTTCTGTTTTATTTTCTAGAAGAACTTCAGAAAAAAAATGGTAACTTTTGTTCTGTCACTCTTTTTTACTAATGTTGTTGCCAGATGAGGTGGTCTACCTGTCCTATCCTGGAATTCAGAGCAAGTCCAGCCCTTTGTTCTAACAAAACACAGAGAAGCAAAATTGTTGAGGAAAGGAGAATGTATTTCAGTGTGGACACACCAAGAAGACATGTAAAAATATCTTCAACCAGTCAGCCAACTTACAGGTGCTTTTACAGGGGAAGGAGGTAGCACTGGGACTAACAGCGATCATAAAAAAAAAAAAGTGTAAATCAGGTTCATTTTTAGCTGGGGCAACAATCAAGTGATTCATCTTTGAGACATGAGTTTCAGTTTTGGCTGAGGGGCACAATCAAACATTCATCTTCAAGACAGGAATTTCAACTTTTGGCTAGGGACAGTACACTTTTTATTGTTTCAAGCTCTAGGCTGGTCATTTGTGTCCTTGTAGGTTCCTATGAGAAATCTCAAACAAAGAACATCAGGCTGAGAGAAAAAGTCTTTTATTCTAATAAGATGGAGTTAGTCTGGCTAAGCAGGCCCCTGTTATAATTCCCCACTGTCAATATTTCCATTCCATTTCTATTAAGTAGGTGGTACTTACTCTTATGTAACTATAGGGTCATTGAGAAAGTCATGACTCAATTTGCATAGAAAAACAGAAAATTGCATCATGACTTTCCCAAAGAGTAATACTTCCTGCCAAATTGGAGCATTGTTGGTATTTTGGAATAAAAGTCCTTGACCTGATGGGAACGTTTTGTTTCTTTTACCTGGCCATGAGAAGCTAACAGAAGCATTTCTCTGCCTATGGCATGGAAGGTGTGAGCACGCAAATGCACAGATGCAGTAGATCATGAGATACTCATTTAACAAAGCAATTCTGACAGCTACACTTACTAAAGCGTACATCCAAGAAGAGAAAATTTAATTAAACTGTTTACTAAAGAGATCAATAAATAGAGCCTTAACGTGTTTATTTAAGGCTTCTGTTGCCCCTGTAACATTTTTGGAATACTTAGGCATGTACACACATTCCATTGAATAAAAATCAGGTGTTTCCCTACTCTGCTGTTAAAATATGCAAGGACTTTTGATTTTGGAGAACTACTTCACAAATCTGCACTCAGGCACCCACAATTACCTACCGGCTGGCTCCGGCACATGCAGATGCACCTCTTGTGATTTTCAAGCCACAGGGTCAGGGCTCAAACTGCAGTTGACCATTGGGAGTCCAGCGATGTAACCACTTTGCCATCTGCTGGCCCATAGGGTATGATTTTTGAGGGAAAATAAAACAAGTAAAACAAAAAAAAATGCATGACCAACTGTTCTACAATAGGGGCTTTTTTAAAAAGATACTTAAGGTCTGAGCATAAGTTTTCAGTAGAATTGTCTTCTGAAGGTGCTCTCTTTACTCAGGCATGGTGTATTCATTGCCTTGACTCCTGCAAGCCTAAGGAATGTGTGTGTAGTTAATAAGACGTCCAGTCCACGGAGCTGACCCTCAGGCCCCTGATTCTCCCAGGTCTTCAGAAGTACTTTATTCCAGGCTGACAAAGGTGCAGTGGCTCATGCAGGAGTTGAAGAGAACTGGAGGATGCAAACTCAAGTACAGAGGTTAGAATCTGATTAAGTTGCTGCACATAATGTTTAATTTTCATTCCATGTTCTCTCTCAGGGGACATGTCTCTCAGATGGGCATCTAGAAAGACCTCTCATACACAATTTTGAAAGGGTTCAATGCCAGTCTTCTTTGGAGAGGCCACACTTACACAAAAGAGGGCAATTGGTAATGCTTTTTCCTTTTTTAAAATTTGTTTCCTGACATATCTTGGCAATGTTCTTTTTTAAAGTGAGATTGGTTCTCTCCATTTTTCCTGTTGAGTGAGGATGCCAAGATGCATGGAGTTGGGTTAGCAAAATTCTGTGTGGTTAAGGTGACTGGATTTCACATAGTTGACTGCACAGTTTGAGTCCCTAACCCAGTGACTTAAAAACCATGCTGGGTATGTGCAGGCATGCCCAAAATCCCAAGAAGAGAATGGCAGATAAGGGATTGCACTGTGGCAATTACTCCTGGGGGGGAGGGGATTTCTCACTTCTCTCTCTCTCTCTCTCTCTCTCTCTCTCTCCAGTGAACACATGTTCCAATGGGTGGTGGTGGGGGGGAAGCATAGCATCTTCATTTACTTCCTAGTATGGAACCTTCCTGTTGGATTACTTGGGAGATGAAAGTAGGCCTGTTATCAATTTGGATGAAGTCTGGTAGCCCAAATTGAGGAATAATGCTCTTTAGCAAAGCCTTAGCCACTTCTGATGTCTTTCCTGTGTGAGTGGGATAGACCTCCTCCCAACTGGAGAAGGTGTCTCAAAGACCAGTAAGCATCTAAAGTTTCATGTAGTTTTGTTCATCTGGGTTAAACCTATTGATATTTTCCAGTGCATTGTTGGCATTTTTTAGTTACTTTAGTAAATGCCTGCTGCAATTTGGCCTTGTAAGATATTGTTTCACAAAGTCTTTCAAAGCATCTCCCCGGCAGTGTGAGCACTGGTGATTGACCACTTCAAAGATGGTATTTTCAGGGTGGGCAAGTGACATGGTGGTTAAAGGCACTGGACTCCCACATGGCCAACCATGGATCGAGTCCCATACCTGGTGGCTTGCTTTCTCATTTACCCCTTTTCTCTCTTTCTCTTTACCTATCTCTGATCAAGCTGGAAAATAATAATAATAAATAAATAAAGTTAAATAAAAGATAATTGTTTGAAAAAAAAAGAATGATATTTTCATGGTGACAAAATAAGCCTTGAGAATTCATTTTTCATTTAAAAGAAGAATCTATCTTTGTGAATCCCCACTCTGTGACCTTCTGCTTATCAGAGTCTGAATACTTAGGGGAGAAGTCAGTCAAATCTATTGCCATTATCAGAGGAGGTATTTGTGAAGCATCTCATGCTGCATGTCTGGTTTCCTGGTCAGCTAATTGATTTCCCCTGGCAATTAAGGAATGTCCCCTGGGTGCCCAGGGCAATGCATAACAGCAACTCCTTCTGGCAGGAGAATAGTTAGTAAAACTTGTATGACCTAAGGATGTTCTATGCTTTTTTGTTAAAAGTTAGAAGCCCTTGTTTCTTCGATATGGCTCCATGGGCATGCTAGATTAGAAAACCATATTTGGAATGTTTTATACACACACACACACACACACACACATATATATATATATATATATATATATATACACACACACACACACACACAGACACATGTATTCTTTCCTTCAGAGAGTTTAAGTGCCTAGGTTGTTAAGGCTGTCAGTTCTGTTCTCTGGGTGATGTACTCTCTGGGAGGGCATGGGCCTTGATGACCTCTTAAAAACAAACTAGTGGGACCAGCAGTTAGCGTAATGGCTATGTCGCTGAACTCCCATGTAGCTGACCATGGTTTGAGTCCCGGACCTGGTGGCTTAAACTCACGCTGGGCACATGTGCATGCGTGTCCAGGATCCCGAGAGGAGAATAAAGGAGAAGGGGTTGTGGTGTGGCCATCCCCCCTGAGAGGTGATTTCTCACTTTCTGTCTCTCTGTCTCTCTCTGTCTTTCTGGCAAGCGCTCATGCCCTATAGCAAAAACCCCTCCAAAAAAAAAAAAAAAAAAAAAAAGAAAAGAAAAGTAACTACTACATACCCTGCATACAGTCTTCCATGGTCCATGAAGCTCTTTTCACTGGGGTAGAAATCCCAGTTAACTTCTTCAAGGCGCTGGTCAGCAAGGGCTGGTCAACTGGAAAAAACGTCGCCTAGTACTTCCACACACTCATGGGATGGAGTCACTGACTCCAGGTCCACAGGCAGGGTAGAGAGGTTTAAGGCACCTGAAGTCTGAAGAATACCACTGGGGTCATCTAACAGGATGCCCTGGTATTTCCCCAATCTCTCAGTTGTTGACCAATATCTGTCCCTTTGTTTTGACAATGTTAGCACATGGTGTGGGACACATATGGTAAGAGGCTTTCTAAGCACGAGTTTTCCGACATTTTATAGATCACTATTACTGCTACTGCCCTTAAGCAGGAGGCCATCTGTTAGTAATTTGGCAAGTTTGGGTGATCAGGTCCAACACCAATGCTGAATCTGGAGCTGCAAACTGACTGGGTTCTTTCCTCTGCTCATGAAGAATTAGAAGTGCGGACACAGAGAAAGAGCAGTCAATTAGGAGGGAGCAAAGGGAAGAAACAGAGATCCCAAGTGGGAGGGGTCTCAGAAATGAGTTGCCGCCATGTGGTTTGGGTTCCGGTTTATATCCCATCTGGGATGGACGTGTGCATATGTTCCCCTCATGACAGGGATCTTACGTCCTATAGGTTATGCTATGCCTTATGGTGTTCTCATAGCCATGGGACCCTAGGTCATGGGAGCTAATTGGAAACTGGTTTGTTCAGAGGCTATTAATTTGGAAAGGTCATTATCAAAGTTAACTTATAGGGCCTGGAATTCAACCGCCAGAGTCAGGGCATGCCTTGATCTGTTCTAGTCTTTGTGATAGTGCTTTTACATTATCTGTGAGTCCTGGACTTTGTCTGACCTTTAAGTCTTTGTCTATTTTAGTCCCATTGCGAGGGGCCATAAATTCTTTAAGAACAAGTTTTTAGATGTCTAAAAGCAATGGAGTATGGTAACTGGGGGAGGAGAGGAATTTAGGTCAAACAAAAAAAAAGTTGGTGGAGGAGATTTGTCAGGAGCTACATAGCACAGTGGCTGTCTTCTTGAGGACCCCCTTCCCTATCTATCTGTAAATGGGGGCTAAATACCGTCTCATCAGCAGTATGATCCAGCTGTCCAAAGAAATAGGCCATCAGCTGAAGAGTGTCACCCAGCACCTGAATTAGAACTCGTAGACCTAAACGTTGTCTTTCATGAACATGTAACTCGAATGGCTTGTTAAGACTAGGAAGCAATAAAGCTGGTACTAAAACCAATTTTTTTTTTTTTAAAGCTTGCTGACATTCTTCTGTACAATTTAAAGGCTCAAAATCTGACCTAATCAAGCCCTCACTTAATGGTTTAGTTAGAAACGTGAAGTTTAGAATCCAGATCTGGATTATTATCTATTGACGGTAATGTGTATAATACCCAACAGGATCGGTGTGAATTCTATTCATGTTGGAAAATTCACTTTACAAGTGTTAAACTATTTTGCCCTAAAAGAGCGGTTGTACTCCCACATTTTCATTCTTATGAATAAGCTGAAATCCTGCATGTTAGTCTGTTTTTCTGAGCTGGTTGCTAGGTTACAGCCAATCACAGCAGCTAGCCTTCAGTCAATCACAAGCACCCTGCCTTTTGAACTGTGTTAATACAGACAAACTTCAGAATGTAACCAATGGTTTCTCTACCTCACTTCCTCACTTATATTTTGTGTTCCACACTTTCCTTTTACTGTACACATCACTTTCCTGTTCTACCAACTTAAAAGGCCAAGTTGGGACCAGAAGATGGTGTAATCATTAATAGCTGGACTTCCATGAAGTTGACTGTGGTTAGAGTCTCAGACACAGCAGCTTAAACTCATGCCTGGTGTGTGTGGCACCTGTCCAAAATCCTGAGAGGGGAATGGAGAAGATATCGCGTTGTGGCCATCCCCTCTGCCGGGGAGGGGGGGGGGGGATTTCTCGCTTTTTGTCTCTTTTTCTCTCTCTGTCTTTCCAGCAAGCGCATGTGCCCTATCGCAAAAACCTGTTAAAAAAAAAAAATGGCCAAGTTAGTTGACTATGAGACTGGCCAACTAACTTCTTGTCTGAAAGTCTGGGGAGAATTGTCCAATTTAAATTGTGTTAAGATTTACTCTCTTAAAACTCTATTGAATTGGCTGGTTTATTTTTCTTTTAGCAGTCAGAAGTGAGATCTGAAGTAGAGCTTCCAGTGAAGGCCCCAGGAGACCCCCTCAAGCAAGGTACCCACAGGACCCTTTGTCCTTCGTTGCTCTCTTGTAGTGCCTGGGGATTGTGGGTAAGTTTTCTTTCAGATTCGAGCTCCATGGACTTGTGTTTAGAGCTAGCTGAGTTTCATATGAGCAAATTTTGGTCCAAACTGGGTTTGAGGGTGCAACAGAAACTGGACTGGGTCCAGGACTGAATCAGATTAGGTGATTAATTGGATTGGATCCAGTTGTCTGACTGGGTCAGACAGAAATTTGCAGTAAGTAACTATTGCTGTTATGGTTGCACAAATGTTTTAGGTTAAAAACAAAATAATTTTTCTCATGAGTTTTTATGTTCAACATCTTAGTTTCTCTTTTGCATGCTTAGAGAAAGATCATTGGTTAAATTAGCAAAGAAGGGCTCAGAGCAAATGCCAGGATAAATTATTTCCCACTTAGGTTTTTCTTGTCTTGATAGGCTCAAAATTTATGTGAAAGATAGAATTCCTAATTCTAAAGATCAAAATACTTCCCGAAAGCACCAATATTCACAAAAGTGGTGAGATCATAGTAACATGATTTGAAATTATTATAGCCATTAGGAAGAACATTCTATATAAACAAAATCGCTCTTTAAAAGCATAATTAAAATGGAAGATTCCCAATTTAGGTCTATCCAGGGATGCCCACTGATATGTAGAAGCTTCTAAAAATTTTTATTTTATTTTATGTCTTTTAAAACTCTATAAAAGACAAATGGTAGGCGTAAGTGACATAAAAAAGTTCTACCAAAGTTTTAACTTTGTGACCAGCCTGCCCACAACAAAAATAAAGCTAGATAAAAGATTTATTAGAATGGTTTAAAAAATACCTACAGGTCAAACTGGATTGTTGCTTGCTAAGCAATATCTGAGCACGTGTAGGGCAATAGCATCATTTCAGAAAGTCACTAAAATTCAGGCTCATTCTTGCTTTTCTGCCACCTATATCATATTACATTTTCAAAAATGTTCTTTAATTTTAATCCATCAAACCACATTCCAGTCAGCAGAAAAGGTAAAGAAAACATATCATTTCTTTCTAAGAAGACATCATTTTAATATATGGCACTGTACAGCATCTAGTCACATGAAGTGGAGGAGGCTAAGAATTTTAATCTTTATTCTAGGCTGTCATGGGACAAGATACAAGATGGACTTTATAACAAAGAAAAAGAGATAATTGATTTGAGGAGTACAGTACAGTCTGTCTCCATCTTGAGAATGAACTAGTAAGAAGGAACAAAACTTCAATTCCTGACTGTTAAGTAGATTTGTTGTCATCACTGGGGTCAAGGTTATCCTTATGCATGGAAGCAGTCTTGCTTCTGAGTGACTGCATTATCTGTTCTTATTTATTTAGACAATGGTCAAGGTGGCTGGGTCCGAGGGCCAAAGCCTAAAAAGAGGGCTTAGGACACCATTGAATGTGTTCTGGGGAAACGTGAAAATATGTGATCCATCTGTCATATTATAGAATGATATATCTCCAGCCTCATAATCCAAGAATATTCCAACATTATGGGGGTACTCTCTTAGGGGAAGAGGCGTTTCTAGGGAGGTGAGGGCCCAGTACTCCCCCTCATAGAGTCTGATGGCCCAGAAACCATTCTCTGGGGATATGGTGACCCTCCCCTTCCTCGTTACATTACCCCTACAAATTCCCAGGTCCCAGGAACCTGTGTCCCCAACCTTCACCTCCCAGAAGCATCTCCCTGAGGTAATGCCTGGCTGACCCAGCACACAAGGGAGTGTGTCAAATCTTTGTGGAGAGCTGGGAAGATCTTGACACCATTCTTGACAGGTTACTTCTCGCCCTTTTGCCATCAGGAGGAGGGAAGGATGGGCAGTGGCTGCATCCAAGGTCACATGAACTGAAAAAAACAGAGGCCATCATGTCCCTGAGAGGATCTTAGCAGGCCTGGACAGAGCTTCCCTAAGCCACGAGAGTTTCTCTGTCCATGGGCAGATTTAGCTCCCCTCCACCCTTCTTTCTTCCAGAATATCACACAAAGATTGGAGTGCATTCTGGACCATCAGAGACTCACCAGCCAGGAACTCTTCTTTCCTCCAATCTGAAAGAAACATAAACTTGAGTACCCTATATCCAAAAGATAATTTGCTTTTCTGTTTAAAATACTCTGAGTGTAAATACTCAAGGTTTAATTAATAAATGATGACAAATAAAATATTCTTTTTGTGCTTATATTTTTTTTATAAAAGCCTGCTAAATTATGTGTAACTTGAAGACATGACTCATTTTCATGTTCTCTTCCCATTCATTTTTTTTGTACAAGATAAATGTCTGTGGTTTATTTATATGTTGGAAAGGAAATAGGGTATGGGGTGAATTTGACAAAACTTATTTTTCACTTTGTTTTTCCAGATTTTAGTACATGCTAACCCTTCTACCTTCCCTAAAAACACAATGTGTCATAAACATTTTTAGAAAAGAAATACTATAATCGTCCTTCAAACACATTATCTGTAAAAAGTATTGTGCAATATACTGTATGTATAAAAAGTATCCTTCGAATATTTCTTTTTTTTTTTTTTTTTTTTTTTTTTTTTTTTTTTTTTTTTTTGAGAGGTTTTTGCTATAGGGCGCGTGCGCTCGCCAGACAGACAGAAACAGATAGACAGAAAGCGAGAAATCACCCCCCGGGGGGGTTGGCCACACCGCAGTCCCTTCTCCTCCATTCTCCTCTCGGGATCTTGGGCACGCACACACACGTGCCTGGTGTGAGTTTTAAGCTACCAGGTCCGGGACGCGAAATGCAGTTGACTACATGGGAGTCCAGCGACATAGCCATTACTCTAACTGCTGGTCCTGAATACTTCTTTTCTTACCATATTGTTTTGTATACTTTAAGTGATGATTTAGAATCTCTTTATGAATAGTATTTCTTTTTGGAGAGGTTTTTGCTATAGGGCACGTGCACTTACCAGAAAGACAGAGAGAGACAGAGAGTCAGAAAGCGAGAAATCACTCCCTGGGGGGATAGCAATGCTGCAATTCCCTCTCCTCCATTCTCCTCTCAGGATCTTGGGCATGCACGCACACTTGCCCAGCGTAAGTTTAAGCCACCGAGTACGGGACTTGAACTGCTGAGAATACAGCGACATAGCCATTAAACTAACTGCTGGTCCCTATGAATAGTATTTTAAAAGTGAAAATCCATCACTCACCAGCATACAATGCAGCTTTCCTCCAATCTGCAGAGAATAGGGAAGCTGTTTACTTTTTATAAAATAGTTATTTAATTTAATTTCATTTATTACTGTTATTATTTTATTTTGTTATTGGGCATGTATTCTCACGAGAGAGAGAGAGAGAGAGAGAGAGAGAGAGAGAGAGAGAGGAAAGGGAGAAACTAAGTTGCCCGGTCCAGGACTCAATCGTGATAAGCCATGTGGAAGTCCAGTGTCCCAACCACCATGCCACTTGCTGGCCCCAACCCTTTACATTTTTACTTCCATGTTTTGTTTCATTATACTTCTCATCACTCTCTGTCATTCTTTCATTTCTTCTTCTATTTTTTTTTATCGCATCTTTCTAGCCTATGTTTAAAAATTTTTAAAAGATGATAAAAATTATCGCATGAAGAAAGCATAGAAAAACGAAGCCAAAAAGTGGTAGGAAGGATATAGAAGAGGGATGGGAGCAAGAAATAAAGAATGGATATGAAAAAGAGAGGAGAGAAAAAATCTTAAGAAACTGAAGTATACTTTAAAAATCTTAAAATATAGTTCAGGGGCAATTTATTGAAGTTTAGAAAGATAATTCTTCAAACTGTTTAATAGACAGACTTTTTTGTTGCATTTTCTGTTCTAGCCAACTGTTATAGAGCACAAGAACCAATGTAATATAAAGAAGATTATAAAGATAATAAAAATAAAAAAATAAAAAAATAAAAGAAGCAATGTAATACACTGTAAAGTTATATGCAATTCAATGTAATATAAACAAAATTAAGATGATAAGAAATAAAAAAATAGAAAAAAAAGAAAGTGGTTGAATCCACAGGAGACAGAAGAGTGGAGCTCTCTAATCATTGCTTGAATTGTGCCTTACTTCTATCTGAGAAAAATATACACCATGCATCCTACCACTATTGTGGGAGCTAAGATAGGGGCTGACCCCACAAAAGATGTAAGAATAGAAAGTTCTGAGACATAATAGGTACTTACCAGATTTATATTGCATCTTCCTCCTCTCTGAGAGAAAATATGCAAACATGCATAAATAAGACAGGTTTCTCAAATTATAAAGAAAATGCAATTAAAGGCATATATTTGTCAAGACTTCTTAATATTATATAGAAGATACAATTTAGAGCATATATCTTAAATGGTTGTGTCTGCAACATTGGTCAACTTATATTCATTTCTTTAGCAATGAAAGAAAACTCTAAGGTACATTCCTTCTGAGAAAACAACTACAACTGGAAGGATACTATCTAATATGTAGGTATATGAGCGTTAAATCATTTTGGTAATATGGTACTAAAGTGTATAGAAATATCTTAAACTAAGTCTAGACTTTAGAGTTATATTTTAAATTGAATTTACTTGAGCTAAAAATGTATAGAAAAATCACAAAGGAAGAGACACATTTATTGAATGGATTTAAATGACAAAACAGTAATAACTAGGGGTGGAAAGAGGGAAGAATCAAAGTAATGCAAAAATATTTACATACATTAATCACTTGAAAGTATGGTCAAGTAAAGTGGAATAATAAGTGTCAATATTATATTTAACATTGGCACAGATATATACAAAGTGCTTAAAGTTTATCCTGGTGGCACAGCCAGTAAATATCAAACAGAAATGGAATGCTGGAAACCACATGACTGACTGTAAGTTGGATCCCTGGGTTATCTTGAAAACACATTGGGTTTGTTCTGATGTGCCCCAAATCCAGAGGAGCTGGGGGGATGGGTTGCAAAAAAGGGACCACCGTGTGACCAGGTCCCCTCAAATGTGATTTTCTGTTTCTGTTTCATGCTCTAGTGCATGTAAATGTGCCCTCTATCATGAATAAAAATAAATACAATTTTAAGCTAAATGCTTAAAGAACACAATGAATGGAGGACCTAAGGGGATGTCACCTTACTCAGGAGCTTTGAAGCCTGATTCCCTCTCTTAAGAATTGGCACATTCTCATGGGCAAAGCAGTAGGTCTCCAACTCAGAGAACATATTGTAAAACCCATATTAAAGAACATTTTCTATAGAATGGAAAATACTAAATTCTATTTTGCCTAATTCCTTTTGTTTCATCAACTACATAATGAAATTGTAGTAATTATCTGCAAGACATAAGAAGCCTAAGAATATATAACAAAGGAAAGAAAGTAAATGACAAGAAAAGGAAGGTGAGACTCAGAAGGGGACTTCATATGGTAGAAGTGAAGAAAGCCAAAAAGAAGATACTAGTAATTTGGAATTTATAATAAAGAAAAAGAAAGGGAGGTAAGAGGATAATGTGAAAGGTCAGGAGGTGGCAAGAAAAAAATTTCTAAGACATACTTTAAAAAAGAAAGACTGTCATAAGAAAGTTACCAATTTCTTTCTGATGTTCTTCTGAAAAATAAAATGAAAAGATTCATTGTATATTAATGGAAAATAACACATAATATAAAAGTGAGTTTAAAATTTCCAGTACATAGTAAATAAGTAGGGTAAATTTAATTAAAAAAGGGAAAAACTGAAGAAAATACAAAACAAAAATGGTAAGAAAACACATTTTTATCTTAGAAAAGTAAGAAAAGGGAATACCCTAAAACGGAATCTGAATAAAAGGAGAATGTTTAAGATGTGAAAAGAAAGAGTAGGAGTTTATACCATACAGATAATTCTAGGGATTAATACACACACACACACACACACACACACACATGCACATACACACACACACACACTGAATTTCATAAAATTTATGAAAAATTGAATTAATGTATATTTATTTTGGTGCAGATTTTTAAAAAATTTAAAATGTGTACTTTTTCATTCAATATGTGCTATACTCGCCAGACAGACAGAGAGAGACAGAGAGATTTGGTCATAATCCCTTCTCCATGATTTCGTGAGTTGTTAACGGTCGACTTTCCAGTGACATAGCCATTACGCTAACTGCTGGTTCCCATGTTTCATTAACTTTTTGAAGACCTAATGTGTGTACACATGTGTAAAATTATATAACATGTACTATTTTGATAATAAGGTATTGGTATAGATATTTTAATTTTGCCAAATCTGAATGTGTCATGTTAAAGTGTGTATTAAGGAAAATATAATGTGTTTAATTAGTGGTCAATACTTTATTTGTTATCTACTTTTTGTATGTCATAGTCATTAGGAAAGTAAGTGACTATAAAATTGATGTACAGAGACCAGCAGATGGTATAGTGGTTGCCTTGCTAGATTCCCACATATCTGACTGTGGTTTGAGTCCTGGACACAGTGGCTTGAAACTCACACCAGGCATGTGTATGTGTGTGCCCAAAATCCCAAGAGGAAAATGGAAGAGGAGGGACTGTGACATGGTGATCTCCCTTGGAGGGTGATTTCTTGTTTTCTGTCTCTCTGTCTCTCCAGAAAATGTATGTGCCCTAGAGCAAAAATCTCTCTCAAAGAAAAATTTGATGTACAATCTTTTTGTAATTTTGACAGTTCCTAATTCTTTGCACTTAATGAAATAAAATGATGATTATTTTTCTGTGATATGAACATTTACCTTGAGGAAGTTCTAACAATTGAGTGACATAGCTCTTAGCAAATTTATTTCACCCTCATTAAATTATACATAAGGATATATTTTCAGCCTATAAATCTTTGATAAGAAGACAAGAAAATAAATGACAAAGTTGATGTTGACTCACTTATTTGTGGTAAATACAATAAGATAAGAGTTAATGGAGAGAAAAGAATGCTATTAAGTTTCTGACTTCTTTGGAAGCATTTTTAAATTGATCATGGTTATCATAATATAAAAAATGATAATTTTATGGAAGATTTACTGCTGAGTGAAGCAAGCCAGGCATGAAGGAGAGACATTGTATGTCTCCACTTAATATATACTGTCTACACTCTACTACTGAAACTGTATTACTAGAGGATATAGAAACATACAAAATGGTTATACATACCAGATACAGTGTGGGAAAAGGGTGGGCGAAGGAGGAGAATCTGAAGAAAGACATTAAGGGGAATAATAGAGAGGCAAGACATTTATGGGACAGAGAAATGGGTTATTATCTGTTGAAGATAATGTGTATAATATTCCCAACTGGACGGGTGAGAAATATATTCATGTTGGAACATTCATTTTAGAAGCTAAATGACATATGTTATTGACGTGGTTATACCATTCCACCAATACTAAGAGGCACCTGAAATATCTCCACAAGGAGAGTGGCAAGAGATGGATGAAATGATTGCCCACCACTTCCCTTTCCTTTCTCATGCATGGCTGTCATCATTCAGAGGGAGGAAATAGGTAGTAATCAGAGTAAACTTACCCCCCGGGAGTGTAAAATGAAAACTTTATTAAAGGATATTCAGGAGATTATGATGTTCAGTTAAAGTTGACACCAGAAAACTCTGGAATAGATTGGCCTTCATTCAGGTTGGAGTGGCCCTCTGAGGGGTCACTAGACAAATAACTAGTGAGCAGAGTGTTGAAAGTCATCACGGGGGAACCAGGTCACCCTGACCAATTCCCTTACATGGACTGCTGGAAATACGTAGAACTCTCTCAACAACCTTGGCAGAAAGCCTGTCTGGAAGAGAACTGCAAAAGCATGATAGACAGAATGATGACTTCATCCAAATGCTGGCCAGAATCTGGGAGGCCCATTCTGTCTGAGGAGCCAGAGAAAATTCCCCAGCTTATGAACAACTATATCCTTCACTGCTGTCTGCACTCCCTGTGCCGGTTGTAGCAGGAGACTTGCAGAAGATTGCCCACAACCCTGAGGCTACCCATTTCCCTAAGTCATCTGAGATGTCCCTGACCATAGCTAATCTGCAGCCACCAGCCAGGACACATGCCCCTGACCACAGCTGCTATGGAGCTGCCAAATGGAAGTTCCAGAAGACTCCTGCTGATGGTCCCCTTCCCCATAGGTGCCGAGGTGCCTTACAGATGCCACTAAGGGAGACTCAAGTGTCTCTTTATTATCATCCAGATGATCAGATACAGGAAGAGCAATAGACTTTGATATACCAGGTCTTTACCACCACTAATCTCCCAAGTTGGAAAAGCCATACTCCTTCATTCACTGAAAAAACTCAGGCAATGATTGATCTGAAGCAAGCCATTATCCAGACCCACAAGCCCACTTGGGCTGATTGTCATAAGATTTTTGACTTTTTTCAATACTTAATAATGCTGCCAATTTACTCAGGCTGCTTTAAAATGGTTAGAAGAACATGCTCCAGAAGGAACAATGAATATGCAGGCTTATGATCAGAACCAATTCCCTTTGGAAGATTTCCAGTGGGACCCCAATAATGACCAGGAATTTTGTATACTTGAACAATGTCAAGAAGCTCTTTTTAACAGCATGATGGGGGGAAGAAAAAAGGCCATAAACATGAACAAAACCTCAGAGGTACTCCAGGGACCTGAGCAGAGCCCAAGTCAATTCTATGAGAGGCTGCGTGAAACATTCTGCATTTATACCCACTTTGACGCAGAAGTAGCTGAAAATCAGTGAACGATCAATGCAGTTTTTTCAGTCAGACCCAGGGGGACATCTGATAAAAACCACAGAAGTTAGAGGGATTCTCGGGAATGAATGTCAGTCAAATATTAGAGATTACAATGAGGGGACTGCCTCCCCACCACTTTCAAATGCACAGAGCCCTCCTGCTTGCCGCTCCTTCCCTTGCCATAATTCCTGGCTCCTTTCTGGCAGTGGAAACTGAAGCCAGTGAAGACTGAGGCCAGAGATTGCCTCAAAAACTGTACTACCTCCCAACTCCTTCCCCTGTACTGAGCCTTCCTGCTTCCAGCTGAATCCCCCACCATCATTCCTGGCCCCTGACTGGCGGCTGTGGCTAAAGTCAATGAAAACTGACCAGGGATCACACTGAGAACTACACTGCCTCCTCACCAGTTTCAGATGTGCAGAACACTCATTTCTTGCTCCTTTTCCTGTCATTATCCCCAGCTCCTGAGTGGCCACAGCAGAAAAAGCCAGTGAGAACAACTGAGGCCAGTGATCATATTGAGAACTCCACATCCCCCTATTGCTTCCAGGAGACTTCTAACTGCCCTTTTTCCACTCAAGAATACTTTCAACATCATAGTTTCCTGAAGCACAGGGTACAACCCCTACTTTCTACCTCTGCTGAAACCCTGCAGCTCAGCCCAGGTGAACCTGTTCTCAAGCAACTGGGAAGCCACTGAAATATCCACTTCCAGTGACAAAGTACAGAAACTAGTAAGAAATATGTAATCCATCAGATGACCAGAAACCAGTGCAGAGGCACAAGAAACTTGAGAAGCCAAGAAAATATCTCTTCCCCCCAAGGGAAAAGAATAATTCCTCATCATATGCAGACAGTACAATAGAACTTGTGGAAATGTCCGTTAAAAAATTCAGAATATTCATAGTAAAAAAACTAAATAATATACAAGAGAAAAGAGAAAACAAACTCCAGAAGATGCAAGAGAAAAGAAACAAACAGCTCCAGGAGATGAGGAAGTCCTTCTATGATTTGGAAGAAGAATTGGATACCATAAAAAAGAATCAAATGGAACTACTAGTGATGACAGCTATAAAATAGGAAATCAAAATATTGCTCAAAAGTATTAAAAGGAGATTAGATCATGCACAAGATTGAATCTCAAATTAAGAATATAAAACCTCTGACCTAGAATAAAATCACCAAAAAAAAAAAAAAAACCTGAAAAAATAACCACACAAAAAATTAGGACAATATATGAGAAAAACTAGATACCATTAAACACTCAAGCATCTGAATGATTGGTATTTCAGAGGGTGAAGAAACAAATAAGGGCATTGATAATATACTCCACAAAATTCTAGAAGAAAATTTCCCAAGTCTAGAGAAGAACTCAAACATCTAGACCCAAGAAATACAAAGGACTCCAAATAAAATCACCCTAAGAATATCTTCTCCATGGCATATCATAGCCAGACTAGACAAAACCACAGATGAAGATACTAAAATTGAGAAGAGAAAAATGTCAAGTTACTTAAACAAAATATCCCATAAGGCTAACATCAGACCTCTCAGTCGAAGCAATGAAAGCAAGGAAAGAATGAGAAGATATATCCAAGATGTTAAGAAAAAAATAATTCAACCAAGACTACTATGCCTGGCAAGATTATGCTTCAAATGGGAAGAATAGATAACAACATGCAAAGATAAACAAAACCTGAAAGAATTTGCCAACACCAGAGCAGCTCTTCAAGAAAAATGAAGGGAGTGCTATACCAGGAAAACTAAAGAGACAGACAGAAATAAGAGAATAAAAAGCAACCAAGAAAATGGCCAACTTCATGGTAGGGACAAGTCTGGAAATATTGATAATAATGTTGAAAGCTAATGGGTTAAATTCTGCAATCAAAACACAAAGATTGGCAAAATGGATAAAAAGAGAGAGAGTGAGAGAGAGAGAGAGAGAGAGAGAGAGAGAAAGAGAGAGAGAGAGGAAAGAAGAAGAAGAAGAAGAAGAAGAAGAAGAAGAAGAAGAAGAAGAAGAAGAAGAAGAAGAAAAAGAAAATAAAAGAAAGAAGCCCTCTATCTGTTGCCTACTAGAAATACACCTCATGGATAAAGACATACATAGACTGGGATCAGCAGTTAGAATAATGGCTAAGTCGCTGGACTCCCATGTAGTCATCTGCAGTTCGAGTCCAGGACCCAGTGCTTTAAACTCACGCTACGCGCGTGTGCGTGCATGCCCAAGATCCTTAGAGGAGAATGGAGGAAAAGGGATTGCGGCATGGCCATCCCCCTGGGGGGTGATTTCTCACTTTCTATCTCTCTGTCTCTCTCTGTCTTTCTGGCAAGCACACCACACACCATATAGCAAAAACCTCTCCAAAAAATAAATAAATAAATAAATAAATAAATAAATAAATAAAAACACATATATAGACTAAAAGTGAAAGGCTGGAATAAAGTATTAGACACAAACAGAAATCAAAAAAGAGCTGAAGTCATGATACTGATTTCAGACAAAATAGACTTGAAAACAAAGACTATAAAAAGAGACAAAGGGCATTATACAGTAGTAAAAGGGCTAATTCATCAAGAACATATAATGCTTAATCTATGCACCCAACTCGGAGCACCCAAATACACGAAAGAAAGAATGCTATATTTAAAATGAGAGATAGACTGCAACATAATAATTGTTGGGGATCTCAACACCACACTATCTCCTTTGGATCAATCACCTAGATGAAAAAGCAGTAAAGAGATACAGGATTTAAATGATACCATAAATCAAACCCTTTCACCCAAAGCCATGAAATACACATTCTGACCATGCACACATGGAACCTTTTCATAGACTGACCACATGATAGGACACAAAACAAGCCTTTACAGATTCAAATCCATAGAAACTGTATCCAGCATCTTCCCTGACCATGATGGAATTAAACTTGATATTAATTGTAGAAAATATCCAGGAAAATGTACAATCATATAGAAACTAAACAACCTACTTCTGAATGACTTCACAACTACTGACAAAATTAACAATGAAATCAAAAGATTCATGAAAACCAATGATAATAAGTACACAAATTACCATAATCTATGGGACACAGCAAAAGCAGTAACAAGAGAGAGGTTCATAGCAATTAGTGCACCTAAGAAAATGATGGAGATGTGGCAAATGGTTAACCTAATATCATGTCTCAGGGAATTGGAAAAACAGCAAGCAAAAAAATCCAAAACATGTCAGGAGAAAATATATAATAAAGATTTGAGCAGAAATAAATGAATTGAAAAATAAACTACACAGAAAATAAATGAAAAGCTGTTTCTTTGAAAAGATAAACAAGATTGACAAGCCATTAGCTAGACTAAGAAGAGAGAAACCAGATAAGTCATATTCTAAATGAAACAGGAGGAACCAGCAGTTAGTGTAACGGCTATGTCGCTGAACTCCCATGTAATTGACCGCGTTTCGAGTCCCGGACCTGGTGGCTTAAACTCATGCTGGGCACATGTGCGTGCATGCCCAAGATCCTGAGAGGAGAAGGGAGGAGAAGGGATTGCAGTGTGGCCATTCCCCCCTCCCACCAGGGGAATGATTTTTCACTTTCTGTCTCTGTCTCTCTCTATCTTTCTGGCGAGTGCATGTGCACTGTAGGGAAAAAAAAAAAAAGAAAGAAAGAAATGAGACAGGAAATACAGCAGATATATAGAAATGAAAACATCATAGATATAGATTATAGTTTGAAGGACTATACGTCAACAAACAGGAAAACCTAGATGATATGGACAAATTCTTGCTGGATACATAAACCAAAATTAAAACAGGAGGACATAGAAACCAGGAATAGACCCACAACAAGCAGTGAGATTGAGTCAGTAATGAATAACCTCCCAACAAAGAAAAGCCTGGGTCTTGATGGCTTTACTTCTGAATTCTACAAAAATTTTAAAGAAGAGTTAACCTCCATTCTACTCAAACTATTTCTAAAAATTCAAAAGGGAGGAACACTCCCAATTTCATCTTATGGAGCCTCCATCACTCTCATCCTCAAAATAGAAAAAGGACATGACAAGGGAGGAAAACTACAGACCAATATCTCTGATGAACATAGATGCAAAAGTTCTCAACAAGAAACTAGCAAATCGTATCCAACCACATGTAAAAAAGGTTATACATCATGAGCAGGTAAGCTTTATTCCAGGGATGTAAGGTGGTTCAACCTATGCAAAATCATGAATGTAATCTACCATATTAACAGAAAGAAAGACAAAAACCATATGACCATGTCAATTGATGCAGAAAAAACATTTGATAAAATACAACATCCTTTCATAATTAAGACTGTCAGCAGAATCGGCATAGAAGGCTCATTTCTCAACATTGTAAAAGCTGTCTATGAAAAACCCATAGCTAACATCATACTGAATGGGGAAAAGCTGAAAGCTTTCCATGAAACACTGGTACAAGACAAGATAGCCTACTTTCTCCACTCTTTTTCAATATAGTGCTGTAAGTCCTAGCCAATGCAATTAGAAAAGAGAATAAAATACATTCAAATAAGGAAAGAAGAGATGGAATTATCTCTATTTGCAGATGGTGTTATTATATACATAGAAGACCTGAGGTATCCATGAAAAAACTCCTGGAAGTAATAAATGAATACAGTAAAGTAGCTGGATACAAAATCAACCTACAAAAATCTATAGAATTTGAGCAACCAGAAGACTGAGGTAGAACTGAAGAAAGTAATCCCATGTACCACAGCCACAAAATCTATAAGATACCTGGGACCGGCAGTTGGCATAATGGCTGTCTCTGGACTCCCATGTTATTGACCACAGTTCAAGTCCTGGACCCAGTGGCTTAAACTCATACTGGGTGCATGTGTTTGTCTGCCCAAGATCTCGAGAGGAGAATGGAGGAGAAGGGATTACAGCATGTCCAGCCCCCCTGGGGGGTAATTTCTTGCTTTCTGTCTCTGTGTCTTTCTGGCGAACACACATGCCCTAAAACCTCTCAAAACAAACTAACAAACAAACAAACAAAATGTAACATACCTAGGAATAAACCTCACCAAAGAAGTAAAAGACCTCTAAAAGGAAAATGATGAAAACATAAAAGATATTAAAAATTACACTAAAAACTGAAAGGATATTTCATGCTCTTGGACAGGAGGAATTAACAATCAAAATGACAATTCTACCCAAATTAATCCACGTATTTAACAAAATCCCAATTAAATTACTAGAGACACTCATTACAGAGTTAGAACAGACAATCATAGAATTTATCTAGAATTACAAAAGACCATATATTGCCAAAACAATCCTGTGCAAGAAGAGTGAAGTAGGGGGACCAGCAGTTAGCATAATGGCTATGTCGCTGGACTCCCATGTAGTCGACTGCAGTTCGAGTCCCGGACACGGTGGCTTAAAACTCACGCCGGGCACGTGTGCATGCGTGCCCAAGATCCCGAGAGGAGAATGGAGGAGAAGGGATTGCAGTGTGGCCATCCCTCTGGGGGGTGATTTCTCGCTTTCTGTCTCTCTGTCTCTCTCTGTCTGTCTGGCGAGCGCATGTGCCCTATAGCAAAAACCCCTCCAAAAAAAAAAAAAAAAAGAAAGAGTGAAGTAAGAGGCATCTCATTCCCTGACCACAAATTATGTTACAAAGCTCTGAAACTCAAAATAGCATGGTATTAGCACAAAAACAGACATGTGGACCAATAGAACAGAACAGAGACCTGTGATATAAATCCCAAAAGAAACAGCCAACCGACTTTTGACAAAGGGTCCCAGTCAATCCTGTGGGAAAAGGAAAATCTCTTTAGCAAAGGTGCTGGAAAAACTGGGTACCCACATGCAGAAAGATGAACTTGGACTCCTATCTCTCACCATTAACAAAAAATCAACTCAATGTGAATTAAATATCTAAACCTAAGAGCTCAAACTATAAAGTCACGGTAGAAATCACTAAGGAAACTCTAGGAGACACTGGGGTTCCAAGAATTTTTAAATAAGACCTTTGAAGCAATAATCTCAGAAATAGACAAATGAGATTACATCAGATTAAGAAGTTTCTGCAGAGCAAAAGACACAGTAACAAGTGTGAATTGATAACCCTCAGAAAGGGAGAATAATTTTGTAATCCATGTCTCAGATAAGGGACTGATAACCAGAATACACAAGGAACTCAAGTGTCTCACCCCCCAAAAAAGATCAGCTGCCCCCAAAAAGATCAACCCAATTAAAAGATGGTAAAATGAACTCAGCAAACCACTCTGTAAGGAGGATATATGAACATCTTAAAAGCATATGAAAAAATGCTCAACATCCCTCGTCATAAGAGAGATGCAGATCAAACCACAATGAGATAACTCCTAACCCATGTCAGAGTGGCTAATCTTCAAAAAAAAAAAAAAAACACCAAAAATGATCAGTGCTGGCAGGGCTGGTGAAAGGGGACACTTACACTGTTAGTGGGAATGTAAATTCATCCAGCCACTGTGGAGAACAACATAGAGATTCTTCAAAGATCTACAAATAGAACTACTGTATGACCCAGCAGTTCCACTCCTTGGTATCTATTCAAAGAATAGGAGAATGCTCAATTGAAAAAGTGCTTGCTAGAAATGGAAAATTATTGACAATAATATGCATGATTAAGCCACTATGCAGTATATTCTGGATGGGAAATCACATTTTGTATGGTGTGACCATTCTTAGAGAATAAATGTAAATTAATTAAGTTAAAAAGAAAAAGTTTCAGAAAAAAACCTAAAACTGGTTTTCTTGAAATTAAAAAAAATGTATTAAGAATACCTATTTGATAATTGCAGGAAGCCTTATAGCCCCAGCTAGGTGCTACTTTATGGTATGTTCATTCCACTCCCTGAGGTTTATGCGTAAAGTCAGACTTGTGTTCGTGGATATGTATATATCAGCTGCACCTGCTATTCAAAATATTTAGATGAATTAAGATCTTTAGTGAATCAATAAAATGTGGGGAGGGGGAAGGCATAGAAAGCAACCATAGATACAAGAGACATTGTGGGAGGAGGTTGGGAGGTGGCAGAGGGTGAGAGATAGGGAACCAAGGATGGAAAAAAAAAAAGCAAAATATATAGGAAAGAAGAAATGGAAAATTATTTGTCGATTATAACATATATGTTGATGTGCTTGATTGAGCCAATATACAGTGTGTTCTGGATGGAAAAATCTCATTTTGTATGCTGTAGTGATGTACAGTGAATTAATATAAATAAATTCAAATAAAAATTTAAAAAATGTTAAAAGTAAAAGGGGGAAAATATCCTATCAAACTAAAATTCTGTATCAAGTGAAAATACCTTACAAAAATGAAGATAAAATTAAAGATATTTTCAGATTAAAAAAAAAGAAGAAGTGCTTGCACATCTATGTTTATTACAGCATTATTCATGATTGCTAAGACACAGAATCTACCCAAATGTTCACAAACAGATGAGTAGATTGAAAAAGTGTGGCACGTACACTCTATGAAATATTACTCAGCCATAAAAAAACAAGACCCTGGCTTTTGATAGAAAGTGGACAAATACGGATGGTTTACTGCTGAGTGAAGCAAACCAGGCTATGAAAGAGAGACATTGTATGTCACCACTTAACATACCAACTGTCCACACTCTAAGGCAGAAACTGAAAGATTAGAGGCTACAGAGTCATGGAAAATAGTTAAGAATGCTGAAGATAGCTTGGGAATAGGTTGGGAGAAGGGGGAGTGTATGAGGGAAAAATTAAGGAGAAAAATAAAGAGGAAAGAAATTTGGGACCAGCAGTTAGCATAATGGCTATGTTGCTGAATTCCCATGTAGTCGACCACAGTTTGAGTCCCAGACCCATTGGCTTAAACTCACACCAGGCGCGTGAGTGTGCATGCCCAAGTTCCCAAGAAGAGAATGGAGAAGGAATTGTGACGTGGCCATTTCCCCCTGGGGGATGATTTCTCACTTTCTGTCTCTCTGTCTTTCTGGCAAGCACACATGCCCTATAGCAAAAACCTGTCCAAAAAAAAAAAAAAAAAAAAAATCAGAATTTTTTTTTTTTAAGAAATTTATGGGAAACAGGTATGGATTATTATCTGTTGATGATAACATGTATAGTATCCTCAACTTGATTGATATATGAATTGTATTCATGTTGTGTAAATTCATATTACAAGCTAAGTGATGTACAGTGAATGTATAACTTTTTTAAAAAAGAGAGAGATGTTAAAATGAAGGTATTTCTTAACTGAGAATAAAAGGCTCAATGAGAAGGGGACCGAAAATTAAAAATAAGATAGATTCACTTGTCACCACCTTCATGGAACAGTCTGGGCATCTCAGAAAATGACTCCATCAGGCTGAGACTGAAGCCAAAGAAGAAACCAGGGCAGAAGTTCACCCCAACCAGGGATGAAACTAAGACCAAATCGATGTGCTTACTGCCACCAGGAAAGTATTGAAGGAATGAATGCACCCATCTGACACAGAATTATCACACTGCCACTCTCCAGAGGGGACAAGGCTAAGTGATTTAAGGATGGTACCAAACAGCACAGCAACCCTATGAGGCCTCTGAAGACAGTTTTGTAGGTTTGTCCACTGCAAGAAATTATGAGGAAGACTAGGACAGACCAGGTTCCATTTTGTTAGCCCCCAGGAGCCTATAATCTGAATGACCATGGGGGACTGGTCCATTTACTTCATGGTAGGCACTAGAAAAGAACATTGTGTGGTGACTCAACTTGTGGGTTTCCTTTTGCAGAGACAAACTACTATTGTGGCAGTCAGTAGTAGCCAAGCTGATAGCCCTTCTGACTGTCTCATCAATGCAGTTTAAGTGACCATGAAGTCATTCATGAATTCTTATACCTCCCCAACTGTCCTGTGGCTGTAATGGGTTGGGAATTATCGGGAAATCTGCAGGCCCAGAAAACTTTCAACTCCCATACTCAAGAAGTCCAGACTTTAAGGAAACCAAAAGGAAAAATCCTGACTCTCACGGTTCCCTAAGGAAAAGAATTGAGTCTCTATAGTCTCATAGAGTAGCCAAGGCAGGAACCTGAGCTTCTCTTCAAGGTGCCTGCAGTATGGGCTAATGAAAATCCTACTGGACTGGCTCAAAACATAACCTCAATAATAGTAAAACTGAAACTTGGGGCCAAGCCTATCCACAGCGACAATATTTACCCCCTCGCAAGGTGAAGATGGGAATCCAAAAACACTTGGAAGAGCTCCTGAAGTATAGAATTCTTCAACCTCACCAACTCTTTCGGAGCATGCCTCTCTTGCTGGTCCAGAAAATAGGAACTGATGTCTACCAACCAGTTTAGGACTTGTGGGCAGTGAATCAGGGCACTGTTACCTTGAATCCAGTTGTCCCTAACCCTTAAATCCTCCTGAGTATCATTCCTGCTGAAGATGCTGTCTCTACATGTCTGGACCTTAAGAATACTTTATTTTGCATCTGCCTGGCCCCACAGAGTCATCCAATTTTCACCTTTCAATGTGAAAATGGTGACAAGGGCCAGTTGACATAGACTCAACCACCACAGGGATTCAAAATTCCTCAGCCACTTTTGGTGCCACATTAGCCTGATTTAAAAGCCTCTAAGTAGACCAGTGTGGCTGTATGGTGCTCCTCTATATGGATGACTTACTGCTAAG
Organism: Tupaia tana; assembly: GCA_026018925.1. Taxonomy (NCBI): domain Eukaryota; kingdom Metazoa; phylum Chordata; class Mammalia; order Scandentia; family Tupaiidae; genus Tupaia; species Tupaia tana. The sequence continues at coordinate 139,542,966 of JAKSZU010000002.1, read as the reverse complement.
TGGGCAGATGCAGGAAGATTGTATGAAAGGAATGTGGTGGCTCCTCACCTTCCTATGGGAGGCTGGCCACAAGGTTTCAAGAAAAAAATGTCCACATCTGCTAAGAAAAGGCCAAATATCTTGGGTTCCACCTACCTCAAGGATGTCACCAACTTGGCCTGGAGAGAAAGAAGCTGTCTGGTCAGTTTTAGTTCCATACACAAGGTGCCAAATTTTGGAGTTTCTTGTGGCTGCAAATTTTTGCAGGATTTGGATACCCAACTTGTCCCTCATGGCAAAACCAGTTTATCATGCCACACATGGGAAAGAGCAAGAACTTCTTTCATGGGTATGGATGCAACATAAGACATTTAAGGAGATTAAGAAATCCCTGATCAACACACCCTGGTTTGGGTTGCTAGACATGTCTAAGCCTTTCTTTTGTACATACATGAATGTACCAGCATCACAGTAGGGGTCCTGACCCAAATGTTGGTGTCATGGCATTGTTCAGTGCCATTATTGACTCTGCTGTGCAAGGCTGGCCACTCTGTCTATGAGCACTCATGGCCATGGCTCTCCTAGAATCAGAAACTGAAAAATTGACGTTGGGACAAGAGTTAACAGTCCAAATGCCACACTAAATACTGACATTAATGGATATAAGGGACAGTAGTGGCTCACTAATGCCCAAATGATGAAATATCAAGGGATGCTATGTGAAAACCCACATATCCATCTAGAAGTAGTATGCACCCTAAATCTTGCAACACTGCTGCCTGTCATGCCAGGTCACCTGGATCATGACTGCATCAAAGTCATGGACAAAACATTATCCATCTGACCAGACTTAATAGATCAGTATCTTAAGGACCCAGGCACCAAATATTTCACAGACAGAAGCAGTTTTATAAAGGATGGAGAATGCCTGGTGGAGTACTTCATGGTGACAGTGAATTCTACAATTAAGGCAAAACCCCTGCCAAAGGAACCTTGGCACAAAAGGCAGAACCCTTCTGTTTGACCCTGTCTATTGTGATTCTTGCCATAATTCCTTCCATAAGGTTGGCAGAGGTCACTCTGGCCCACTGGGAGTATGACAAAAGGTTTCAACTAGTGTTGTTTTTTCTCTTGTGGGCAGGATGCTTCATTGCTATGGTTTGCTTCTAATCTGGGCCCTTTTCTCAGACCTAAGTTCCCCATCCTATGAGCCATGTATCCATACCATTCGACAGGCCAAGGTGCCACCCAAACCTTACTTTATCATACCCATTTCTATTGCCAAGGAAAGATCGAAGAGACCTGTAAGCACAACAAATTCCAATCTGCCAGCTCCCTGTTTATTCACATATTTCCTCTGTCAACAAATGAGGCACTGCACTTGTTTCAATTACCAGTATTCCCTGAATGAGAGTAGCTAGAAGTCCTTAGTCACCCTGTTCCCTTGGTAACCTAAAACAACCAGTGTCTATACTTTTTTTTTTTTTAATCTCTGTAGGATTATAATAGAGGCTCTGAAAACTTGGGTTGAAACATGCAGAGAACTATTCTGGGACTGTGAATACACACTAAATGATAAATACATATGTAAATAAACCTCTTCTCACTTTGAATGTGCTCCTAGTGCTCAGACTTACTGTAAAATCTGGGCATGCGTTTTATGGGCTACATGGCAAAAAGAGCATAACAGCATTCCTCAAAAGGTAAAATGAAAAAAATTAATAATTTCCTTAAGAAATAAATTTTTAAAGATAAAAAAATTAAAAGTCCATCTGCCTCAGACTTTCAGTTAGGGGCCTATAACCATGTTAACTTCACTATTGTCAACTTAAATGATTTTGAATGGAAAACAGGGAGCTGGCAGATTGGAATATACACCCAAGGATGGAGTATAGACCCAGGAACTGTATTATATTTCAAAAGAATTTCAGTCACCACAAACCTATGTCTTCCATTCCTTCACCAGGTCTTTCTTTCTTTGAGGAAATAGAAAGCAGCCCTCCTCCTATCTTCACCACAAGAAATTTGTTTCTGGCTCTGGTAGACTAAAACCCAGACTCTTAAGGTCTCATCGTGCTACATATGTGGGAGAACTCATATGGGAGATCAATGGCCTTGGGAGGTTAGAGAGCTGGGTCCCCTCAAACCTCAAAGTAAGAGGATATACCAGTTTTGCCACTGGAGCTTGGCTTCTTAAAACCTCAATCATGGGAAAAAACTGCTTTGCTTGGTGAAGAGGACAATTTAACAATCCAATTGGAAGCCTGACTCACCTGGAACAAAGATTTCGTAATGTAACCAACCAGAAAACCCAGTGGAGGGTATTCCCAAACCACTCTCAGCCAGATCCTCACTCCTTGTCCAACTTCTCTCAACTTCAACAAGCCTGGAGCGATGTCAACAAAGACATCAAGTGGCAACTCCCAAGTGGATTGAACCAGATATGCCGAGGAGAACCTATGATACACTTCCCTCAAACTGGTCAGTCTTGTGTTCTGGGGTCTACTCATTCATCCTTCTTCCTGCTTCCACTTTCTAGACGGAAACAACAGGGAGTTCAGGCGCATGAGGAATGGTAAATCCAGATAAAACAGCATGCCTTACAAATTGGCAACTGGAAAGATGATGAATGGCTCCCTGAGAGTATAGTCCAATATTATGGTCCAGCCATGTGGGCAGAAGATGGATCCTGGGTAGATTGTACTCCTATCTATATGTTAAATTGCATCATCAGGTTACAAGCCATGGTTGAAATTATAACCAATGAGGCTATGAAGGACCTTAATATACTAGTCAAGCAGCACATCGAGATGTGCAATGCTATCTGTCCGAACCATTTAGCCTTAGATTACTTGCTGGATTTTGAGGGAGGAGTTTGTGGAAAATTTAATTTGAATAACTGCTGCTTACAAATAAATGATGGAGGAAAAGTTACAGAAGAAATTATAGATTGAATGAGAAAGGTTGCCCACCTTCCAGTTCAAACCTGGAAAGACTGGAATCCCAGTGAACTATTTAGAGGATGGCTTTCAACTGTCAGGAGTTTCAAAACCCTCATAAGCATGGTACTTTTGATTCTGGGGGCTGGCCTGATACTACTCTGCCTGGCTCTTTTGGACATAAAATTTGTCTCCCACCTCATTAAGGCCACAGTCAAAAGGAAGATGACCACCCATGTAATGATGTTTATGGAAACATAAATCTCTAAACCAAGATGATGCTCTTTGTCCCTGATAGTGTCCAAGCATCAAAGGTGGAAATATGGTAAGGATCTTCCCAGAACAAAGGAAAGGCAATGTGACATAATCAGAATCAATGTATGCATGTGTAGTTATATAACCACTCTTTAGCCTCATGTACACATGTGTAACTCTATAGCCAACTTGTAACATGGGCCATCCAATAAGAAAGTATGTGACCAGATAAGGGGGCAAAGGGACTAAAATGTAAATAAAAATTAGCAGAGGGAACCAGCAGTTAGCGTAATGGCTATGTCGCTGGACTCCCACGTAGTCGACAGCAGTTCGCGTCCCGGACCCGGTGGCTTAAAACTCACGCTGGGTGCATGTGCGTGCGTGCCCAAGATCCCAAGAGGAGAATGGAGGAGAAGGGATTGTGGCGTGACCATCCCCCCTGGGGGGTGATTTCTCGCTTTCTGTTTCTATGTCTCTCTCTCTCTCTCGCTGGCGAGCGCACGCGCCCTATAGCGAAAAAAAAACCTCTCCAAAAAAAAAAAAAGAAAAAAAAATTAGCAGAAAGTGTATAAGGTAATGCCCTGCTGCAACTGGGGCTCGGTCTTTGGATGTGAATCTGCTGAGCCAGTGCTGGCATGAATAAATGCTGCTTCCTGCCAAAAGCTTCATGTCCTGTCTCTCTGGCTAAATTGTTCTCCACTGTGGAGGACAATATGGAGTTTTCTCAAAGACAAACAGATAGAACTTGTGTATGAACCAGTAATTCTACTCCTGGATATTACCCTACGGACAGGAAAATGGTTAGAAAGACATCTTTATTGCAGCATTATTCACAATTGCTGAGATATGAAATCAACCTAAGTGCCCAACAATGGATGACTGGATTAAAAAATGGGGCATATATGCACTATGAATTTCTATTGGGCCATAAAAAGCTATGAGATCTTGTTACTTGACACAAAGTAGATGAATAAAGATTTCAAGCTAAGTGAAGCAAGCTAGATTATGAAAGACTGGTGTATGTTCTCGCTCAATATATACAGAATGCTTGCATCTTGTGACAGAAACAGAAAAACTATAAAATATAATAGCAGAAATATCAAGATAAGATATCATAAGAACGATGTGGAAAGTTGGGGAAGGGAAGAAGAAATTCAAAACAGAAAAAAAAATTAACAGACACAAGGATGGAAAAGCATTGTGTGTGATAATATCTCTGACTTGCTTGAAATACAGTGCATTTACGCTTTGAGAACCCATATTGCTTGCTGTAAAAGTGTACAATGATTAAATGTAGATAAAAAAGTGACTAATTAAAAAAAACATACCTCCAAAGTTTTATTATCAAAGATATGTAAATAACAAATCATACATTTTACATAAGGAATAAAAATAAGACATACTTGGACCAGTAGTTAACATAATGGCTATGTCTCTGGACTTCCATTTAGTTGACTGTGGTTCGAGTCCCAGACCTGGTGGCTTAAACTCATACTGGGCGCATGTGCATGCATGCCCAAGATCCGGAGAGAAGAATGGGGGAGAAGGGATTGTGGCGTGACCATCCCCCCGGGGGATGATTTCTTGCTTTCTATCTCTCTCTCTCTGGCAAGTGCATGTGCCCTATAGCAAAAGCCTTTCAAAAAGAAAAAGAAAAAAAGAAAAAAAAAAAAAGAAAAAGAAAAAGGAAAGAAAAGAAAAGAAAAAAAAAAGAGACATACTTAATAGCAGTTTTCTGGGTTAATGATAATGTCAATAAAAATGAAATAAAGTTAAAAAGTTATGTACTAATATTAAATACTATAGATGAAAGGAGAAAAAAGCCAGAAAAAATAATATAAAATATTTTCCTACCTGGGAACACTTGGGTAATATGATTGAGGGCAGTAAGCCTTAAGCTCACACCTAAGCAGTGAGTAACATCGGAATTTATACTTTTTGAAATGATATGGATGGATGAGCTTAACTCAGGATGTTTGGACTCTTCTCTCATTTTTTTAAGGTTTGGGCAGTTATGTGCACAGTAATAGCATTCAAAGGAGGAAAATGTGAGAGTTCTTAAGAGAAAGGTAGTTTTTCAGAAAAAAATATAATGATTGAAAACAACTTCTATTTGACTAACCCTCTTCACTTCATCTATTTCATACTAAAACTATGGTGAGCATTTATAATAGAATAGGAAATGTAGGGGCCAGCAGGTGGCGTGGTGATTAAGGGTGCTGGACTCCCACATAGACAACTGTGGTTTAAGTCCCAGAACTGATGGCTTGTTTTCTCACTTTCCCTCCCTCTCTCTCTCTTTTTCTCACTCTGTCTTGGCCAAATTAAAATAAATAAATAAATAAAGTTAAAATAATTTTTTTTTTTTTTAAAGAAGAATAAGCAATGTATATAGGGAAAGAAGGGCATGGCGTTAGAAAAAAGAATGGGGAAGGGTGAAAAGAAGTAAGGAAACAGTAGTAGAATTTAATATGGAAGAGTTCTTAAACAAACAAAAAATTAAGATTAAAAGAGGGAGCGAAGGGCAGACATCAGGTAAAAGAATAACCAAGGGATGTCATATAGATAAAGGGTGGAGCTGTAAAAGACAATAAGAAAACGGTCATTTTAAAGTGATATGCAAGTTGTCAGAGAAAATTTACTGTTTTTTCCCTGAGGCACTTTTTAAAAACATAATAGCAAAAGCAATATAAGTATTATGGGAAATATAACTTAAGAAAACTCAAACTTACTGCAAAATACAAATGTAAAGTTAAAACTTTCAGGGTGGAGACACACACACATAGACACACACACGTAAACGCACACACAATGGTGCAAAGTTCACCTTTTTTTCTAAATAATAGTCTATTCAGCGTGGATGAGGGAAGAAATGAGTTTACTTAATTGAAAATAATTTTTAATATTAGCGGTGTTGTTTATCCTATAAAATGTTCTTGGTTCCTTTTTATATTATTTAAACAGGTAACTATTTCTTTTGTTATCTTTAAAATGTTCTTTCTCTCTCATTAAATGTATAATGTCAGTACTTGTGATGGTGGAAACAATGTTGTATTATGTTGTCACAAACACTGAGCTAGAGAATACTGAACCACTGTATAGAGTTGCCTTTTTCCAAGCGATGGTCACATTTACACCAGTGAATCAATATGTTACTTAGTTTTATATATTCTTCTATGACAACATCTGGAACACAGAAGAAACCAATACTTATAGGTAAGGAAGACAAGGAGTAAAAAACGAATATAAGGAAAGGGTGGAAAAAGCAGAAGAACAGAAGTGAAGAGAACTTAATATGGGAGAAGTTCTGTAGTGAGAACGTGGGGAGGGAGAGTAGACATGAGAAGGAAACTCACGGAATGGCATGCAAGGGAGGAGGCAGGACAAGGCACGGGGAAAGGGCATCATATGCAGGGATAAGGGTTGTCAGAGAATATTTACCATTAGCTTTTTGAAGTTCTTCTGAAAAATAAAATGGAAAGATCAGTGTAAATATCAAGGAAAACACATATGAAGAAAATTCAGATTTGTTTAAAAACAAGTATATAACATCAAAAGGAATAGGGTGCCAATAAACATACACACACAGTGTTGGGAAGCTCACTTTTGCTCTAAATAATAGTCTATTCAAAAGAAGGGGGAGAAGGAAGAAGTTAATTTATTGAGGAAAAAATTCAGAAATATTAAGTGTGGTCATAACCTTATAAAAATGTTCTTTATTATTTTTAAATTACTTAGGCTTTTACTATTTCCTTGTTAACTTAAATATGTTCTTGTATGTGCACTAAGTACATAACATCAGTTCTTGTGATAACAGCAACAATAAGGTATTAAGTCATCACAAACACTGAGTTAGAAAATACTGGATTAGCACTTCTGGAGAAAATTTGGGTTATGGTCTCCCAGCCAGTGGTCACATTTGTACCAATTAATATTACATAACAAAGTTTTATGTGTGCTTCCATGACAAAATATGGAAGGCAGGGAAGTCAAAGTTTGTAGGTAAGGAAGGGCAAATAATTTAAAAAAAAATAAAAACAAAGAAACAGAAGTGAAGATAACTTAACAGGAGAGAAATCTATAGTCAAAATGTGGGTAGAGGGAGTAGACATTAAGGAGAAGGACGAATCAAAGGACAGCACACGAGTGAGGAGGCAAGAAAAGCCGAAGGGAAAAGACACCATGGCGCAGGAATGAGGGTGGCAAAGAATATTTACCGATTTTCCTCTGAGATATTTCTGAAAATAAAATGAAAAGATTAATGTTAATACCAAGGGAGGAGAATTTGTGGGAAAAAATGGAGACATAAGATATTTGTGGGACACAGATATGGTTTATTATCTGTTAATGAGGATGTGTATAGTATTCTCATCTGGACAGAGGTGTGTATCATGCTGGGTTAAGTCTCTTTACAATCTAAATGATGTATAGATATTGAATGTATTAATAATAATAATAATAATAATAATAAAGGAAAAAATACCAAGGGAAACAAACATGAAGAAAATTCAGCTATTGAAAATGAAAATGTAACATTAAAACTAAACTAGGGGACCAGCAGTTAGTGTAATGGCTGTGTCTCTGGACTCCCATGTAGTCGACTGTGGTTCAAGTCCTGGACCTGGTGGCTTAGAAGATCCCAAGAGGAGAATGGAGGAGAAGGGATTACGGCATGGCCATCCCCCCGGGGAGTGATTTCTCACTTTCTGTCTCTCTGTCTCTCTCTCTGTCTGTCTGGCGAGGGCATGCATTCTTTAGCAAAAACTTCATATATATATATATATATATATATATATATATATATATATATGCCATTCTGACAGGGGTTACATGGTATCTCACTGTGGTTTCAATTTACACCTCCCTTATGATAAGAGATGTTGAGCATTTTTTCATAGGCTTTTTGGTTGTTTGAATGTCTTTCTTGGAGAATTGTCTGTGCAGCTTGTTTTCTTGTCTTTTTATTTATTTATTTTTGAGATTTTTTTTTTTTTTTTTTTTTTTTTTTTTTTTTTTTTTTTTTTTTTTACTACAGGGCACATGTACTCACCAGAGGGACAGAGAAAGACAGAAAGAGAGAAAGTGAGAAATCACACCCCTGGGGGATGACCATGACACAATCCCTTATCTTTCATTCTCCTCTTGGGATAGCATGCACACACTCATGTCTAGCATGAGTTTCAAGCTGGTGGTTCTGGGACTCAAACCAGGGTAGACTATGTAGGACATAACCATTACACCTGTATACCATCTGCTGATCTGTTTTTCCACCTTTTAATTTGATTTTATGTTTTTGGGTGAGGGTAAACTGCTTGAGTTCCCTGCATATCCTGGGTATCAGTCCCTTATCCGAGTCATAGTTTACAAATATGTTCTTCAATTATAAGGGTTGTCTCTTCACTCTAATTGTTTCTTTGGCTGTGCAGAAACTTTTTATTTTGTAAAGTCTTGTTTTGTATGTATGGTAATATCCTAGATTGAGTCAATATACAGTGCATATTGGATGGAAAAACTCATTTTATATACTGTATTGATGTACAGTGAATGTAAATAAATAAATAATTAATTAATTAAAAATAGCAAAAAACAATGCATTATGTTACCATCAAATCAAGGATGTAATGATACACATCTGTTTCATCAGATACTTTTACATTGTTATATCTGTCAAGTACTTCCTGGCTAGACCCTCTTATCCTCCCACTCATCCCCTTTATCCACTCCCATCTCCTATACTGTTGGATACTCATGTTTGTTTTTCCTATGATTATATCTCCAGACCTTTCCATTTCTGTCATAGCGTACAGACATTCTGTATGTGTTGAATAGGGACATACAGTATTTCTTATAGTCTGACTTACTTCTCTTAGCATTAAATCTTTTATGTTCATCCACTCTACAAGTGACAGGTTCTCATTTCTTCTTGCTAAATAATATTCCATAACATACATGTGACACATTTTTCAAGCCAGTCATCTGTTCTTAGGCACTTGGGTTGATTCCATGTCTTAACAATGATTAAAGTAAACATTTAGCATTTACAAATAGCAAAACAATTTCATTAGCCTTGAAATTATGTGTACATGTGGAACAGAGACTTATTTAAATGTATTTATCAATTATAAATAAAATTAATGGCTTTATTCTAAAAAAAAATAAAGGTTTGTTTTTGCCCTATTATGTGATCAATCTTCAAAAATGTTCCATGCAGAGATGAGAACAATGGTGGTTGAGTAGAAAGTCTATAGATGTCTGACAAGTCTACTGAATTTATAATATTGTTTGTATTGTTTAGAGCCTGTATCTCATTGTTTATTTTTTGCTTACATGATCTATCCAGAAGATAGAATGGATGTTGAGATCTCCAACAAGTACTGTGTTGCAGTCTGTTTCTTCCTTTAAAGAATCTATCATTCATGTATTTCAGTGCTCCAGGGTTGAGTGCATATATATATTTGTTTTAAATCTTTTTGATGAATCAAGTTACTTAGGTCCATCAAGTACTTTATACTGTACTTTTACAGTATACTTTTGTCTTAAAATCTATTTTGTCTGATATCAATATTGCTACTCCAGTCATTTTTTTTTATATGTATTTTCTTTAGTCTATGCTTGTCTTTATCCATGTGGTGTGTTTCATGTAGAGAGCATATAGAGGACTCCTGCTTTTCTTTTTTTCCTTTCTTTTCCTTTTTTTTTAATCCGTGTCTTTTGATCAGGGAATTTAATCCATTAACATTCAACATTTTTATTGATATTTGTGGACTTGTCCCTTGGCAGGGACAAGTTGACAAATATATATATATATAAAGTCTTGCTGGGTATAATATTCTTGGTTGAAATTCTTTTTCTTGTGGCATTTTGAATATATTTCCCTATTCTTTCCTTACTTACATTATTACACTTGAGAGGTCATTCTTGATCTCTTTTACCTTCCTTAGTTTTTATTTCAACTTATTATGTTTATATATGTTCTTAACTCCTGGTGAGTTCTGTGTAATCATATTAAATATGATCAAATACATATATAATATCATAAAAAGCAGTGATAGATTGAGCCTCAGGATTTTCCTTGACTAATGAAGGACATTGGTGTCCATGTATAAAAAGGTTTAAAGAAAGAAGAGCATCAGTTGAATTCTTCAGTATCTATTAATTCTAAGCACTAGCTCAGGATTATCTGTACAGCAGTGGACACTGTACTCTGACGATACAATAGATAACCTGCATTAAAAGCAGTTTTTCATAAAAATATCTTCATGGAAAAATAATCATATCCCTTTAGCTAATTCTGTTAATTGTACCACACTTGTAATTGTGATATACTTACTACCTGGAAAATGAAAAGACCTTAGAATACACTGGAAATAATAATAAAGGAAAGGGGCTTGTGGAAAATAGAAAGGTAAAAAGAAACGGGGACTTCCTTTAAGGAAAAGAGTGAAAAGTGAAAAATGGGTAGAGAAGGCCAGTTCCATAGTCTCTGAATCTGGGGAACCATAAACTTAAACTTACGGCTCCCCAGATTCAAATTCCACCCTGGTAAGTTGGAAAACTTGCTGAGGATGTATGTGAGGATGCCCCAAATCCCAAAAGGACAGAAAAAGGGGAAGAAGGAATTGTGGCATCACCATGTATTAGGGAATGCATTCTCCCTCTTCCTTTCTTTTTTTCTCTCAGTCTTTCTGAAAAGTGCATGTGCCCTCTGTAATTTAAAAAATGAATAAAGTTTAAATCCATAAAAAGGAATAACCAAAGCAAATAACTGATGAGGAACTGCAAATATCATGGGCCAAAAATTGGAAAGTAAAATCTCTAAGATGCATCAATGAAAGGTTTTGAAGAAATGTTCTAAAGCTATTTACCATGAAAAATAAAAAGGAAAAACCTATGTAAATGTTGATGAAAACAATTACAAAGAAAATGCCAATGTATTGAAAATACTTGTCGGTAGGGTAGACAGACTATTGCAAAACTAAAATTGTTATAGGTAAAGTAACATCAGTCACTGATGTTAGCCAGCATGTGGGGATGTTGTATATTTTGTGGTTTAGCTAGTGTTCATGCTCTGTTTATACATAATACAAATTAGTCTTGTTTTTGTCTTGATCCATTACAGAATGGCCTTTTCTGATGTTGGTATTTTTGAAATTGATTATGTTTAACAGGACAACACCAAAACTTAGCTGTGATTTCCAGGTCAACTTGAAATAAGACCAAGGCCAGGCTCAGAATCATATGCTTTATGTTGGGGACAGCTTTTCTGTACGTATTATCTCTCCCGGTCTATCAAGACCTGTCATCTTTCTATGTATACAAAAATATGCATGAGAATGCTATACAACAAATTAAAGATATTCATTATCTGAATGAATAAGAATATAAAAATAGCATCACATTGTGCTTCAAATGAGTTTTTAAGATATTTTAAATGATGCATTTTAAAATACTTAAAGCAAATATAGTAAAAAATAAAAGTGATAGATGACGCTACATAATTTTCTATCATTTTATTTTTTAAATTTATTTATTATGATATTTATGGGTTAGGGTATAGGTTTTCACAGCATGTGTATAGTATGAAATTATGACATCAGGGATATAAACATATTCATCTTATACATTATATATTATGTATTGGAGAACACCAGAAATGCCATGCTCCTAGAACACCATAAACCGATGAACTCTGAGTGAATGCATGTCCACAGAATGTGACCTTCCTGCTTGCAAACAACAGGATATCAAAAACTGCCTTCCGGCTTGAAAACAGCAGGAGGCTATTAGACAGTGTATGATACGATATATGTATTTTCCAAATTCAAAGGTGTTCTGTCCAGCCTCTGGAGTCAGTCAGTACATACCCACCTAGTCAATATCTATAGCAACCTGTTCCAGGAAATAGCCTTATTTTTTGATTCTTTAAAAAACAACTTTCTCTGTGGGTGAAGCTCCCCTTCAATAGGCCTGCAGCCAGGCTAAGTTAGGAATGTCCTCGTGGTAGTATGAGAGGCATCAGGGATTTCTCCTACCCTTTCTCAGCAAAGGGGAGTTTCCACCATTTTCAGTTGGTGGGTCTTATTGGCTAGGTCCTTTATTTCCTTTTCTATGCTGTTTCTCTGAAGTGTCCATGTTTCATAAAGCTTTGGTTCTTTCCTTAATAATTTTAAGTGTATTTCCTTAGAAATTGCAGTAAAAGTTTGTCTGAATAATTCGTTTTTACCTTGATTGAAGAAGAAATAAGTGCTGCATGCTTTGTGCTGCTCTTGTTACTCCACCTCTTATTCTATAATTTTTTATTTACTGAAGTTTTTGTTAAAAACATCATGATATGTAAATTTAAATGTATACAAATATCTCAACCAAAGAACTAATTAAAATAATCAAGATGTCCAGTAATATAATGCATAAAAAATAGAGATAAATGATGGTAACTGCTTTCAATCGTCAAGTAATTTTTATTTTTTGAACATTTAACATATTCGGTACAGTGTCTTAAGTTCTGTGGAGAATGTTTTCCACAGGCTGGGTCCATGTACCTTAAAAATCTTGCAGTAACAAAATGGAGACAAATCAAACTTATATTCAAAATAAACCTTATTTAGATATATAAAGAACATTTCATTAGGTACAATTGACTACTATGAAAACATTGGATATAATGATACAAAGGTTTATTTGTTGTCAATGAAAATATCTCCACTATGTTGCTGAGTAAAGCAAATTCTAGCAGAGTAGAAGCATAATTTAAATATGTGAAAAGATGTAATGTATTACATGCATAAAGTGGTTTCAAAAAACAAAGTTTATGTATCATGTAATACTATTCAATTGACTTCAACCATAATATATAATAAATGTTTATTCCCTTTACTTTTTTTTGTTTGTTTTTTTTTTTTGAGAGTTTTTTTTTGCTATAGGGCGCATGCGCTCGCCAGACAGAGAGAGAGAGACATAGAGACAGAAAGCGAGAAATCACCCCCCAGGGGGGATGGTCACGCAGCAATCCCTTCTCCTCCATTCTCCTCTCGGGATCTTGGGCACGCACGCACACGTGCCCCGCGTGAGTTTTAAGCCACCGAGTCCGGGACACGAACCGCGGTTGACTATGTGGGAGTCCAGCAACATAGCCATTATGCTAACTGCTGGTTCCCAATGTTTATTCCCTTTACTTTGAAAATAAATAAAAATAATAAAATATAGCTATCAACTATTACTTAGGGAAGCAAGAAAAATAGCTGTGCTCACTTTATTCAAAGATATCTTTACTATGGTAAAAGCTGAATTGTAATACATCCAAGTGTCTCTATGAAAAATCTTCACCCTACAATTTTCATCAACATAATAACTAATGTTGCTACTATAACCTATGTGTTCTAAAAAAGCAAACAAAAAATGGAAACATGAAAAAAGGGGTTTACCCTGCTCTCCAGTCTAGCCAGGAGCAAGAGAATAAAAGGGACCTCATGGAAATGTAAGATAAAGAATTTAAAATATTCATAGTGACAAAGCTAACAGAGATTCAGGAGAAGAGAGACGATGAACTCCAGAAGATGCAGGAGAAAAGCGACACCAAGTTCCAAGAGGTGAGGAAGTTCTTACATGATCTGAAAGAGGAGATATACGTCATAAAAAATAATTAAACGGAATTGTTAGGGACGAAGGCTGTAGTATAGGACATCAAAATTCCATTGAAAGTATCAAAAGAAGATTAGATCCTGCAGAAGACTGAATCTCAGATGTAGAAGATAGAACCTCTGACCTAGAAAAATTCTGAGAAAATAAACTAAAATAAAATAAACTAAAAATAAAATAACCCAAAAGACTGAGAAAATAAACTCCCAAAATGAGAACAGAATATGAGTAATACTAGATACCATTAAATGCCCAAGCATCCAGATCATCGGTATCCCAGAAGATGAAGAAACTAGTAAGGGTATTGCTAATCTATTCCATTAAATGCTGGAAGAAAACTTCTCAAATCTGAAGAGGCACTCAAATATCCAGACCCAAGAAATACAAAGGACCCCATATAACATTGATCCAAGAAGATCTTCTCCAAGGCATGTCATAGCCAGATTGACCAAAACCACAGACATAGACAAGACATTAAAATTGGCAAGAGAGAAACATCAAGTTACTTTCAAAGGATATCCCATACGGCTAACATAGGACCTCTCATCAGAAATAATACAAGCAAGGAAAGAATGGGAAAATATATTCAAAGTGTTATGTGAGAAACAATTTCTACCAAGAATACTATACCCAACAAGATTATCTTTCATATCAGATAAAAAAAAAAAAAAGCTGAAAGAATTTACCAACTTACCAACACCAGAACAGCTCTGCAAGAAGTGCTGAAGGGAGTGCTATACCAGGAAAATTAAAGTGGGACACACAGACATAAGAGTACAAGAAACAACCAAGAGAATGGCCAGTCTAATGGTAAGGGAAAGTCTGGAATTGAATATTAACTTCCAGAGTTTAAATGGAAAGATCAGACCACTGAAAATTCAATAGAAGAGAGATTAATTATATTGATCTGAACTAGTGAAATAGACTATTTTTACTTTAGACTAAACATTATTAATTTTCTTTGATGCTTTGTTTTCCATATTTAAAGATTTTTATCTTCTCTTGAACTGTTGTTAGGTTCATCTGCCTACTATTTGAACTGAGTCCTAACCTTTTTCCTGGCTTTAAGATTTAAGCAAATTTCTCTTAACATTTTTCATTTTGATTTATTAAAACTAAAACATTTTTTGAAATTAAAAAATACATTTAAAAAGGAAAAAAAAAGAGTTTAGATTGCCAAACATGAGGATCTGCAAAAAGTTCATAAACATACAAAATATGAGAAAACTATGCATGAGTTTCAACATTTATTGCACTGAAATAAACTCAGACTAGTTTCTTATTATATATCTGAACAGAATGTAGCTGGAAACACTAATAAGGATAAGCTATTAGTTTGAAAAAAAGCCTCTCTCAGAGAAACATGAATTCTGTTGAAACTGAAGCAAGAAGAAACATCAAATTTTTGGTGAACCATGGGTGAAAAAACAGTGAAATCATTGATGATTTACAAGAAGTTCATAAGGACAATGCCCCAAAGAAATCAGCAGTTTAGAAGGAAAATTTGTTTTCAGAAGGGGGGACGTTGAAGAAGACTTGTAGTGGTAAACCATCAACAATAACTTGTAAGAAAAAATTAAGATAGCTGAATAGGAATGAAGATTTGTAGTGCATTCTATGTGAAACTGAACCCATCAACAAGAATAATGTCTTGTAACGAAAGACAAAAATTAATCTGGATTGATATTTCGATCCCTAGCTGAATATTGGCCAAACAATAATGTATATACAAAAATAAATAAAGATTAAAAAAAAAAAAAAAAAAAAAAAACAACAACAACAAAATAGCCAATAGCAGAGATATGTTAACTGATTCAGCTTACACATTCTGACTGAATAATTAAAGTTAAACTTTTTTCTCAATGAACACCAAAATTGTTGCCCAGTTGAGCTGCATATGAAAGCAGACAATTCCATGGAAATTTTAAATAAGAGGGATCAAGATTATGGAGACATTCTTCCAAGAATTTGTAACAGGATGTGACACTTGGCATTTTTAGTATGATTCTGGTGCATAGCAAAATCAAAGCAGTGGCTGGAAGTGGCCCAAATTGAAAGTGGGCAGATCAAGAGTAAAGGTCGTGGCAAAAGATTTTGGGACCCTCAAAGATTTTGCTTGTTGACTTTATGGAGATCAAAGCATAATAGCAATTGCATATAATGAGGGTATTTTGAAAAATTTAGCTAAAGCTTTTGAAGATAAATGACTAGGAAAGCTTCTCCAGAGAATCTTTCAGTACCATGATAATGTCCTGTTCATTCATTTCATGAAACAAGAGCAATTTTGTGATTATGATGTAGGGAACACAAGGATTTATGGGTAATCAGATCCAGCCCCATCAATGGTACATAGGTTCTTGTCTGCGGTTTATGAAGAATTAGAGATGTGGATGTAAGTAATCAAACAGAGTATATTAACAGAGAGAAGGTAGAGTATAGCTCCCAAGCAGAGAGTGGGTCCTGAGTGGGTTGTCAATGAGGAACTGGAGTTAGGGTTTTTGTCTGGGTTAGTGGAGCTTTGTCTGTGCTTGTTCTGAGGTGGTGCATATGTTTTGCTCTGGGGGGAGGGGGTCACATGCTGGATAGGTCTGGTTATTCTTACTAATTTTGGAGTGGGTACAAAGGTCAGGAGAACTTCTTTGCCTAAAAGTTTGGGCCATAAAAGACCATTACTTTCTCCCTGGATAGTTGTGGGACCAGGAAAAACATCTTGAAATTTTTTATGTAGCGGGTAAGATCGTCTCTTGGTCCCAAGAATGGTCTTAGAGCGACCAATTTGGGGAGGCTATAATTTTCCATGCATTTAAGCTCATTGGCTTATAATTTCCATAAGGTCCTAGCACTTAAAATTCCAAACTTAGTTGTCTTATCTTGAGTCTTTATCTCAATTATTTTGTTTATATGCCTCAAAAGTTCAGTATAGACATGAGCCTGAGGGATAGAGAGCATGAAAGAAAGTTATTTTTCCTTCAGATTATAGGGAGCTGACTAGTTTTGGGTAGACAGCCTATTTCAGAATCTTGCTGAGTCTTAGTTTTCATCTTGACTATCCTGTTTTCTCTACCTGCCTAGACTGAATAGCCTCTAAGTCAATTGTTTCAGTGGGAAACCATTAGTATCCAATGTACAGTCCTGATTTAGTTCCTTCTGATTTCTTTGTTTCCTAACCTTAAACAAATCTTTAATGGGCACCCATTTTTTTTTTTTTTCAGTTAATAATATAAAAACAACTGCACTGACATGGTTAAATTACAAAGACTCAGTTGCTTAGGGATGAATTAAACGACTGGTGATTCTTACAAAAGCATCTCAAACTTAATAAAAGTTATACCAAATAACAAAATTTGTGTATTTTATTTTTATCTTTTAATTCTATTTTCTATGAACCTTTGAAGTCTCTTTATATTGACTATGATTTTTTTCTTCTCTCAGTTCATCTACTTTGTAGTATGAAAGATATTCACTAAAAACAAAGGATTATTCATTATGTAACATGCATCCTAAGGGAGATAGATGATTAATTGTAAATGGACTAGCATGGAAAAATGTAAAAATAAACCATACATAATGTGTATAGTGGCTTATAAGGGAAATGATCTAACATCATTTTGAGATAAAGTATACATGTTCTCTACTTTAAAAGTTTCAGAAAGTATATAGTTGGTCTGTTTTCATAGATTCTACTTGGCATGCATCTATCAAGGGACCACTTATATTAAGCATATTTAATTTTTTCCCCTTGTATTCTTGATACTCTGACTTTAGTGGCTTCCCTGACTAGAGAGAAATTGCCCAAATCAGGGTAGTTAATTCCTAAAGATACTAGCAATTTACTTGAGAAAACACCCTTCATATGCAAAGCAACCACTTACTTATCTAATTTTCACACAGTGAGACTTTTCCCTTGTGGTAAATCTTTACAAGGCCAGACGCCAGACTACCATCCATGCCATAGCCCAAAGTCCACTGGGATTAATCAAACTAGACAGACTGCTCTGTCCTCCCTTGTTTTTCCTGAGGATATCCCAGTAAAGGTAGTGGCCTACACTTTCCACCTGGCCCTTTTTTGCTTCTTAGCCCTGAATGGTGCTCCCCATAAGCCTGCGTGCCCTGGCATTCTCATTTCTTTCAGAAAATGTAAGTAATAAATTCTTCTTCAATAGCATTAGCCTCTCTGCATTATTTCTCAATAATAATACCTCTATAAATGGCATCCTGGATATAAAGTCAATACAATAATAATGGAGTCCATTGTCGAAAAATTTTCACGTATGTAGATGCTATATGAAGAACACACATGTAGCATTAATAATTGGTAAGGCCAAAATGTAAATGCAAGAGTTGTTTATACTTCAATCATAAAGTGGAAAGAATAAGTCATAATAATGTAAATTTAAAAAAAAAAACAACATCTGAGAAATGTTTGCTTAAGAACAGTGAAAGAGAAAAGGGACAAGGAAACACTTAACAAATGAATCAAATGTCTATGTACAAAGTATAAAAGGAACTTACCATTTTCTAATTTAATTATATCTAAAAAAAGAGATATAGAGATATTATCAGTTCATTTGATTATTCAATAAATATTAAAAGACTTAATGTCATATCCTCTAAGAAAACAGATACAGTTTTGCTCAAACCCAGAAAGTCAGGAAAGAGAACCTTGAGAATGGCTCTCTATTATGGCCTATATAGACATATTTCCTGGGTGTGGATATAAAAAAGAGAATGAACTTCAGAAAAGAAATGTTCAGTCATCTCTCGGAAGAGTTGAAAAAATACTGCATGGACCACAGGGAAGGTAACAAGTTGGATGGAATTAGGTAATAAGGATCAAATGTGAGTTATTATTAAAAAAAAAATAGAGCTTGATAATCACAACAGTAGATACCTTAATCTACTTCTTATTTTCATGATCTCATCTTAAAGCTATAGCAACCTTCTGAAGCACAGATCAAAGACATCTGAGCAAAAAGGGAATAGAAAAAGAAGAGAGAAAAAAAAGGAATAAAAAGGATGAAATGGAAAAAAGCATAGACCTGAAAGTAGAAAAATAGCAGAAAATATTAGAATCAAAGTAGAAGAGGGAAAAAAGGGAAGAGAAGAAGGGAAGTTAGAGAAATCAGAGTAAAAACCACCTTTAAAAGAAATTCATGGAAGGCTGGAAGTACAAATATCATGCTTTTTGTTAAAGCTGACTTGAAAAATAAGATAGAGAATATTATATTATATTATTGTGAGAAATAATAAACATAGATTGAAAACTTGTTTAAAACCCACTTGGAATAGAGTAAAGGTAATAAAGTAAGAGTTATAAAAGATGACAGTAATTACTATGATTTTTTGTTTTGTTTTGTTTTGTTTTGTTTTATTTTAGGACACATGCACTTGCATGAGAGAGAAAGAGAAAAAATGAGAAAGTGAGAAGTCAGCCCCCCCGCCCCCCGGGAGAATGACCATGTCACATTCCCCTCTCTTCCATTCTCCTCTTGGAATTTTGGGTGCAAAAGTACATGCACCCAGAATGATTATCAAGTCACTGAGTCTGGGGCTCAAACTATCCAGTCAGTCATGTGGTATCTAGCTTCCTTAACTTCGACACCATCTACTAACCTAACTATGAATTTTTAAAGTGTATTTATTTACTTATTTATTCCCTGATTGAGGGAGACAGAGAGATAGACTGAGAAACAACACTTCCAAAAGTGTTTTAATCCTGAAATCTACCCACAGCTTCAGCTAGCCTCAGATAATAGCATATGCATGCCCAGAGCACTCAAGGAGGTTTCTAGACACTAACTGGGACCCTTCCCATGTGGGTTGACCTCACAAATCATCATGTTTTACTTCTATCTTTTTATTTATATATTTTTTAAGCCTTCATTTCTTTTTTTGGAGAGGTTTTTGCTATAGGGCACGTGCGCTCACCAGACAGATAGAGAGAGACAGAGAGACAGGAAGTGAGAAATCACCCGCCAGGGGGGATGGCCACACCGCAATCCCTTCTCCTCCATTCTCCTCTCGGGATCTTGGACACGCATGCATACGCACCCGGCGTGAGTTTAAGCCACCGGGTCCGGGACGCGAACCGCGGTCGACTACGTGGGAGTTCAGTGACATAGTCATTACGCTAACTGCTGGTCTCAACCTTCATTTCTTCACACTACAATATCATAGCCTTATGTTCCCACCAAGGATTTGTTAACTCATGGACCTAACAGTCTAAGTTGCAAAGTAGCTTCCCTAAACCTCTAAACCTTTGTCTCTGGGGTTTTTTTCTTTCTTTTTAAATTACTCTAAACATGCCCATTGACTTGACTTGTTCTTTTTCTTCAATACTTTCTTAGTCTTTTATCCTTTTCTTAAAAAACCAAGAACTCACTGCCAATCTCCTGAGCCACCTATTCTCTTATGAAACTCCTTAACCTCCCGTGCTTATTGTTTTTCTACTCTTTTATCTTGAAAATTTGTATCATTTTTCTATTATACTTACCCAGTACTATGTTACAAAATAATGGAATGAACACATTTGGCCAAAAAAAAAGGAATTTTTTTGCTGATACATAATGTTTGATTTCAAATGATTGTCTTTTCTAGATCTGTGAAGAATGTGCCTGGTACATTGATTAGGATTGCATTAAATATATAGATTAATTTGGGTAGAATTGCCATTTTGATTATATTAATTCTTCCAATCCAGGAACATGGGATGTCCTTCCAACTTTTTTTGTGTCATTTTTCAATTTCTTTTTTTAGCTTCTTGTAGTTTTCCTTGTGGAGGTCTTTAACATAATTATTTGGTTAGATTTATTCCTAGGTGTCTTATACTTTTTGTGGCTATAGTAAATGGAATTACATTTTTCAGTTCTGTCTCGGTCTGCCTGCTGTTCATATATAGAAATGCTATAGATTTCTGTATGTTGATTTTATATCCTGGAACTTTACTGTATTCATGTATTACTTCCAGAAATTTTTTCATAGATACCATTGGATCTTCTATGTATACCATCATGTCATCTGTAAATAGAGAGTTTCACCTCTTCTTTTCCTATGTGAGTGCCTTTTATTTTTTTCTCTTTTCTGACTACTTTGGTAAGGACTTCCAGTACTATATTGTATAGAATGGAGAAAGTGGGCATCATTATCTTGTACCAATTTTTAGTGGAAAAGATTTCAGCTTTTCTCCATTCAGGATGATGTTCACTATGAGTTTTTCATAGATAGCTTTTATTGTATTGAGAAATGAGCCTTCTTTGGTGATTTTGCTGAGAGTCTTGATCATGAAGGGATGTTGTATTTTATCAAATGCTTTTTCTGCATCAATTGATATGATCACATGGTTTTTACCTTTCTTTCTGCAAATATGGTACATTACATTTATGGTTTTGCATATGTTGAACCAACTTTGCATTCCTGGAATAAAGCCTACCTGGTCTTGATGTATAATCTTTGTTATGAGTTGTTGGTTACGATTTGCTACTATTTTGTTGAGAATCTTTGCGTCTGTGTTCATCAGAGATATTGGTCTACAGTTTTCCTTCCTTATCCTGTCCTTATCTGTTTTAAGGATCAGGGAGATGGAGCTTCACAGAATGAATTATAGAGAGATTCATTCTTTTTTATCTTTAGAAAGAATTTGAGCAGAATGGGGGTTAGCATTGCATCTTTAGATTTTTTTTTTTTTTTTTTAAATTTGGGGATGGGAGTTGACACTAAAGAAATAGAGTTTATAGATTGCAGGTGGCCTGGTGGTTAAGGCACTGGATTCTCCCATGGCACACCGCAGTTCAAGTCCTAGATCCAGAGGCTTGAAAATAACACTGGGCATGTGTGCGTGCATGCCCAAAATCCTGAGAGGATAAGGGATGGCAGTGTGGCCACGCTCCCCTCCCCCCCACCAGGGGGAGAGGGGTTTGATTTCTCACTTTCACTGTCTCTGTTTGTCTCTGATAAATGCACATGCCTATGTTTATTTTTTTACTTTCTACCACCTCAGCTTCCAAGAAACACATGCATTGACTTCCTTTCAGTCTCCTCATTAATCTTCAATTAAACTGTCAGGAGATGGGGCCTAATGAGAGGTGTTTAGGTCACGAAGGCTCCACTCTCATGGAAAGATTAATGCCCATTCTAAAAGAACAAAAAGGCTTACATTTTGGTCTTTTGTGTACTTTCTCTATTTTCCTCTCTCTCTTTCACCTTCTCTTACCTTCTCGTCTTCTGCCATGAGATGACAAAGGAAGAAGGCACTCCTCAGATGCTGATGACATGGGACTGAAAGTCCCAGCTTCCAGAACTGTGAGAAATATTTAAAAAATGAATCACCAAGTTTATGTTACTGTGTAGCAATAAAAATCATACTAATATGGTACGACCACTGCATTTAAGTCATTATTTTTCACATTAAAGTAACTATAAATGTTACTTACTACATAGTCATGTAATAAAACAAGATTAATTTTTTCTTCTATGACTAATGTATTTTCTAGATTTAGAAATAGTTTGCTTTTTGATTACCATTTCGATCTTTGATTTTACAAGTTTAACCAATTTACGTATTTCCATAAGTAAAATCATGCAGAATCTTTCTGTGTCTAAATTATTTCACTTAGCATAACAACCTCAATGTAAGTCTATTGCCAAATATTGCTCAATTTACTTCTTTATAAAAATCGAATACTCTTCCAGCATATGTATGAGGGGGACTTCAAAAAGTTTGTAGGAAAACGGAATTGAAATATGAGTTGATTTTGGCACAGAAAATGAAACCCATGCATTTTTTTCATAATACATATTTTCTAATAAATTGTTAAAGGCCCCTCAAATATACCACATTTTCTTTATCCATTCATTTGTGTTGGTGGACATTTAGGCTATTTTCATATCTTAGTTACTGTGAAGAAGTGCTGTAATAAATATGAGCGTGCTAATATTTTCTTAAAGTTCGGATTTTAATTCCTTGGATTTTCAGAAGTGGAATTGTTAAATCATATGGTAGTTCTATTTTTTTTTAATTCTTGAGGAAACTCCTGCCAGTAGTCTTGTGGCTCTCTTTTTTTCTACACCATTACCACTTGTCATTTTTTAAAATTGTCCTGTAATTCTATGAATTATTTACAAACAACAGTGTGATTTTTCAGTACGAGTACAATGTGTAAAGACTACAAGTACTTGTCATTACTTTGTGTTGGGAAAATTAGAAATCCTCTCTAGGCTACCCAGAGCAAAAAACCAGTTAACTATATTCACTCTACTGCAATTTGTAACAGAGGAAATTGCTCTGCTTATCTTCCTGTAATTCTGCTTTTGTTAACCAATTCGCCTTTATTCCTCCTCTACCTCTTATCTTTACTGGGTAGTCATTCTTCTACTCTCACTTCTATGAGGTCATCATTTTCAATTTCAACATGCGAGGGGTGTTCCAAAAGTTCATGGAAATCTGTATTATGAAAAACCATACATAAGCTTTTTAATTTTTATGAACCAACATGAACTCACTGTTTAATTTCATTTTCCCATGAACTTTTTGAATTGCCCTGGTATGATTATGATTGAGAACTTGCAGTATTTCTCTTTTGGCTTACCCTTGTTACTTCAAGGATTTCATCCTTTTTTTTTTTTTTAAGATATTTTTCCTTAGATCATGTATGCTTGTCAGAGAGAGAGACACACAGAGAGAGAAAGTGAGAAGTAATCCTCCAGGGAGGGTAACAGTATGAAAATTCCTTCTCCTCCTTTCTCCCCTGAGAATTTTGGATACACATGCATCTGGCATGTTCTTCAAGCCGCTGAGTCCAGGACTTGAGTCCCAGGACAGTCAGTCATGTGGGATCCAGCACCATAACTACTATGTCATCTGCTGGCCCAGGATTTCATTCTCTTAATGGCTGAATAGAATTTCTTGCATATGCATGTAGCACATTTTCTTGATCTATTCACTTTTTGATGGAGTTTGGGTTGATTTTATATCTTGGCTACTGTGAATTATACTGTAATAAATATTGGATGAAAATATCTTTTTGTCATTTGACATACTAATTTCCTTTCCTTTGGATATATGCCTCATAGTAGGATTGATGAATTGCACACATAGGGCAGTAGTGCTTTTAGATTTTTGAGGAACATTCATACTATTTTCTATAATAGATGTACCAAATAACGTTATATACATACAATAGTGTATAAGAGTTCCAGCCATGAGACCAGCAGTTAGTGTAATGGCCATGTCACTGTACTCCCATGTAGTAGACTGTGGTCCGAGTCCCGGACCCTGTGGCTTAAACTCATGCCAGGCACGTGTGCGTGCGTACCCAAGATCCCGAGAGGAGAATGAAGGAGAAGGGATTGTGGCATGGCCATCCCTCCTAGGGGGTGATTTCTCGCTTTCTTTCTCTCTGTCTCTCTCTGTCTTTCTGGCAAGTGCGCGTGCCCTATAGCAAAAACCTCTCAAAAAAAAAAAAAAAAGGAGTTTCAGCCATAATCTTGACAACAATTGTTATACTTTTTTGATATAAGCCATTCCAGATGAGGTTAGGTGATACCCATTATGTTTTGATTTGAATTTTCCTAAAGATTAGTGATGCTAAGATTTTTTTCCCCATATACTCCTTGACTATCTAATTCTGTCTCCTTCCAGAACAGGCTGTTCAGAATAATAGCTCATTTAAAAACTGAATTATTATTACTTTTTCTGGTAAGCTATTTGAGTTCTCTGTATATTCCAGTTATTAATTTCTTGTCAGATAAATGAAGGAACTTTAAAATTTTTGTGAAAAATGGAACTAAATATCAGTTAACTTCAGTACAAAAATTCTGAAATCCATTGCATAGTTTTTTTCTTAATATGTTTTTCAGGTCTTTTCTAATCAAACTTTAGTCTTGACCAGTGTTTTGATGTCTTTCCTCTATATTTCTTCTGGTAATTTTATGATTTGGAGTCTTATGCTTAAATCTTTAAACCATTTTGTGTCAGTTTTTAAGTAGATTGAGAGATACGGTCTTGTTTCTTTCTTCCACTTATGGACATCCAATTTTCTCAACATCATTTACTGAAGAGGCTTTCCTTCACTCTTTGAATTTTTTATGCATATTTTAAAAAGTCATTTGGCTGTATGTGCATGGATTTATTTCTGGATTTGATATTCTGTTTCATTTATCTAGATGTCTGTTTTTATGCCATTGCTGTGCTGTTTTGCTGACTACCAATTTGTAGTATAACATCTCATAATGTGCTACCTCCAGTTTTGTTCTTGCACAAGAATAATTTGGGAAGAGAAAGCTACCGATTTTTTTATGTTTATGCTGTATCCATCAACTGAATGATATTTATTTACCAATTTTTATGATTTTTCTATGGAGTGCTTAGACTTTTTTATGTATATAATGTCATCTACAAATGGAACCAATTTCATTTCCTTCTTTCCTATTTAGACATCAGTTTTTTCCTTTAATTTTCATTGACCTAGCAATCATTCAAGAGCATGTTGCTAAGTTTTCTTGTATTTATATATTATCCATACTTCCTCCTTTAAGTTTCTAGCTTTATTCCACTGTCAGAAAATACATTTGATATTTTTTTTAATTGGAAAAAATTTTTGAGAGAAAAGCTTTCTGCTAGAGAATAGTCTTTTGGTTGATGAGAATAATAATGTATTCTAAAGTTGTTGGATGAAATAATCAGTAACTGTTTGTTGGATATATTTGTTCTGTAGCACAACTTAATTTTGAATTTTTGGTGATTTTTGTTTGTTTAGATCATCTGTTCAATGCTGAGAGTAGGGTGTTGAAACCTAACTATTATTACATTGATCTACATGTGTCCTTTAGAGTCTCATAATATTTGTTTTATATATTTTAGTGCTCTGATAGTAGGTGTATAGTAAAATTGTTATGTATGCTGGCTGAATTAATTTCTAGAATGATGTGATGAACTTACTTCTTTTTACATATTTTGATTTGAATTCTATTTGATTTGTTATCAATATAGTCACATTTGTTCAGTTTTGGTTTCCATTGGCATGGAATATCTTTTTCCATTCCTCCATTCTCAGTCTATGTGTATATTTGTAAATTAGATGAGTTTCTTTTTTTTTTTTTTTTTTTTTTTCTTTTTTTGGAGAGGTTTTTGCTACAGGGCGCGTGCGCTCGCCAGACAGACAGAGAGAGACAGAGAGATAGAAAGCAGGAAATCACCCCCCAGGGGGGATGGCCACGCCGCAATCCCTTCTCCTCCATTCTCCTCTCGGGATCTTGGGCACGCACGCACACGCGCCCGGCGTGAGTTTAAGCCGCCGGGTCCGGGACTCGAACCGCGGTCGACTACGTGGGAGTCCAGCGACATAGCCATTACACTAACTGCTGGTCCCGAAATTAGATGAGTTTCTTATAGGTTACATATAGGGGGGTCTTGGCCAACCTATGTCTTTTGCTTGGTGAACTTAGTACATTTAGATTGAAGGTGATTATTGAGAGGGGTAAACTTAATCTTGTTGTTCTGTTAATTCTTTTGGTTTTCTTAGTTACTTTATTCCTCTTTTATTGTTTATCTTTGTGGTTTGGTAGTTTTTATTTGCTTTCGTTTAAATTTTTTCTTTTTTTATTTCAAGTTCTTTTATACATTCAATCACATTACTTAGCTTGCAAAGTGAATATTCAAACATGTGTAAAATCACCCCCCAGGGGTTTGGCCACGCTGCAATCCCTTCTCCTCCATTCTCCTCTCAGGATCTTGGGCACGCACTCACACGCGCCCAGTGTGAGTTTAAGCCACCGGGTCTGGGACTCGAACCGCGGTCGACTATGTGGGAGTCCAGTGACATAGCCATTACACTAACTGCTGGTCCCTGTTTTACATGTATTTTATAACACAGAATTGATGTAAGATAAAAAGCAAATTAAAGTGATTTTGTAATTCAAGTTCCAAATGGGTTGTAAAGCAGGGAATTCGACTCACAATATTAGTGATGCATTTGGTCCAGGAACTGCTAATGAACACAAAGTGCAGTGGTGGATTAAGAAGTTTTACAAAGGGGACCAGGGTCTTGAAGATGAGGAGCATAGTGATTGATCTTCAGAATTTAACAACAATCAGTTGAGAGTTGATCCTCTAACTACAGAAGAAGCTACTGAAGAACTCAACATTGACCATTTGAAGCAAATTAGAAAAATGATAAAACTAGGGGCTGGAAGATGGTGCTGGACTCCCACACTGCTGACCGAGGTTTGAATCCTGGACCTGGCAGCTTGTTTTCTCATTCTCCCTTTCTCTCTTTTTTGTCAAATTGAAGAATAACAATAATTTTTTAAAAATTTAAGTTAAAGTGAAAAAACTCAATAAATGGTTGTGCCATGAGCTGACTGAAAATCAAAACAATCATTATTTTGAAATGTTGTCTTTTTTATTCTGTGCAACAGCTATCCATTTCTTGACTGGATTGTGATGTGCAATGAAAGTGGATTTCATAAGGCAATCTGCAATGAACAGATCAGTTGATGGACATAGAAACTCCAAAGTATTTCCCAAAAGTCAAGCATGTATCCTCAAAGAAAGGTCATGGTCTCTTTGGTGTCTACTGCCAGTCTGATTCACTCCAGCTTTCCTTATCCTGGTGAAACCATTACAACTGAGAAGTATGCTCAGGAAAGCAATGAAATGCACGAAAATGTGAAATGCCTGCAGTTAGCTTTGGTCAACAGAAATGGCCCAATGCCTCGTTATGGCAATGTAACACAACCAATGCTTCAAAAGTTGAATGAATTGGGCTATGAAGGTTTGCCTCCTCTGAACTGAAGGAGGAATCCCATAAAGAAATATGCACACTAAAACAACAAAAATGACAAAACAAACAAACAAACAAACAAACAAACAAAAAAAAAAAAAACCTGAACTTCTGGAGATGAAGAATACAATGCCAGAAATCAAAATCTCCCTTGAAATCATCAATGGCAGACTGGACCATACAGAAGAATCTCTGGTATGGAAGAAAAAGCCTATGAATTAATCCAAACCATCAACAAAACAAAATAAAACAAAACAGAAAGAAAGAAAAAGTAACCATAAAAATGAGGAAAATATATAGGAGATACAGGACTTTTTTTTTTTTTTTAAGAAAGATTTTTACTGTAGGATTCTTATCTTCCCTGGAGAGTCAGAGATACAGAAAATGGCAAATCATTCCCTGATGGGGAAGGTCACACTACAATCCCTTCTAAATTCTCAAAGAATTCCAAAAGATGACAAATGGGTAAAGGCATAGAAAAACTTACATGAAATACTATCTGAAAACTTTTCAAAACTAGAGAAATATAAAGACATACAAATCCAGGAAGCAGAAAGGACACCAAATAGAATCAAGTAAAAAGATCCTCTCTATAGCACAACGTAGTCAGAATGGTAGATAATCAAAGAAAAAGACAAGATTTTAAAAGTGGCAAGAGTGAAGTGTCAAGTTACATACAAAGGTTATCTTATCAACTTAACATCAGACCTCTCAACTAAAATGACACAGGCTAGAAAAGAGTGGAAAAACATATTCAAAACTCTAAAAGAAAAATGATTTCAACCAAGAAGACTATACACAGCAAGATTATTCTTGAAATGGAAAGAAGAAATAAGAAACAATAATTAGAGTGAATCAACCCTTCGAGAGGGAGAACGTATTTGCAAACTATGCCTCAATAAGGGAGTGATAACCAGAATATACAAGGAACTCAAGCAATGTACCTGAAAACAAATAATTAGTTCAATTAAAAGATGGATAAATGAGTCGAACAGAAAGATCTCTAAGGAAGACATATGAACTGTAAAAAAGCATATAGAAAAATGTTTGGCATCCCTCGTTATAAGGGAAATGCAAATGAAAACCACAATGAGATACCACCAAATTCTAGTCAGAATGGCTGAAATTAAAAAAGTTCATAATGATAAGTGCTGGTGAGGCTGTTGTGAGACTCCTACACTGTTGGTGGAAATGTAAATTAGTACAGCCACTGTGAAGAACAATATAGAGGTTCCTGAAAATCCTCCAAATATAACTACCATATGATTCAGCAACTCTTTCCTGAGAATCTACCCAAGGACAGGAATACACTCAGGAAAACACTTGCACATCTATGTTTACTGCAACATTCATCATCATTGCTAAGACATGGAACCAACACAAATAAACGGATTAAAAAATGTGGTATATATATTCTATGGAATACTGCTCAGCCATAAAAACAATGAGGTCCTGACATTTGACGGAAAGTGGATGAATATGAAAAATTTACTGTTAAGAAAAGCAAGCCAGACTATGAAAGAGAGGCCTTGCATGTCCTCACTCAATATATACCTAATGACTGCACTCTGCGGCAGAAACTGAAAGATTGGAAGGTATAAATGTATGGAAAGTAACCATGGAAATAAGAGACAGTGTCGGGGTAAGGTAGGAAATGGGGGTATGTGATGTGGAGGGAATCAAGAGGTTTTTGCTTTAGGGCACATGTGCTCACCAGAGAGACCGACAGAGACATTAATAGGGGAAGTGAGAAATCACCTCTCAGGGGAGTATGGCCACACCACAATCCCTTATACTTCATCTTCTCTGGGATCTTGGGCATGTATGCACACACACTCAGTGTGAGTTTCAAGCCACCAGGTTCAGGATTCAAACCTCAGTTGACCAAGTGGAAGTCCAAAGAAGTAATTGCTACGCCATTTGCTGAGAGTCTTAATTATGAAGAAATGTCTTTTTTTTTTTTTTTTTTTGAGAGGTTTTTGCTATAGGGTGTGTGCACTCACCAGAAAAACAGAGAGAGACATGCACACACATGCACCCAGTGTGAGTTTAAGCCTCCAGGTCTGGGACTCGAACCACAGATAGACATGGGAGTCTAGCGTGTAACCATTATACCATCTGCTGGTCCCCAAATGTCATATTTCATTAAACACTTTTTTTTGCATTGATTGATATGATCATATGATTTTTATCTTTGTATCTATTAATTTAGTGTAATACATTTATGGTCTTATGTATGTTGAACTACATTTACATCCCTGGAGTAAAGCCTACCTGGTCATGATGTAGAATATGTTTTATGTATCATTGTATATGATTTGCTAATACCTTGTTGGAAATTTTTGCATCTACATACATCATAGACATCGGTCTGCAATTTTCCTTTGTTGTTATGCCATTGTCTGTTTTGGGAATGATGGTGATGGAGGCTTCATAAAATGGATTTTGGGGGAGAGTTTTCCTTCCTGATCTTTAGAAATAGTTTGAGTAAACTGGGAGATAGCTCTGCTTTAAAAGCTTTGTAGAGTTCAGTAGTGAAGCCATCTGGACCTGGGCTTTTATTCATTGAGGGTAACTTATTATTGATACAACCTCATTGCTTGTTATAGGTTTATTTAAGCTTTCTATGTCTTTCTTATTCAATTTGGTAGATGATTTATGTCCAGAAATTTGTCCTTTTCATCCAGGTTTTCTTGTTGCTTGGCATATAGTCACTCACAGTATTCTCTAATGATGTTTTGTATTTCAATCTGATGTAATATTGCCTGTTTAATTGCAAATTTGATGTATCTGGTTCCTTTCGCTCTTCTTAATCAGTTTAGCTAATGGTGTGTCAATTTTGTTTATTTTCTCAAAGAACCAGCTGTTTCATTTCATTTATTTCTGCATAGTTTTTGTTTTGTTTTTTTTTGGAGAGGTGTTTTTTTTTTTTTTTTTTTTTTCGCTATAGGGCACGTGCGCTCGCCAGACAGACAGAGAGAGACAGAGAGATAGAAAGCGAGATATCACCCCCCAGGGGGGATGGCCACGCCGCAATCCCTTCTCCTCCATTCTCCTCTCGGGATCTTGGGCACGCATGCACACGTGCCCGGCGTGAGTTTAACCCACCGGATCCGGGACTCGAACCGCGGTCGACTACGTGGGAGTCCAGCGACATAGCCATTACGCTAACTGCTGGTCCCTATTTCTGTATAGTTTATTTACTTTCTATTTCCTTTTTTTTCTGTTCAAATTTTTATTGTTTCTTT
Source organism: Tupaia tana (assembly GCA_026018925.1). Taxonomy (NCBI): domain Eukaryota; kingdom Metazoa; phylum Chordata; class Mammalia; order Scandentia; family Tupaiidae; genus Tupaia; species Tupaia tana. Next base: position 139,512,132 of record JAKSZU010000002.1, on the reverse strand, counting down.
TCTTCTGGCATTTTCTGGGCTGTTGCTGTTGTTGCTGTTATTTTTCCAGTTTCCCTAGGTGTGTTGTTAGGTTGTCTATTTGCCACGTTTTCATCTTTTTCTTATGCACACTAATTGATACAAACTTCCCTCATATGACTGTTTTTGCTGTGTCCCATGGATTATTAAAACTCCTGTGCTTGTTATCATTGATTTCAATGAATCTTTTGATTTTAGTCTTAATTTTTACAGCAGTTGTGAAGTAATTTAGGTTCTTTAGTTTTCTATGTGCATTTTCAAAGTTTTTTCTGAAATTCATTTCAAGTTTTATTTCATTATGGTTGGAGAAGATGCTGGATATAGTTTCTATGCCTTTGAATTTGTTGCCCTATCATGTTGTCAATCTTCTAAAATATTCCATGCGAGAGTGAAAAATATATATATTTTGTGGTTGTTGATGGAAGGTTCTGGATGTCTGTCAATTCCATTTGATTTATGGTATTATTTAGATCCTGTATCTCTTTGCTTGTATTTTCTCTTGATTATCTATCAAAAGGAGAAAGTGGTGTGTTGAGATCCCCCAATGTTTTGTGTATTGTAGTCAATCTCTCTTTTAGATCTAGCAGTCTTTTCTTCACATATTTGGCTTTTCCTGAGTTGGGTGCATAGATATTTATATGTATTACATCTTTTTGGTAAATTAGCACTTTCAGTACTCTCTAATGTCCTTCTTTGCCTTTTCTTACAGTTTTTGTCATAAAGCCTATTTTGTTTGAAATCAGTATTGCAACTCCAGTCTCTTTTGGTTTTCATGTACATGGAATATCTTTTTCCAACTCTTAACTTTTAGTCTATGTATATCTTCATCTAATAGAAGTGCTTTTATTGTAGGTAGGAGATAAGGATTTCTGTTTTTTTAATCCATTCATCCAATTTGTGTCTCTTGATTGGAGAATTTAATCCATTGTCATTCAATGTTACTATCAGTATTTCCAGGTGTGCCCATGCCATTTTGTTAGCCATTTTCTTGGTTCTTTTTTTTGTTATCCTATTTCTGTCTATTTGTTTAGTTTTCCTGATATAGCATTCCCTTCATTACTTCTTTTTTTTTTTTTTTTTAATTCTTGAGAGGTTTTTGCTATAGGGCACATGTGGTCGTTAGAAAGATCGAGACAGAGAGACAGAAAGCGAGAAATCACCCCCCGAGGGGATGGCCATGCCACAATCTCTTCTCCTCCATTCTCCTCTAGAGATCTGGGGCACACACACACACACACACACACCCGGTGTGAGTTTAAGCCACCAAGTCTGGGACTGGAACCATGGTCAGCTACATGGGAGTTCAGTGACATAGCCATTACACTAACTGCTGGTCCTTCCCTTCATTACTTCTTTTTTTTTTTTTTTTTTTTTTTGGAGAGGTTTTTCACTATAGGGCGCGTGCGCTCGCCAGACAGACAGAGAGAGACATAGAGACAGAAAGCGAGAAATCACCCCCCAGGGGGGATGGTCACGCCGCAATCCCTTCTCCTCCGTTCTCCTCTCGGGATCTTGGGCACACACGCACACGCGCCCGGCGTGAGATGTAAGCCACCGGGTCCGAGACGCGAACCGCGGTCGACTACGTGGGAGTCCAGCGACATAGCCATTACGCTAACTGCTGGTTCCCCCTTCATTACTTCTTTAGGACTAGGTCTAGTGTTGGTATGCTTTCAGGTTTTGTTTATCTGAGAATGTTTTTATCTTTTTCTTCCCATTTGAAAGATAAACTTGCCTAGGGTGGTATTGATCAAAATTATTTTTCTTTCAATTCTTTAAATATTTCTCACTCTTTCCTTGCTTGCATTGTTTCCATTGAGAGGTCTGATATTAGTCGAATGGGATAACCTTCACAAGTAAGTTGATAGTTCTCTCTTGCCATCTTTAGAATCTTGTCTTCATCTGTGATTTGGCTAGTCTGACTATGGTATACTGTCGAGGGCATCTTCTTAAGTTGATTCTATTTGGAGTCTTGTATTTCTTGGGTCTGGAAGTTTGACTATTTCTATAGATTTCAAAAGTTTTCTTCAAGTATTTTATGGACTAGATTATCAATGCACTTACATTCTTCATCTTCTGGGGTACCAATTATTCAGATATTTGGGCAATTAGTGGTATTTGTTAGTTCCCATATGTTGTCCTCATTTTTTTTTTTTTATTCTTTTTGGTGATTTTTCCTAGGTCAAAGGTTGTCTTCTAGATTGATTCAATGTTCTCTATGATCTAATTTGGTATTAATATTTTTGAAAGAGGTTTTTATTTCCTATATTACAACCTTCATCTCTAACAATTTTGTTTTATTGTTTCATATGGTGTTTATTTCTTTTTTAAAATCATGAAAGAACCTTCTCATCTTCTGGAGTTTGTTGTCTCTTCTCTTGTATCTCATTTAGTTTTGTCACTATGAATATTCTGAATTGTTTTTCTGGCATTTCCACAAGTTCAATTTTGCTGTCTGTGGATGAGGAGGAGTTTTTCTTTTCCCTTGAGGGAGAGATACATTCTTGGTTTGTCATATTTCTTGTGCCTCTGCACTAGTTTTTGGTCATCTGATAAAGTATATGTTTCTTTCTAATTTCTCAAAGTTGATCCTATAGTGTTGAGGGGAAGAAGAGCTCGACATTTCTGTTTTTTTCCTTCAGAGAGGGCCTCATCTTCCAATCAAAGAATGGTGTATGTAGGTAGCTATAAGTGCTTAGTTCCTCCCCAAGTCTCAGAACCAAATGTACATGTGGCTAAGCAGGACGTTATAACTAAAGGAAAAAAGTACAAGAAGGCAACCCTCTAAACCACAACCTGGGAGTTTAAAAGTGGATGGAAGGAGGCAGCCTTCACTCTCTCAGCAGCTCTGTCACTCTGTCCCACTGAAGCTGGCTCTGCAATGTAGCTGGGACTTGAAGAAATCCAGTGGCCATGGGTATGGGGAATAAGGGGACCCATGAAACCACAACACACACCTGGGAATTTAAAGGCAGATGGAGGGAGGGGAGCCACAGTCTCTCAGCAGCTCTGTAACTCTGTCCAATTGAGGCTGGCTCTGCATTGTAGCTAGGACCTGGAGAAATCCAATGGTACAGGGTTCAGGGAAGAATGAGATCCTTAAAACCACAACACCAACCCCAGGGGTTTAAAGGCAGGTGGGGGGAGGTGAGCCCTGCACTCTCAATAGCTCTGTCACTGCATCCCACTGAGGCTGGCTCTGTACTATAGCTGAGACCTGCAGAAATCTAATGGCATGGGGTGTGGGGAAGAATTTGTTTTGTTTTGTTTTTCATGTTCTCTTATTTTAACAAATTTATATACCATGTTATTACCATGGAATGGAAATTCAGATTAGAAAAAAGAATTTCACAAGTGCAATAAAGCACTTTATAGTGTATTAATGTTTGTATGTAATGTCAGACCAAATCAGCTTGCTTGTGAACCATTTCTTCTATTTTATCTTTATTTTGCATTCAATCACTATGTATCATTACAGATTGCAAAATGAATTATCCCAGCATGAATACACTGTATATTAGTCCAGTCAAAAATATTACCATACCCATTGTTATCAACAGATAGTTTTCTATTTTTGTATTTCTTAAATGTTTTTTCTTCTTTGTTTTTCCCCTTGGTTTCCTCCCTCTCACCATCCCCCATTTCCCACCCTCTACCCACATTGTCTCTAGTATATGCAGTTGCTCCCCATGTTTTTATATCTTCCAATCTTTCATTTTCTGCCATAGAGTGCATCTGGTATATATTGAGTAGGGACATACAGTTCTAATCTCCTGCTAAAGATCCCCACTCTCAGGTCTTGCTCTACCACATTATCCTAATTCATGCTTTCCATAGAATTTTCTATGATCTGAAATTATTATTATTTTTAACATGTTTATTTTCTGTTTTACCTTACTAGAATCCATCCCCTTTGTGAAATAGTTATATTATCATAGCAATAACTATTGCACTGTACTGAACAGCTTCACCTTTGGAAATATGGAAATTCTGACAGGGAAACATTGATGTAGTATTCCTTTCTAAGTGTCTGCATTTTGTATCTATCTAGATAGGTCAAAATTGCCTAGAGAGCTGCAGAGGAAGTCTTATCACATAATGAGTATGCTCTGAAATTAAATCTGCCTGTCTCTTAGTGTGTGGTTAGCATAAATACCTGAGACTGGGTGATATAAAAGGAGACAGAGTTCTATTGGCTCATGATACCAAGGACTGCAAATATACTGAAAGAAACACAAAGGATGGCAGGACATGCAGAGCTAGAGGGAGAGAGAGAAAAAAAAAAGAGTGGTAAGTATGAGTAATTTTCTCTTTTATTACAATCCACTGTTTAGAAATAACTGCTCATGGGATCTAGAAACAGTATCTCATGAGACAGTATTAATCTTTTCATGAGGTCAGTGCTTCTGTGAACCACGCATTGCTCACCAAATTTTAAACCATGACCTTTTTTTGAGACAAATCATTATCTAAACCATAACTCTGCCATTGGTAAATTTCCATTTATACTGGTTCATAAGACTAAAATTGTAATTAATCTCTTGGTAAATTGTGCTAGTCTATAGTAGGTATAATGCACATATACCCGCAGATTCTTTTTTTTTTTTTTAATTTGCTATAGGGTGTGTGTGCTTACCGGGGAAAGGAAAAGTGAGAAAAAGTGAGAAAGCACCCCCATGTCTCAATCTCATCTCCATTCTCCTATCAAGATTTTGGGCACACACTCACTCTCCCAGAATATCTTTCAAGCTGCCTGATCTGGGACTCGAACTGCAAAGCTGGCCGTATGGGATCCAGCTAACTCAAGCTACTGGCTGGTCCAACCCACAGATTAATGTTCACATTTTTCATTAAACAATAGTTGTTCAACATCTACTACAGATAATGTTCTTGTCAGTTAATACCAATTTAAAGTTACACAAAAGTAGGTATTCAAAATATAATAGAAACCTTAAAAATGTAACTCAGTCAGTGCAGACTTTCACAAATTCCTTGGTAATAATATCTTTTGGTTTGTCTTCCTTTTCCAGTGTTTCTAGTAACAGCTAAGGCAAGAGAAAATTCTGTCAGTCTATCCTTAAACATTATTTCCCACAAAAACAATGTATGCATCACACTGAAAACTTTCAAAATAAACAGAAAAGGAAGAAAAATATTACCCCTCCTAATAAAAATTATCTGTTACTATTTAAGTGCATTTCCTTCAAGTCTTTTTGGTTGTCTACTTATATATTTCATAATTTTTACAAAGTGACATATTTATGTTACAGTGCATTGTTCTTTTGAAGTAACATTTTAATATTAAAACCATGCATACTTATTATAAGAGTTGAAAAATCACAGACAATTATGAGGATGAAAACAAGTTTTCTTTGTTATTCTCCTGGAACAGTGACTTTAACATATAATTAGTTCAGAGTATGTTGTTCTTGTTGTGAAAGTGAAAGATAAATGGAAAAATCCATAAAGCTTAAATGCACAGCTCAGTGGATTTTTGTGTAAATGTACAGCTATGTAATCCTATCTAGATCAAGATATAGGACATTTCCCACACTCTGGGAAACTCTTTTGTGTCCCCTTTGTTATTCTCACAAAAACAAATGACTATTCTTTTCTGTGCACACATTAATTTTTCTTATTCTTAGGCTTCATATAAATAGAATCATATATCAATAGTATATAATCTTTGTGGTAAGAGTTCTTTCATTCAAGATTGTGTTCAGAAATTTGTATATGTTGTATACAGCCATAGTCCATTCGCTTTAATTGCTGCACACTATTCTACTTTATGAAAGTACTATAATTTATTTATCTATTCTATTACAGATGATAATTTGCATTATATACATTTGGCTCCATGAATAAAATTGTTATGAACAATCCATTTATTATGAGGGATACTACAAAGCATATAGATGAATAAGCAGATGAAAGAGATGCAGAGAGTAAGGCATGTTAGGAGAGGATATGGAGCTTCCATGTTCTCTCTGGGTGCACCACCTTTCAAGAAACTACACCTATTCAGTTGCCTCAAAGCTTTCTCAATACAGTTCATCTGGGTTTTTATGGAAGCTGCATTATGTACTACTGGGAGTACTACTGGGAGTAGTACATAATGTAAGCATAAAACCTGAGTAATATAGAGACCAATTTTTCAGAACAAAAATATGGAGCCTGGGAGCCACTTAGAGAAGGGATTCATTCATGTCTCCACCCAGGATAAAATGTGATCTTTGACCCACTTCACCTTTTGGTGACAGGTTTCTAAAATAAGACAGCTAGAGAAACTCAAAATATGTGTCAAGTCCAAGAAGTTTTTGGACAGGTGTTTCAGGATACAGTTGCTTCACTTTATTTTTCTCATAGCTCATGTAACTCCTGTAGTAGCCTTCTGACAGCACCACTTCTTAAGCGGAAGTTTCACTTCCTGTCTTGTAGTGATTTAAAGCTTTTTGCTGTTTTTTGTCTGTTGAACCTGGACTGTGATCCTAGTAAGGTCTCAAAGTTTTTTATTCCGTAAAGATTCAGCATTTCAAATTAATGCACATAAACATGGTTAATTAAATTCTTGACCATTGGTGCACAACCTTCAGCCTCTTTATCCTTCCTAAAGTTGGGTAAATGACCGGCCTTCACCCTGAAACTATCTAGGGGCCACCAGTCAACTCATTAGCATATACTTATTACTCCTGAGATTCCAAAGGTTTTAGAAGTTTTGGGCAAAGAAACAATGACAAAGATAAATTTTATGATTCATTGTGTCTTGATCTTTTATAACATCTTATGGGAAATGACAGGCCAACCTTAATATAATATATCAAACAAGTATGTTAATACCAGGGTTGGAAATAATTAGGACTTTTTTCAATACTGGCTATGGCAATTACTATCTATTTTTATTTTTTTAATTCAATATTAATCTTGAAACCAAGAGTTATAGTGTTGGAATTTGACATAGGTTGTTATACCTCTGCACTTGTGGTTAACGTTGCAGTACGTATGCAATCAAATATTCTCTTTGTCACATGCAAACTGTATTTTTTGAAGACCAGAGAGTAGAATCTGAGGGTCATGTGGCACACAAGCTCTTCCCTTTTGTAACAGAGATTCTGTACCATGTGTAGAATCAGTTCCCTGTGTGTTAGTGATAGGAAACTGTTCAGTAAAAATTTAACTGTGTATCTATATAATTTAATAAATGGCAGTTCAGAGTCCCTTTCTAAATCTACTTTCTCTTTGCACTGTGTTGAGAAAGACACCCAGTGTAAAGGTCTTTACCTTGCAGGACCTCAGCCCAGGCTGACTCAGCTCTGCTCTATTCTCTCTCTCTCTTTTTTTCTTTTAATTTTATTTATTCATTCATTTATTTTCAATTTTACAGAGAGAGAGAGACAGAGAGAGAGAGAGAGGAGAGAGAGAGAGAAAGAGGGGAAGAGGGGAAGTGAGAAAGCAAGCCACCAGGTCCGGGACTTGAACCATGGTCAGCCATGTGGGAGTGTCCAGCGCCTTTAACCACCATGCCACCTGCTGGTTCCCAGCTCTGCTCTTCTCTCACGTGGGTGGTACATATTGCCAACAAGCAGAAAACAAGAATTGTGTGAGATTCTAGAATCATCTGTGTCTAAGAATTGCTCTCAACCTACTCTTTAATGTCTTAAAAAGGTGTGGGGATCTCCATCAAAACTGTGAGTACTAAGAAGGTGCATTTAAAACAGATTAAATCAGAAGAGAAGGGAAAAAAAGTGTGGTATATGGAAACAGAACATGTAAGATCTTTGATTACATGGGAAATGAGCAAATGAAATATTCATTTGCTGAAAATCAATATGATATTCTTTCTAAGTGTGCAGAGGTTGAGGACATTCTCAGAAATCTTTCTCTATTTTTTATAATTACTTATATAAGGTATGCCTATGGGTCAACTTTAAATTTCAGGGAAGAGTTACTTGTAATGACCCAGGAAAAGAAGAATAAAATAAAATTCTGCCCATTATATTTATTATCAAAGTTGCATTAGTTTACACTTTTTTTTAACAATTTAATAATTCTGATCTTACCAGATTATTCAGAGGTCTGGGCTTTTGAAATTAAAATAATTTAGTTCATTTGCCTGAACTCTATGCCTTGCATTCTTCATTTCATTTGTCCAAAGATAAGTAGAGCATTTTTCTGGTTTGAAGTATCACTGTGTAATTCATTTGTTAATTTTCCTTTTTAAAACTGGTAGGTCAAGAACTGTATTTGATTAACTGTCTTAGTAACATTGCCCAAACCTTCCAAAACTAATTTATGAAAAAACATTTCAGTAAGTTAGAATCTGTTTGAATAAGATATATTTGTACTGGTGACTAGGAGTCATTGACAACCCAAGGGTGTTATCGTTGGAAAAAAAAATCAATCAGATAACAGAATTATAATTTAGGAATTTCTTAGTGAATCAAGAATTTGCCTCATGATATTTTAAATTTTTTCAATAAGTAAACTTTTTAGGCTATTATAATAACTGAGTCTGGTATGTTTCGTAGAATCAGAATGTTACCAAATTCAAATCAGGTTCGCTCACCCAAGCACTATTGAGCCAAACCATAGGCACATGTTGTGATGAAGGAAAGTACAGCTTTACTACAAGGTACAAAGGAAGGAGAGTGGACAGCTCATGCTATAAAGACCCAGTATCACTAAGACAGTCCCTACACTCATTTTTAATTTTTTTTATTTCAAGTTCTTTTATACATTCAGCATGTTATTTAGCTTGGGAAATGAATATTCCAACATGCGTATATTTCTCCCCAGTTTAGTTGATAATACTATAACATTATCTTCAATATATAATACCCTATTTTTGTCCTATTAATGCTTTGCTTCTCTAATTTTCTCCTTAATGACCTTCCTCAGACTCTACTCCTTCACCCACCCTCTTCCCACACTTTATATGGTATTCACAACCAGGTCTTCTTGTTTTTTGTAGCTGAGTAGTATTCCATAGAGTATATGTGCCAAAGTTTTTCAATCCATTCATCTGTTTGTGAGTATTTGGATTGGTTCCATATCTTAGCAATTGTGAATTATGTCGTAATAAGCATGGATGTGCAAGCACTTTTCGTATTAATAATTCTTCTCCCCTTTGGTGGTATTGCTGGATTATATGGTAGTACTATATGTATAGAAGAATTTAGAAGATTTTAGAAGAATCTCCAAATTCTTCTCCACGTGGCTGGACCAATTTACATTTCCACTAGTAGCATAAGAGAGTTCCCCTTTCACCACACCCTCACCAGCACTTAGCATTTTTTTATTTAACCTTGGTCATTATGACTGCAGTTAGGTGGTATCTCACTGTTGTTTTGATCTGCGTTTTCCTTACAATGAGGGATGTTGAGTGGTTTTGTTTGTTTGTTTGTTTTTCATATACCTTTGACTATTCCTACGTCTTCATTAGAGAGTGGTTTGTTCAGCTCATTCTCCCATCTTTTAATAGGGTTGATCATCTTTTTTTTGGGACAGCTACCTGAGTTCCTTCTGTATTCTGGTTATCAGTTCCTTATCTGAAGCATAGTTTACAAAAATATTTTCCCATTTGGAGGACTGTGGATTCACACTAATTACTGTATCTTTTGCCATGCAAAGACTTCTTAGACTGATGTAATACCACTTGTCTATTTTGGGGATTATTGACTGTGATTTGGGGGTCTTACTTAAGAAGTCTTTGCCCATCCCATTGTCTCTGACAGGTTTCCCCAGTGTTTTCCAATAACATTTTTATAGATTGAGGTCTTAGGTTTAGATCTTTGATCCACCTTGGGTTGATTTTTGTCAATGGTGAGACATAAGAGTTCAAATTAATTTAAATTAATCTTTGTGCAGGTGGATATCCAGTTTTTCTAGAACCATTTCCTAAAGAGGTTTTCCCTTTATTACTAGATTAACTGGTAACATTTTTCAAATATCAGGTGGCTGTATATTTGGGAGTTAACTTCTGGGGTTTCTATACTGTTCCACATGTCTATATTTGTGCCAATACCATGTTGTTTTGATTATCACAGCTTTGTAGTATATTTTGGGGTCATTTCCTTCCTTATCCTGTCCTTATCTATTTTAAGGATAAGAGTGATGAAGGCTTCATAGAATGAATTAGGGTGAGATTCACCCGTTGGGATCTTTAGAAATAACTTTGTGGTTAACCCTTCTTTAAAAGTTTTGTAGAATTGGGAGCAGCAGTTAGCGAAATGGCTGTGTCTCTGGACTCCCACATAGTCGACCGCGGTTCACGTCCCGGACCCAGTGGCTTAAAACTCATGCCGGGCGCATGTGCACGCATGCCCAAGATCCCGAGAGGAGAATGGAGGAGAAGAGATTGTGGTGTGGCCATCCCCCCTGGGAGGTGATTTCTTGCTTTCTATCTCTCTGTCTCTCTCTGGCTGTCTGGCGAGCACACGTGCCCTATAGCAAAAACCTCTCCAAAAAAAGAAAAAAAAAAGTTTTGTAGAATTCAGAGGTGAAGCCATCAGGACCAGGGCTTTTCTTTGTTGGGAGATTATTTATTACTGATTCAATCTCCTGGCTTGTTATGGGCCTATTTAGACTTTTTATATCCTCATCACTAAATCTTGATAGATTATATGTCTCTAGGAATTTGTCAGTCTCATCCAGATTTTCTTGTTTCTTGGTGTTTAGTTGTTCATAGTATCTTCTAATTATGTTTTATATTTCTACTATGTCTGTTGTTATATTTCCTGCTTCATTGCAGATTTGGTTTACCTTATTCCTTTCTCTCTTCTTCTTAGTAAGTCTCACTAGTGTTGTGTCGATTTTGTTTATCTTTTCAAAGAACCAGCTTTTCTTTAATTTATTTTCTGTAGAGTTCATTTATTTTCTATTTATTTCTACTCATATCTTTATTCTTTCCTTGCTCCTGGTATTTTTTAGATTTTTCTTTTGCTGTTGTTTTTCCTGTTCTCTGAGGCATGATATTAGGTGATCCATTTGCCTTCTTTCTGACTTCTTCTTATGCGCACTAATTGCTGTGAAGTTCCTTCTGATGGCTACTTTTGCAATGTCCCAAAGATTATGGAAACTCGTGTCCTCATTGTCATTGTCTTCCATGAATCTTTTTATTGCTATCTCTATTTCTTCAGTAGTTGTTGAGTCATTGAAGAGTAGATTATTTAGTTTCCATATATTTGAGTATTTCTGAGGATTTCTGTTGAAATTAAACTCAAGTTTAATTCCATCATGGTCAGAGAAGGTGCTGGATATAGTTTCTATGCCTTTGAATCTGTAGAGGCTTGCCTTATGCCCTATGATGTGGTCAATATTCTAAAAGATTCCATGTGGGGATAAAATAAAAGTGTATCTTGTGGTTTTTGGATGGAAAGTTCTATAGATGTCTGTTAAGTTCATTTAATTTATGGTATCATTTAGATCCTTTATCTCTTTATCTATTTTTTGTCTAGATGATCTGTACAAAGGGGATAGTGGGGTGTGGAGGTCTCCAACAATTAGTGTGTTGCAGTCTATCTCCCTTTTATTTTATTTATTTATTTTTTTGAAAGGTTTTTGCTACAGGGTGCATGCGCTTGCCAGAAAGACAGAGAGAGACAGAGAGACAGAAAGCCAGAAGTCACCTCCCCCCAAAGGAATGGCCACACTGCAATCCCTTCTCCTCCAATATCCTCTCAAGATCCTGGGCATGCATACACTTGCACGCGGCGTGAGTTTAAGCCACCAAGTACGGGCCTCAAACCGTGGTTGACTACATGGGAGCCCAGCGACGTAATCATTACGCCAACTGCTGGTCCCCTCTATGTTGATTTTAAATACTACAATTTTAATCAATGTATTTTTAAGTTGTTATTTATTTATTTTAAAATAGAAACCTTTTTCATTGGCCAGAAGGCCAAATTATTTGATATTAAAATTGTTTCATACCATTATAGTTAAAATAAAATGTTATATAGATCAATAGGTATAGCAATTACATAAGCAAAAAGACAAGTTTTTTTTTTTTTTCTTTTTATTTTGGTGATATTCTGGAAAACTCCACAAGAACTTGGTAACAGTGGTAGCCATTAGGGAAGGAAACTGACAAAGGAAGAGTTTTCACTATTAAAACTTACATATCTTTTAAAGTTGGACCACCTGCATGTATTACCCATTAAATATACATATATTTAAAATAGTGAGCTTTAATTATCCTCAACAACAGAGATAAGCTTGAAGTCTATGGGAACTGAGTCTCCCCACTGTGAGTGCAAAAGCTACAGAAGTGCCTGGAGGAGCTTTTTCAGAAGTTTCCCTCCTGCCACCACTCAAGAGGTACTGCAAAGGAGCCACACACTCCAGTGATCAGCAAGGAGGAGGGCACTGAAAGCTTTCCTGCAGGAAACCAGACACCACCCAGATTTAGCACCTGGAAAGAGACAAGTTACTCTCCTGAGGGTCAAGTCTTCACTAGAAGCAGGTGAGAATCGCAGCTGTGACGCCAACTCTCACAGTCTCTTGTCCTGTTACTCTCCTATTGCATCCTCCTCTGTTCTTTGGCCATATTTGATTTTGAAGACAACGTTCAACAAGTGAAGTCCCTGTCACTGAGTCTGAATTCTCATTTGACTTGGAAGATTTGTTTCACATTTTTCTTCTTTTCCTTTTCTTTCTTCCTCTTCTTATGCTTTTCTTTCTACTTTTTCTTGTGCTTCTTTTTACATTCTGAGCAACTGGAGGTACTCTCATCTTCATCTTAGGTGGAATCAATACCTCCAGTAACTGTTTTTATCTGTGTATACTTGTATCTTTTTGTGTACTTATTCTCCTGTTTAATGTCATATATGTGTTAAATTAAACTATAGCTGCTGTACTCTCACACTTTGATTCCTATAAATAAGCTGAAATCATACATTTTAGGCTGTTTTTCTGAGCTGGTTGCTAAGTTACAGCCAATCACAGCAGCTAGGCTTCATTCAATCATAGGCATGCCACCTTTTAAATCGTGCTAATGGAGACAAACTTCAGAATGTAACCACTGATTTCTCTACCACACTCCCTCACTTACATTTTGTATACGTTACTTTCTTTTTACTGCACACCTCACTTTCCTGTTCTGCCTACTTAAAAGGCCAGATTGAGCACAGGGTGGCCAGAGTCCAGAAGTCCGGGACAACTGCCTGATTTAAATCTTGTTAAGATTCACTCAAGGGGGACCAGCAGTTGGCGTAATGGTTATGTTGCTGGACTCCCATGTAGTCGACCGCAGTTTGCGTCCCGGACCCGGTGGCTTGAAACTCGTGCTGGGCACGTGTGCATGCGTGCCCAAGATCCCAAGGGGAGAACAGAGGAGAAGGGATTGCGGCGTGACCATCCCCCCTGGGGGGTGATTTCTCGCTTTCTCTCTCTGTCTGGCAAGTGCAAGCGCCCTATAGCGAAAATCTCTCAAAAAAAAAAAAAAAAAAAAAAAAAAAAAGATTCACTCTAGGGACCAGCAATTGGTCTAATGGATATGTCGCTGGACTCCCATGTAGTCGACCATAGTTTGAGTCCCAAACCCAGTGGCTTAAACTCATGCCAGACACGTGTGCGTGCATCCAAGATCCTGGGAGGAAAATGGAGGAGAAAGAATTGCAGTGTGGCCATCCCTCCTAGGGGGTGATTTCTCACTTTCTGTCTCTCTGTCTCTCTCTGTCTTTCTGGTGAGCATGCGCACCCTACAGCAAAATCCTCTCAAAAAAGAGAAAAAAAAGATTTGCTCTATTAAAACTTTATTAGATTGGCTGGTTTATTTTTCTTCTAACAGTCTTATTATCAAAAGAGAGATTTGAAGTAGAGCTTCCAGTGACCACCCAGGAGCAGCGAGTAACCAAGTGAAGCACCTATGGGACCCTTTGTTGCCCAGCAACTAGGGGTTGTGGGTAAGTTCTCTATCAGATTTGAGCTCTATGAACCTGTGTTTAGAGACCTCTCAGTTTTATATGAGCAAATTATGGTCCAAACTGGGTTTGGGGTTGCAACAGAAACTGGGCTGCGTCTAGGACTGAATTGGATTAAGTAATTAACTGGATTGGATCCAGTTGTCTGACCAGAACGGACAGAACAAACAATAAGTAGCTATTACTGTGGCAGCTGCAAAAATGTTTGAGGTTAAATTATTTTTTCCTCATGAAAGTTTCTTTTTTTTTTATGTTTAATGTCTTAGTTTCTTAAGTTTTTTTTTTTTTTTTTTTTTTTTTTTTTTCATGCTTAAGAAAGAGCATTGGTTAAATTGGTAAAGAGGCTCAGAGTAAAATCCAGGATAAATGATTTCCCCCCCCTTAAGTTTTCTTTGGCTTGAAGAGACTCAACATTTCTGTTAAAGATGGAATTCTTAATTCTAAAGATCAAAGTACTTCCTGGAAGCACCAGTATTTACAAAAGCGATGAGATCTTAGTAACACAATCTGAAATGACTATGGCCACTATGAAGAACATTTTATATAAACAAAATCACTCTTTAAAAAGCATAATTGAAATGGAGGGTTCCCAATTTAGGTCTATCCAGGGATGCCCACTGATATGCAGAAGCTTTTTTTTTTTTTTTTTTTCTAGAGAGGTTTTCGCTATAGGGCGCTGAGCGCTCTCCAGACAAACAGAGAGAGACAGAGAGACAGAAAGATAGAAAGCGAGAAATCACCCCCCAGGAGGGATGGTCACGCCGCAATCCCTTCTCCTCCATTCTCCTCTCGGGATCTTGGGCACGCACACACACGTGCCCGGCGTGAGTTTTAAGCCACCAGGTCTGGGACGCGGACCGTGGTCGACTACGTGGGAGTCCAGTGACATAGCCATTACGCTAACTGCTGGTTCCCCAGAAGCTTTTAAAGATTTAATTCTATTTTATCTCTCTTATGACTCAATGAAAGATAAATAATAGGCTTAAGGGATATAAAAAGTTCTACCCAAATTTTTCTTTTTATCAGTCTGCCCAAAGCAAAAAGAAAGCTAGATAGAAGACTAGTTGGTTTAGAATACACTTAACAGGTGGAACTGGGTTGTTGCTTGTTGAGCAATATCTGAGCAATATACACGCACAATGACAAGCATTGAAAATGGTTTCTTCGCCTTTATTAATGGACTCTACCTCAAAATCAGTAATTAATAGGGGCCAGTGGATGGCACAGTGGTTGCATCACAGGACTCCCATGTGGTGGACCGCAGTTTGAGTCCTGGATCTGGTGGCTTGGGGCTCATGCTGGGTGCATGTGCGTGTGTGCCCTTGTGCATGTGCGTGTGTGTCTTTCAGGAGGAGAGTGGAGGATGGGGGATTGCCCCATGGCTGTCCCCACTGAGTGGTGATTTCTCACTTTCTGTCTCTCTGGCAAGTCACACGCACTATAGCAAATATCTCTCAAAAAAAAAAAATCAGTAATTAAGAAATGTGCTGAGTTTAAAAGGCCACATATCAATTAAGTTGTTCATCAAAAATACAACATTCTGGCAAATTAATGTCTATTTAAAAATCTTGGGGAAAATTCATGTATTTATAACTATATCGCTGTTAGGTCACTAAAGTTTCTTACAGTGGGAAATGTAGACGTTTAAATGTATAACAAAAGCCAACTGCATACAGTGAGTTGTTCAGGGCATTACATAATGAAAGCCAACTGTGGATCAATCCCAGCACCTGCATGCTGCTTGAAAAAGGCATATGTATACATGCCCCTAAACTTCCACTGACACAGGAATTGCTGTGTAACCCCTCCCTGTTGGGAGTGTTTCTCAGTTGATCAGGGATACCTGCCCTCTGGCAATTAATCTGCATAACAATTCTTACCTTTAATCATCCTATATCTCTTATGTGCCTTTAAAATAAAAACTTTCTATCTTATTTACTCTACAAATTGTACCTATTAAATAAGTATTTAGGGTTAAAATGATTAATGTCAAAATTAACAATTAAAAGTAATGGGACCAGCAGTTAGCGTAATGGACTCTCTGGACTTCCATGTAATGGACACGGTTCGAGTCCCGGACCCAGCGGCTTAAATTTACGCTGGTAGTGTGTGCGCGAGGCTTAAATTTACGCCGGTAGTGTGTGCGGGAGTGCCCAAGATCCTGAGAGGAGAATGGAGGAGAAAGGATTGTGGTGTGGCCATCCCTGCTGGGGGGTGATTTCTCGCTGTCTCTCTGTCTCTCTGTCACTCTCTGTCTTTCTGGTGAGCCTACATGCCTTATAGCAAAAACCTCTCCAAAAAAAAAAAAAATTTAAAAAAAGTAATGTAAGATACTTATTAAGGGTATATACAAAATTAAAACATAGTTATTTATTGTTTTGTCAGACTCGGAAAAAAATCTGATTATATCAGTCACAGCATTAAGGGGTTTCTCCTCTGGACAAGTGAGGAAGAATGACCAGTTTCAGTTCTCTGCAAGGAATGTGAAGATAAGCAATGACTGACAATGTTGCAGAAGCCAGGGTGGAGCTAATCAAGACAACCCTTAGATCCTCAGTTTGAAGTAGGTATCTGTAAGGACTTGTCTGGGTAAAAATATGAAGCTTTCTCATTTTTTTTGGGGGGGGGGGGTAACCATAAAGAACTTTTCAAAAAAACTATGAAATCTTTTGTTTGCCTGTGTGTGTATGCATATATGTTATGTGGTATGTTGTATGTCTATGTGATAAAAGGCCTTAAAGAATTTCATTCAACTTAGAAAGAGAGTGCTCATACAAATTCATTTAAATGCTTTTCAAGCTCATGTGACTTAAGTAAATAAGCCGGTTTCAAATATGATAAAAGAAAAAAGTTTAATAAGTGAAGATCTTCACAATTTCTAACATACAGTTTCTTCAGGGGTTACTGATCAGACAATATCATTATTGTCTTAATAAGGTTGGTTTAATAAAACAGCTGGTATTTATATGTTATATGCTACATTGTAGACATCTGACCAACAGAAAAAATGGATTATTGACTAGCCTTCTCTAGTATTTTGGTTCTCACATACGATCAGGGTAAAATGGTTAAAAAAAATTCTAAGTGCTGTTATATAAAACTATTTAAGTCTATTGATTTTCCTAAACTTTGATTTTTGGTGCTTTTATGGTACAGTTCAGGACTAATGATTGAAAGTGGTAAAAACTATATCTTAGGAAGTTTTATATGTGATCCATATGTTGGTCTTTGGGTTCTTTCATTGTTGTCTCTGGATTTCATATCTGGATGCTATAGAATGCCATGTATTATGTTTTTAGTTTTGATACCAACAGACATTGAGTTAACCCTTTTATCATCCCTAAGGTGCTTGATGTTAAAAGAACATTTAACTTTAATTTTTTGCTGACAGTTTAGTAAGTGTAAGGAATAGGCTGACCACACGAGAAAATAGAAATGTAGAGCTTTAATTGAGAGTGCTCCTGGGCAAGAGTCACTGGTTCAACAGAAAGAAAGAGAGAGAAAGAGATGGGCCAGAGAAGTCATGCACTGGGGCAGAGTTTAGTGGTTTTTATAAGGGTATGGGGGGGGGGAGTGTTTTAGAGGTGGAAACAGTCCATGCATGGTAAAGGATTAGGGTGAGAACAGACTACTGTGCCACATAATGTCTGGTGATGTGTACAGAGTAGAGTCTCGTGTGCTGAGTCGAGCACATGTGCTACCTCTGGGTTAGATCCAGTGCAGCACAGGTCTGATGACAGGCTAGTTCCAGGCTGTATCAGCTGACTGGGGTGTGGCATCCAGCCCACACATCCAAGCTGCCCAGGCCACCAGCCTATCAGTAAGTATTTAATATTTTTGGATATTCAACAAAGTATCTCCAAAATCAAATTCTAAATTATTTTATCTTAAAACAACTTTTAGATGTTTACAGAAGGCCCCTTAAACATCCAAAACAGAGATATTAGAATCAATCAGACTTTTTTAGTATGTTAAATGATAGAGGAAACTGTCAAATGAGAAATTTAATTTTTTTTACATTATATTTGAATTATGTGTATGGACATGTTGTATTTATATTTTTGTGTGTATTTATACATGTTCTATATGTTAAAATAAATTAGGATTTCCAGAAATTTATAATATGATAATTATCAGTCATGTTGTAGGTTAGTATGATCTATTTCACAGATAAAGCCGAATTTCTTTTTCAGTTGCAAACTCTTGTCAGGTCTTTAACTATGGTTGGTTCAAGTCTTAATGCCCATGGGTAATGCTTTGTTTAATGCCTTTCTAAAAACTTTCTCAAATGGCTATAATCCTAATGTGTTATATCTTTATGGAAATTCACAGAGAATGGAAGAGGATGTACTCTTACAAGTACAGGTTTCTGATAACTGAATCATTTACATACCCCTTTTTTATTTCTTTAGGCAAATAAATGGCTATAGTTATTGTCAAACTGCCTATTCAATAAAGCAGCCAAGAAACATTTTTGTGAGGGTTTTAGCCTCTGATTCAGTCCTATTCTAAATATTACCAGAGTAGAGGAGGCCCACTTCAGTCTCCTGGTGGGCAGGGTGAGCCCCGTCCCTCAGACTGGTGGGCAGTGGAGTGCTGAAAGTTCCAAAGTAACTCTCAGTGCCTAGGGAAGTGTTCACCAGAGGAGGCCCACCAGAGTCTCCCAGAGAGGAGGGTGAACCCAGCCGCCAGACTGGTGGGCAACAAAGTGGTGGAACTTCCAAAGTTACTCCCAGGGCCTAGGCATGTCCTCACCAGAGGAGTCCTATTGGAATCTAATTGAATACATACTTTGTACAGGACACTGTGCTAAGTGTAGGAGGATGTCTGATTCCTTCTGAGATGCATAAATGGTAAAATGGTGTATATATAGGGGCCACCTGCTGGCACTAGATTCCCACATGGTCAAATATGGTTCAAGTCCTGAACCCAGTGGCTTGAAAATCACACTGGGCATGTGTGCGTGTGTATCCAAAATCCTGACAGGATAATGGAGGAGAAGGGATTGTGGCATGGCCATCTTCCCTGGGTAGTGATTTGTCATTTTCCTTCTCTCTCTGTCTCTTTCAGTTGAGCACATGTGCCCTATGGCAAAACAAAACCACAAAGGTGTAAATATAAATGCATGCATGTGAAATCATATAAATATAAAAATATGAAAGGTAGCAATAGTACAAGTATAATTAAGTTTATATTTTTGAAAATAAACGTTTCTTAAGTTGTTGTGTCTTTGTATTTTTCTATCATTATTTATACTCTCCATAACCTATGTACTAGTTTCATATTGCTGCCAAAGTAAACAATCACAAACTTAATGGCATAAAAAATATAAATTTATTACTCCACAAGTTTATATTAAGGAAAGCCAACACAGATCTCATTGGCATAATCTGAGGAGTTGGCAGGGATGTATTTATTTTTGGAGTCTCTAATAAATCTATTTATTTGTCCTTTCAAGCTTTTAGAGTAAATCAATATTCCTGAACCTGGAGTTTCCTTCCTTCCTTCATTTTCAAAGCCTATAATGATCATATCATGTTCTTCTTTCTATTCTACCTCCCTACTTTACTTTTAAAGACTACTGGGTTAATCCAGAATAATCTATATATTTTTAAGAGCAAATGAATGGCAAATTTAATTCCATTTCCCACCTTAATTTCTTTTGTCATACCAAGTAACCTATTCAGTTTCCTGAGGATTTAAAGGAAGACCTCTTTGCAAAGCAATCATTCTGCCTACTGCCACAACCTGCAAGGTGAGGATACATGACCCCAAGCTTGAGCGACGGTGGATTTAGAAAGAAAATACAAACAGACACATAAGTAGAGAAAAGCAAGGTTCAGGTGGTCCAGGCAGCTCTGACGTAGCAGCCATGGTGCTGAGCCATTCCCAGGTTTATTCTTTTTTAAGGCCAAAAGGGAGAGGAAGAAGCAGAATGCGAAGCCAGGCGTTTTCTGTTAGTGACTGAAGCTGTTGAACATTTCGTGTCTTCAGGTTTTTAACAAGCCTCCACTTATCTTCCCTGGTCTTTTCTGGCTGACAGATGTTCCTTTACTTTACACTGCTTCACAGTGTTGAGTGCAAGGTAACGAGACCTTGTCTCACTGTGCAGGACCTTGTCTCTGCTTCTTAGAGGCACCATTGTCAGCTCAGCTCTGGCCACTCCCCACAGCCTACTACAGCTATCAATCTATTCATGTATTTATCTAATGTCAGCTATCACTGTATAATATGTGTAAAATGGTTTATTGACAAACTTGGGCCAAACTCACTGAAACCTCCTCTCTAGATTCACAAAAATCTGTTAACCTCTCAATATTGATAATATTCAAGGTAACAAACTCACTGAAACCTCCACTGAGGAGTCACAAAAATCAGTTAAGCCTGGAACCAGCAGTTAGCGTAATGGCTATGTTGCTGGACTCCCACGTAGTCGACCGCGGTTCGCGTCCCGGACCCGGTGGCTTAAAACTCACGCCGGGCATGTGTGCGTGCGTGCCCAAGATCCCGAGAGGAGAGTGGAGGAGAAGGGATTGCGGCGTGACCATCCCCCCTGGGGGGTGATTTCTTGCTTTCTGTCTCTATGTCTCTCTCTGTCTGTCTGGTGAGCACACACGCCCTATAGTGAAAACCTCTCAAAAAAAAAAAAAAATCAGTTAAGCCCTAAATATTGATATTATTCAAGGTAACAAACTCACTGAAACCTCCACTGCGGAGTCACAAAAATCAGTTAAGCCCTAAATATTGATATTATTCAAGGTAACAACAAACAAAAATAAACTTAAAAAAATTAGTTATATACTTTTATTTATTATTATTATTATTAATTAAACTATTATTTAATTTGACCAGTGAGAGACAGAGAGAGAGAAAGTGTAAAAGCAAGAGCTGGGTGTGGGACTTGAACCATAGTTGGCCACACAGGATTCCAGCACCTTACCCACCATGCAACCTGCTGGCCCCAACAAAAAACTTTCAACCTATTTTTATAAATTACATCATAAGGTGCTGAAGTCACTTTCTAAATATCTCACTTATATTTTTCTTACAATTTTTTTCTATATAGAACAAGTAAGACTTCTCTATCATTCTTTCACCATATTAGTCACCTTTTCACTCTCTATTCAATATATATGCAAATATAAAAAGGCAACCTTTCATAATATTAGAAATATTACAAATATAAATAAATCAATCAGAAATTCTTTTTTTTTTTTTTTTTTTGAGAGGTTTTTGCTATGGGGCATGTGTGCTTGCCAGAAAGACAGAGAGAGACAGAGAGACAGAAAGTGAGAAATCACCCCCTCAAAGGGGATGGTCACACCGCAATCCCTTCTTTTCCCTTCTCCTCAAGATCTTGGGCACACAAGCACACGCTTCCAGTGTGAGTTTAAGCCACCTGGTCTGGGATTCGAACTGAAGTCGACTATATGGGAGTTCAGCAACATAGTCATTATACCACTTGCTGGTCACATCAACCACAAATTGTTAATGAGCAAAGATGTCTGAATCATAAAGTCAATAGCCTTTGGAATTTAGTCAACAGGAAGTAAATTAAAGATTTTTATTGTTGAGAGCGTGAGTATGTGCTGGAAATATTTCTCTTCAGTTTCTGAAACAGTAAATGGAATACTCTGGTTTCTTTTAGAAAAGAAGGAAATATGAGAGTGGCAAAAGCCAGTAGCCTTTGGATATTTTGAGTTACCTGAAACATCTAGAAATACTAATAATTAGAGTACATGAGACTGTAAGGGAAAATTAAGTAAGCAACAAAAGTGGGAATATCTCAATTTTAGGCACAGGTTGCTGGGTTTCTGGAAGCAAAACAGTAAATCATAAAAAGAAAGGCAACTGAAATTTACAAAATTTCCAAATTTTTTTTTTTTTTTTTTTTTTGGAGAGGTTTTTGCTATAGGGCGCATGCGCTCGCCAGAAAGACAGAGACAGAGAGATAGAAAGCGAGAAATCACCCCCTTAGGAGGGATGGCCATGTCACAATCCCTTCTCCTCCATTCTCCTCTCAGGATCTTGGGCATGCACGCACATGCACCTCGCGTGAGTTTAAACCGCTGGGTCCAGGAGATGAACCGCAGTCGACTACATGGGAGTCCAACGACATAGTCATTATGCTAACTGCTGGTCTCGTTTTTTTTTTTTTTTTTTTTTTTTTTTTTTTTTTTTTTTTTTTTTTTTTTAACCCACATTGTTTCTCAATCAATCATCTTCTAGACAAAGTTCCTTGATATCCTGAAGGGTTTGAGTTAAGGCTTTTAAAGTGCTCTGTGCTCTGAAGCTGAGCTGTTATTCCAAATTAAGCAATGGGTGATATTTACATGTCCAAAGTCCCTCAAATCATCTGGGGAATAACAGAAGGCTGATATGCTCACACTGCACTAAAGTGAACCTGTGGCTCTACCATTCGGACCTGGGTGATGGTACCCATGATGCTAATCTCACAGAACAGGACATATGTTCTGGTGAGCAGCGTATAACTGTAAATAGTTACTTTGTCATTACTATGTCCTTTGTGACTCTACACTATCAAAATACTGCTGCAATACAAACTATATTTGTGATATAACATGGATTCCAGGGCTATATATGGCAAAACAGAGAGGAATACCACTAGAGGTGAAACTTTATTTCTCCTTGTGAAAAACCTGTCAATCAAAGGAAGTAACTCTTTGATAGACTTTATAAGGAAAATTCTCTGTAGGGCATTTAGACCCTACTTTATATTTGCCAGTTTATAAAGACTTTCCCTTTCCTTTGAACTTGTCTGTTTTTTTAAGGCGTATAAAACCTCTAGAAGGTGAACCAGAAAATAGGAAGATGTAATTTAAATCATATATTAGATTCAAGTATTGCTTTTGAAAAGGTTGGCATCGAATGTTATCAAACTATTTTAGAAAAATTTATGGCATTTGTGGGCATGCAGCTTGGTTTCTTAATATCTGGTACTTTCAATGGGAGTCATGACTACACTCATTTGGCCCCATGAAATACCTAAATTCTAAGGCTGTCTCTCCAGAGAAGCCTAGTATACACAAAATAAATGTGTTTCACATCACTGGTATTGCACCTGCTGAGATCCTTCAAGAATGGTGACTGTCATGAAGAAAGGACAGAGGAATTCTTCATAGAATTATAAAGTGCATTAAGTTGCAAGAACTGCTGTAACAAACTGCCATATACAAATTGTCTTAAACAAGAGGAGTTTAATGTCTCATAATTCTGGAGGCTCAAAGTCTGAGATCAAAGTATCAGCAGGGCTTTACTCCTTGTGAAGGTGCTAAGAAAAGATCTATTCCATGCCTTTCTCCTAGCTTCTGGTCGTTTGCCAGCAATCTTGGGCATTCCTTGGCTGTGTTAGCAAACTCTGACCTTCACATGGCATTCTCCCTGTGTGCATTATCAGTGTCCAAACTTCCCATTTTATGAGGACCCCAGCCATATTGGATTATGGGCTTACCCTACTCCAGTATGATCCCATGTTAACTAATTGCATCTGCAAGATCTTATTTCCAAATAAGGTCACATAATGAGGAATAAAGGTTAGAATGTCAACATATTAATTTGTGTCTGTCTATGTGTGCTGGAGTGGAGTAGGGTGGGGCACAATTCAATCAATAACAAGGAGTCTTCTGAGAAGGAAATGGAAAACAACTACCACACATATATAATTTTTAGAAAGCTATTTTGAAAGCTTGATTATGAAGGAAAGAGAATTAGAATACACAGGAGGCTAAAGAAGTGATGAAAAATTGTATTATTTTTAATCTAAGGTGGGCAAAATTTTGAATATTTTAATATTCATGGGAGGAGTGAGTAGAAATGAAAGGGGAATGATTCCAGTGCCAGAAAGAGTTGATATGGAACAGATAGAATAGGATTGGTGTTTATTGTGTAGAAAAGGGGATACTTCTCTTAATATAATAGAAAGAAAGTTAATGGAGAAGCACAGATAGGTTTGTATATGTTATACAAAGATGAGGAACCAGCAGTTAGCATAATGGCTATGTCGCTGGACTCCCATGTAGTCGACCGCGGTTCACGTCCCGGACACGGTGGCGTAAAACTCATGCGTAAAACTCATGCGCGTGTGTGTGCGTGCCCAAGATCCCGAGAGGAGAATGGAGGAGAAGGATTGCAGTGTGACCATCCCCCCAGGGGAGGATGATTTCTCGCTTTCTGTCTCTCTGTCTCTCTCTGTCTGTCTGGCGAGCGCACGTGCCCTATAGCAAAAAAAAAAAAAAAAAAAAGATGAGACAGTTCTGATAAGCTCTAATTATCATTATTATCATTATTATTTTATAAAGAGGGAATAGTAATATATTTAAAATGAGGGAGAAGCGTTTGATCAAAGCTTAAAGAATGAAATTTGTACAAAATTGACAATGCAAAGGAAGAAAATGGAAATGACTGGACAAGCATGAAAAAATTACCAGAGTGTGTTGATATGTAAGTTGTGACTAAACATTTATGAACGTACCAGGGACTCATATTGTGGGTATTTACATAATTTTAAGCTACCAATGTAAGAAATGGCATGAGGACTAATATGTACTTGGGGCTTTTGCCAAGCATATGTCAGAAGACCAATGGGGAATACTTGAAATTATTAGCCATGGCACCTAAATACAAAAAGGTGGGAAGTGAAGTAGGGGATGGTTGGTGAGGACAAAATGAAAAATTCTGATAATTCTAAAACATTGAAAGAGTGGCAGGAGAAGAACACACAAATACAAGAATTAACCTGCTATCATACTGTAGTATCCAACTGTGCATGCCATCAAATGCCATCTTCAAAGGAAGGATGCATCAGTCAGGATTAGATTGAATCAAAAGTGACAAAATCTCAACACATATAAATGGCTTAAAGATATAAAAGTTGGGGCCGGTAGGTGGCTTGGTAGTAAGGTGCTGGACACCCACATGGCCAACCACGGTTCAGGTCCTGGACCTGGTGACTTGCTTACACACTTTCCTTTTTCTCTCTCTCTCTCTCTGTGTGTCTCTCTGGTCAGATTAGAAAAAAAAAAAAAAGAATAAAATAAATAAATAAATAAAAATGTTTATTTTTCACACACATTCTTTTATTATGCAATAGAGTAATTCCAAGAAGGTTTTGAGAACCCAAGTTCATTCTATTTTTTCTGCCATATAGGTCATACTACATTTTCTTTAAAAGTTTTTTTTTTTAATTTACATCTAATCACTGTATGTCTCTACTGTGTACAATATTGTTTGCCAGCATAAATACAGTACATATTAGTCAAGTCAAAGACATTACCATATATACTATCATCAGCACAAAACTTTTCATTTTTGTGTCTATTAAATGTTTGTTTTTTTCCTTATTCCCTCCTCTATATTATATTTTCAAAAATGTTCTTTAATTTTTATCTATTATGCAACATTCCAGCCGGCACAAAAGGAAGGACATTCAATTTCCCTTTGAGGACTCATCCAGAAGTTACACAGAATTCAGCTTCAATGCACTGATCAGCACCTAGTCACATACAACAGGGAAGGCTAACAATTTTTGTCTTTACACTGGGCTGCCATATGGCAAGATATCAAGGAGTTTACAACTAATGAAAATGGGAGGACTGATATGAGGGGAATATTCTGTCTGTTTCTCAGGACTTC
This sequence comes from Tupaia tana, assembly GCA_026018925.1. Taxonomy (NCBI): domain Eukaryota; kingdom Metazoa; phylum Chordata; class Mammalia; order Scandentia; family Tupaiidae; genus Tupaia; species Tupaia tana. Next base: position 139,486,543 of record JAKSZU010000002.1, on the reverse strand, counting down.
ATCTTGAGAATGAATCAGTAGGAATCATAAAATTCAATTCCTGTCCAGTTATACAAAACTGTAATCATCATTGGGGATCAAAGTCATCATTATTTGTGAGAAGGTGTATGTTTCTGAATCACAATATTAATCTGGTCTCATTTACCTAGACAATGGTCAGGGTTCCTGAGTCACAGGACCAAAGCCTAAAAAGAGGTCTTAGGACACCGTAGAATGTGTTTTTGGGAAAAGTGAAAATATGAGATCCATTTGTCATATTATAGAACGATATTTCCCCATCCTCATAATCCAAGAATATCCCCACACTATGGGGCTTCTCTCTGAGAGGAAGAGGAGTTTCTGGGGAGGTGAGGGCCCAGTACTCCCCCTCATAGAGTCTGATGGCCCAGAAACCATTCTCTGGGGACATTGTGACCCTCCCCTTCCTTGTTACATTGTCCCTACAAATTCCCAGGTCCCAGGAATGTGCATCTTCAACCTTCACATCCCAGAAGCTTCTCCCTGAGGTTATGCTTAGCTGACCCAGCACACAGGGCAAGGAGTCGAATCTTTGTGTGGAGCTGGGAAGATCTTGACATTTTTCTTGAACGGTCACTTGTCTCCCTTGTTCAGACAGGAGGAGGGCAGGATGGGCAGTGGCTGCATCCAAGGTCACATTTTCTGCAAAAACAAGTGGACCATTATATACGAGCATAGGTTTTTAACTAGCCTGGGCTTAGCTTCCCTAATTTGCGATAGTTTCTCTTGCACATGGTAGATCCAATTCTCCTCCACCCATTTTCCATAAAACCACCCCACATGGAGTGGGGTCTGTTCTGGACCAGCAGAGACTCACCAGCCTGGAATTCTTCCTTCCTCCAATCTGCAAGGAAAATATAAGCATGAAGACACACCATTTGAAAAATAAAGCTACCTTGGTACCTAGAGCACTCTGACTACACATTTCTAAGGATTGTTTAAAGAATGACAGCAACCAAAGGAAAAAAATATATATTCTTTTATATACTTGCACTTTTTGGAGTGTCCTGACTTAAAAGATCTGACCCTATCCTTAAGTATTCCTTACCCACCTTTCCCACAGGATTAATGTCTATGTCTACTTAGATGATGAAGAGGAAATAGAGAATGTGAGCAATTTGATAAAATAACTTTATTTTCATTTAGGATTCTTTAGAAATTATCCTAAAGTTCCTCAGAGAACCTACCTTCAAATACTTTGGAATGCATATTAAAATATTAAGACTGCTGAAAATTGTTTTTTCAAACACTTTATTATTTAATAAAATATTAAGAAATATACTGAGTTCATGGAATGTATGCTTTGGATTATTTTGATGTTCAACATGCTGTTTTGTTGATACTATGTATTCATTTAAAATATCTTTATAATAGAATGTTCTTAGTCAGAATACATGTCACTCACCAGCGTATACCTTTGCGATCTTCCAGGCTGCAGAAGAAAAAATAGAAAACTTTACTTTTGTCCACATTTTTTTCTCATGGTTTTTCTATCTTTCCCTGCTTTTCTCTGATTTCATTCATTCTCATTAAACCTTCAATATTCATACACTTTATATCAAATGTTAGGGTATCACTCTTTTTCGTTCCTTCTCCGAAATCCTTTGGACTACTTCCATTCTAGAGTTTTGTATCCTTTTCTTTTTCCTTCAAAAATTGTGATGAAAATGATCAGGTGGAGGATGTGTAGAAATACCGAAGCAACAAAAAGGAGGAATGAAGAATTAGAAAAAATTAGGGCAAATAATGAAAAAGTATTGATTTCTAAATGAATAATCTTATTTGAAATGGGCAAAAAAATTGGTTAGACTATGTTTAAAGTCTCTTGTTATAAAGGAATTGCAAACTGAAACCACAGTTAGATTTCACTTAGCCCAGTACTGAATGACTAAGATAAAAAAAAAAACAAGTAATAAAGAATGACAGTGCTGGTGAAGTGGTGGTGAAATGGGAATCCTCTTAGACTATTGGTGGGAATGTAAATTAATATAGTCTCTGTGGAAACAATGTGGACTTTCCTGAAAAATCTACAAAGAGAACTAACATATGACTCAGTAACTCTACTCCTTGGTTTTTACTCAAAGGATAGAAAAGCACTCAATCAGAATGACACATGCACATGTGTGTTTATTGCAGTACTATTCATCATTGCTAAAGCATGGAGACAACCTAAGTGTCTAAAAACTGATCTGTGTGAAAACCTGTGTCATATATAAAAAATGAATACTCAGCTATAAGAAATAATGAGATACTATCATTTGACTCAAGTGGATGAGTCGGATTGAGCAAAGTGAGCCAGATTTTTAAAGATGCACATTGTATATCCCCACTCAATTTGTAATGAGTATCTGCACTCTACGGCAAAAGTTGAGAGATCTGAATGTGATGGTAGAGAGGATGGGTGTGGTTGCTATAGATCATAAGGGTCAAGAGTGGATGGTAGAGAGTAGAGTGGTAGAAGGTGGGTAAGAGATCTCAGGGGAGGAAACATTTGACAGATGAAAAAATGTTAAGTTCTCTGTTGAAAAAAATATATATAGTATATATTAGGATGGGGGATTTATGTAAATGTAAAATTAATTTAAATATTTTTGAAAAGGTATGATATGCAAAATAAAGAAAGGAAGGGGAAAAAGAAAGAAGGAAAAACATGTTGAAACACTTGAAGGTTGCATTTCAGAGAGAATTTAATTGGAATTACTAAAATTTAGATAGATAGTGCTTCAAGTGCTTCTTTGTTAACAAGAGACAATTTTACCTTATTTCTGCATGTTATACCACTCCTTTAGGGGCAGAACCCGAGATAGGTAAAATGATTATGCTTTCTGAGAGAAAATCATTACTCACCAGACTTGAATTGAGCCTTTCTACTACCTAAGAGAAAATATACAAGGTATATGTATGAGACAGGATTTTTTTTTTTTTCCTTTTCTTTTTTTTTAATGTTTTTTTTTTTTTTCATTTCATTTTCTTCCATACATTCAATCACATTGCTATTGTCTTACAAAGTGGATATTTCAACAGGTGAACATTACTCCCTAGTACAGCTGAAAACACTACAAAATATCTTCAACAGATAATACCACACCTCTTTGTGCCATTAACATCATAAAGAAGATTCCATTAAAACCACACATCCAAAGACCCAATCCCATGGGCTAATAGTTAAAAGAGTCAAATCCTATATGGCCAAGTATGCAGTTCAAATCCAACCCCTAGTGGCTAGAAACAATGCAAGCCATGTTTATGTGCATGCCCCTAATTCTGAAAAGGTGGGGAAATGGAGAAGAGATTCCAGCATAACCACACTCTACAGAGAGGTGTTTTCTCCCTCTCACTTCCTCTTGCTCTCAGTTTTTCTTTTTCTACTGAGCACAAGTATCCTCTGGCTTACAAGCAAACTATGACAACCAAATTAGCAAGAATGCACCAGTGTTTGCAGTCAGATCTATTTCTTTAAGAATGAGGACTTGAGGAGGACATTATCATGTGCCAAACAAGGGTCATTTAACACAGAAGACATTTTAAAGAACCCATGTTTAAGGAAGTTTCTCACTAAGTGGAAAGAACCACTCTTCTTAGCTAAATCCCCTTCACCTCACTAATCTTACAGTTAATATACACTAGTCACAAGAAAGATAACATACTCAGACTATTATAAAAAACTTGACAGAGAATAAAGGAAATCTAAGAGAATGAAAAGGAATGCAATATGGGAGAAGTCCAGGAAACCAAAAAGAATATGGATTCCAAATGAACATTCATTTGAATCCACAAAAATTAAGAGAAAATTCAAGAGTTAAAAACAAGTAAAAAGTCTGGAAAGGAAGGAAAAACATATTTTTGAGAAATATATTGGTAAAAAAGAAAGGAAAAAAGTTACCAATTTCTTCCTGAAGTTGTGCTGAAAAAGTGAAATGGAAAATTTCATGTAAATATAAGGGGAAAGAAGCATAGAAAACAAAATTAGTTGACAATACTGAGTACACAATAAATAGTAATGATTAAACTAGAATTAGACAAAAAAAATTAAGAAATATATTTTTAGCAGATAAAGTGAGAAAATAAATTAATTTTCTCAGTATAATACATAAGTGAACATGGTGAAGAAGGGAAAACAACAACTAACAAATATTTCATCTCAAACGTATTTCTTTTATTAATAGTTTTTAAAGGATATAAGTAATTCATGAGTTGGACTAAAATATATATATTTAATAAAAATACAATCACAAATGTTATCTTTGAGTAGTGTATCAAAATTGACTTTTAATTCTGAAAATCTTTCAGAATATGTCAGATTAAACAAAGTAACTTTAAGGAAAATAATTTGTAAAATTAGTGGTCAGCATACAAGATTTAAGATGATGTCACCCCATTGAGAAAATGAGTAACTATAATATCTATGTATAATTTTTCTCAATTCAGATGATTTTTAATTCTTTACATTTAATGAAATTGCAATGGAATTAAATTAAGTTTTCAATGGACAGAATATTTAAAATTAGCTTTGATAAACATGTATTCACTGATTTTATTTATTTTAGAAGCTTAAAAATTTGAATAACATAACTCTAATAAAATTCCTTACACGCTCAATAACTTAAAATAAGTACACAATTTCTAAACACATAAAAGTTTTATAAACAGGAAAAACTAATAGAATACAACAAATGTTGTTTATTGATTTATATACTTAGAGAAAACAATAAAAAATGAATAAATGTAGGCAAAAAAAATGTTGGAAACAAAATGTTAGAAGTCTATGCTTCTAAACTCTTATTCTATCTCTTCCCTTTAAGATGATCTTAGGTTTTAAGGGCCTTAAAATTTTTCATGTAAATTTCAAAAAAAATAAACTCATTTCTATAATTCACATTTACTAAAATGACAGTATCTTGTAAGTTCTTACACTTTATAGGCTACAAGCTTTTTTTTTTTTTTTGAGAGGTTTTCGCTATAGGGCACGTGCGCTCGCCAGACAGATAGAGAGACAGAGAGACAGAAAGCGAGAAATCACCCCCCAGGGGGGATGGTCACGCCGCAATCCCTTCTCCTCCATTCTCCTCTCAGGATCTTGGGCACGCACGCACACGCGCCCAGCGTGAGTTTTAAGCCACCGGGTCCAGGATGTGAACCGCGGTCGACTACGTGGGAGTCCAGCGACATAGCCATTATGCTAACTGCTGGTTCCCATAGGCTACAAGCTTTTATGTGCTATGTACATCTTTACTTCTGTACTCTTTGAAGAAACCTCTTTCATGTTGATCTGTCCCGTTCCTGGTCCTTTTTCCACTTTCCTATATCTGCTCAAGTTAACCATGTATTAATACTAGTCTCTATCTCCCATGATACAACCATCCTGATTTTAGATGGTTCTAACTCAATTTTCCAAAGGAAAAAATGAGGATGTTGTTACTCATAATCATCTTGTGAGGAAAATGTCACTATTCCTAAACTAAGTAATGAGAAAGGAATAGAAATAAAATATTTCAAGTAAAGAAGAGTTGGTTAGAATTATAGAATGTGGGCCTATCTTGGACAAAATGAATACAACAGCTATTTTAAAAACACCATAACTTGGGGCCAGCAGGTGGCGTGGTAGTTAAGGGCGCTGGACTCCCACATGGCTGACTGTGGTTTGAGTCTTATTCCTGGCAGTTTGTGTTCTCACTTCCTCTTGCTCCTCTCTCATTCTGTTCCTCTCTGGTCAAAGTAAAATACAAATAAATAAAGTTAAATAAAATAATTCTTCAAAAACAAAAACAAAACATCACCATTACTTGGGCCAGTTGGTGGAATGGTGGTTAACAGGGCTGGATCCCACATGGTCAACTGTGTGGTTTGAGTCCTGGATGCAGTGGCTTGACAAGGACACAACACACGTGAATGTATGCCCCAAATCCTGAGAGGTGAATGGAGGAGAAGGGTTTTCAGATAGCCATCCCCTTTAAGGAGCAATTTCTCATTTTCCTCTCTCTGTCTCTCTCCACTGAATGGACATGCCTTATTGCAAAATAAACAAATAAACAAAAATAACTTCAGTGTATTACCAATAAAATTTACTGGACAGAGAAGATGAGAGCCCAGAGATTGAAATGACAAGTTAATAGATAAAGAAATGACTAATTCCTCAGTAAAATACATAAAGGAGACTTGCCTTTTTCCTGTTCACATTCACCTGAAAAATAAAAGGGAAAAAAGATTAATTTGTTCAATAGAAGGGTATGATGTCAGGAAAAGTGAAGACAAATATCTACAGCATTTTTATGGAGTTTCCTATGATTCATAATGACCTCTATTTTTGAGATTTGGAACAACAGGTTTTCAAAGGCCCTCTCACTCATGAGAAGCAATGTTGTTTCATATCTGCTCCCCGCATGGTGCAAAAGGAAACTGAGATGAGAAATGAAGCCAGTAGAGCAGATCAAAGAGGTCTTTCTCCGGGGTAAACAATATCAACTGTTGGTCTTGCCTCCTGCCTTCTATTAATAATATCTTCAGAATCAGATGCAAACACAAAACTACTCATGATAAAGGTACTTAAAAAGAAAGGAGAAAGAAAACAGTAAAGGCAGTTGTCAGCTCAAAAATGGATCTACAGCAGGAATAATATGAAGACTTCCAGAAACGTGAATGAGATATAATCCTGGCCCAGCCACTGTGGGGCAGCAGTGACACAAGTGCCCTTCATGGCTGGAAGCCCACATCTGACCAAGGGTTCACATCAGATTTGCACAAAAACACAGATGGTCTGCACAACAGACTTCCGGGATCCTGAGGAACAGGAGGACTAAGGAAAAGGAATCACTGCACCTAGGATACCGTTCTCTATTTCCTTTCTTTCTTATGTGCATTCACACATGGGCATACACACGCTCCTTAAAAAAGGAGGCCAAAACAGAAAAATGAATAAAAAGAGAAAGATACATTCTTTCATGCCATGTCCTCTGGGGCAAAAGAAAATAAAATCATTAAAAAATGTATTTCATAAAAATATCTGATGGGCTCGGAACCAGCAGTTAGCGTAATGGCTATGTCGCTGGACTCCCACGTAGTCGACCGCGGTTCGCGTCCCGGACCCGGTGGCTTAAAACTCACGCCGGGCGCGTGTGCGTGCGTGCCCAAGATCCCGAGAGGAGAATGGAGGAGAAGGGATTGCGGCGTGGCCATCCCCCCTGGGGGTGATTTCTCGCTTTCTGTCTCTCTGTCTCTCTCTGTCTGTCTGGCGAGCGCACGCGCCCTATAGCAAAAACCTCTCCACAAAAAAAAAAAAAAAAAAAAAAAAAATATCTGATGGGCTGAATCTGTGGTATAGTAGTTAAGCACTACACATGAGGAAACCAGATCTCAACTGCATTTGGTCAACTGTAGTTGTCTGTCTTTTTCTTTTCTTTTTTTTTTTTTTAAGAGATAGATTTTTGCTATAGGTGCTTGGCCTTGCCTGAGAGACAGAGAGAGATGAAGAGAGAGAAGGTGAGAAATCACCCACCCCTCCAAATGGGGATGGTCACACTGCAATCCCTTCTACTTTATTCTTCTCCTGAGATTTTGGGCATGTACGTGACTGGTGTGAGTTTCAAGCCACCAGATCCTAAACCAAACCAAAATCTGCTGAGTGGGAGTCTAGTGCCTTAACCACTATGTCACCTACTGGTGCCCAACTGCAGTTATAATCCTAGACCAAATGGCACATGTGAGGGTGTGCCCCCAAATCATGACAGGACGGGGAAGTGGAGGAAAAGTGATTGTGGCTTGACCACAGTCCATTGAGGGAATTTTTCTCTATCTCTCTCTTTTCTCCCCCTGTTTTTCTGGCAATGCATATGCCCTATGACAATTTTTTCAAAAGGGAGATGTTACATTTAATCAATTTTATTAGTGGTGTATGAAAATAACTTTTGGAAACAGCCTGGCTTCTTGAGTCATTCACCTAAAATACTCTGAATACCTTCTCAGTAAAGATTGCTTAAAATAAAATGTGTTTCTGCAACATTTAAAGGAATTGAGGTTTACAGAATGAATAATTTTGTCAATACAAATAAAATAATAAAACACATTTAGTATGATTAGACAGAAAAATTCAGGAAAATTATGTAAAATATTTGCATATCTCAGAACCCTTGGGGAATATGATTAATGGCAGTGAAAAAATAAACCTCAAACTTGTTGGAGACACAAACCAGCCCAGGCCTGAGACATAAGTCAGAAGGGAAGAATGCAGAAGGGAGTTGAAAGCAACCCCATTCCTAGAAGGAAAGCCACAGAGACTGCATGGTCACCCTGATGGAGGTCCAGGCATGGGCTGTGTTTCAAGATGTTGAGTAGCATTCTGCAAGCCAAGATACTTCTAAGTACTAAGTTAATGATAACTATTGATTTTGTTACCAGGAAAATAGCAAGAAAGAATGTCATGTATACTGTACATTGTTCTCTATAGATAAACTCACTCTCTGCTTATCTGATTTAATTTAGAATAAACGGGCCTGCTTCTTGCAGTTTTGCTTCTGCTCCAAGAGAGCTTTAGCCCCCTGCTTTAACCTTTTCCTAGTCTCTTGTCTGGATCCTTCCTGACACCCTACCTTCAAGTCCTAAGTTTCTCACACAAACTCACAATTTACACATGAAAGGGATCAGAATTTACAGTGTTTAAAAAGACAATGTTATGGAAGAGCTTAATTTATCAAGTTCAGAGTCATCTCTCAGTTTTTGAGGATGGGGGGAGACTGTGTCTGGCTCCCACTCTCACAGCCCTTGCAGTACACAGAGGTCCATAGATGCAGTGCTGGGGCAAGTGAGAGGCGGAAGGGCACTGGCTAACTCTGTGCCTTGGGAAGGAAGAGAATTAACCATGGACAAAAAAGATAAAAAGAAGCGGAGAGGCACAATGTCATCATATGCATTCTCTGTGCAAACTTGCCAGGAGGAGCCCAAGGTGAAGCACCCAGATGCTTCAGTCAGCTTCTCAGTGTTTCCTAAGAAGTGCTCAGAGAGGTGGAAGACCAATTTTTTTAAGGAGAAAGGGAAATCTGAAGGTATAAGAAAGGCAGACAGTGTGATTTCTCGCTTTCTATCTCTCTGTCTCTCTCTGTCTGTCTGGCGAGCGCACGCGCCCTATAGCAAAAACCTCTCCAAAAAAAAAAAAAAAAAAAAAAAAAAATGAAAGGCAGACAGTGTCCCTTACGAAAGAGCAATGAAAACCTTTATGTATCCTAAAGTAAAAACAAAAAAGTTTAAGGATCCCAATGCACCCAAGAGTCATCCTTTGGTGTTTTCCTTATTCTGTTCTGAGTATTGCCCCAAAATCAAAGGAGAATATCCTGGTTTTTCCATTGGCAATATTACAAAGAAACTGGGAGAGATGTGGAATAACACTACTACAAATGATAAACAGCCTTACAAAAAGAAGGCTGCTAAGCTCAAGGAAAAAAGACAAAAAGAATATTGCTGCATACCAAGCTGAAGGAAAGTCTGATGTAGCAAAAGAAGTTGTCAAGGCTGGAAAGAGGAAAAAAAAATGTAGAAGAAAGGGGAGGAAGATGAAGATGAGGAAGAAAAGGATGAGAATTTAGATGAAGAAAATGATGATGAATAAGATGGTTTGGGTGCATTTTATCACCTTGCCTATAAAGCATTTGATAACCTTGTACAATTAATTTATTTTAAAGGTTAAAAAATAAACTGAAGTCTAAGACTGTGTAAGATTTGTTGTATCATGCTGTAATTGCAACAAAGGAAAAAAAAAGTTGCAGCTGTTTTGTGGACATTCTGAAGGTTTCTAAGTTAATGCAGATCTATCCCTTTCAGAATAAAGACACTATCAGGACATTATCATGTGCAAAACAGTGGGCACTCCACACAGAATTCATGTTAAAGAACTGAAGTTCAAGGAAGTTTCTTGCTAGATGAAAGCAACCACTGTCTCCTTGTCTTAATCCCCTTCCCCTCACTAACCTTACAATGAAATCACAGTAATTGCCTGCACTATGAAGGTCTAAGAAGGAAGGACAGGGAATGAAGAAAATCAGAGAGAATGGGATGGGAACTCAATAGGGGAGAAGTCCAGAATGCCAAAAAGGAGATGGATAAGGTCATTTGAAATCCACAAAAATGAAGAAATTCAAGAGTGGAAAAAAGTTAGAGTTAGGAAATGAAAGGAGAAAACATATTTCTAAGAAGGACACCAGTAGAAAAGGAAGGAAAAAACTTACCAATTTTTTTCTGAAGTTCTTCTGAAAAAGAAAATGGAAAAGTTCATGTAAATATAAAGGGAAAACAGCACAGAAAGTGAAAATAAGTTGTCAATTACAAGTGCACAAGGAATCAGTAGTAACTTGGAATGAAAAAACTCCAGTATTGCTGAGAAAGCTAGAAATGGAATGAATTTTCCCATTTACTGCATGAATTAACATGGTGAGGAAGTGAATAAAACAACCAACAAATATTTCTTTTTATACATATTTATGTTATCAGTAGGTTTTAAAGGCTATAAGGAATTCATTAATTCAACTGAAATATAAATTTAATAAAATTTTTATAACAACTGTTCTTCAGTGGTGCTTCAAAACTGATTTTTAATTTTGAAAATCATTCTGGATATATCAGATTTACTAGGAATTTTGAAGAAAAACAATTTGAATAATTAGTGGTTAACATACAATACTTAAAGTCTTTCTAGAAGATGCCACACCATTGAGAAAATAAAGGATTTAACATCTGGGTACAATCATTTTCCTATTGAGAAGGATTCTAATTCTTTACATTTACCAAAAATGCTACAGAATTATAAGAGTTTCTAAATGACAGAATATTCAAAATTAGCTTTGATAATGAACATGTAACCACTGAATTTATTTGTTGTACAAGTTGAAAGAGTAGAATAACACAAGTCTAAAAAAATTCCTTCCAGTCCCATTAACGAAAAATAAGTACACAATTTTACAATACAAAAAACTTTATAAATGAATTGAACACAAATAGAATAAAATCAAGTTTTGATTACTGACTCACATATTTAGGGAAAACTATAAAAATAAATAAATGTAGGTAAAAATACATTGTTACTTTTCAAGCAAGATGTTAGACGACTATGCTTTTAACCACTTATTTTCTCCTATCCCTGTAATTCAATTCTAGGTTTCAACTGCCTTAAGAAAGTTGCATGTAGATTTTAGAAGATGAACTCATTTCTACAATTCACGTTTAGTAAAAAGGTGGTAACTTGGGTATTCTTGCACTTCAGAGGTTTCATGGTTTGATGTGCTATGTATACCTTTCTTTCTATATTCTTTGAATAAACTTTTTTCATGGTGATCGAGCCCTTTTCTGGTTCTTTTCTCAATACTTCTCTATTCTCTCAAATTAATTATGTATTAATACTCATTTCTCTATCCCAAGATATGCCACTACTGAACACAGAAAAACAATAAAGTAACAGATAAAACAAAAAGTATGTTACCACCAACATACAAACAAATAGAAAAACACACACTGAACGGAGGAGGGTAGCTCACTTGTACTCTAAATAATAATGTATTCTAAAGAAATATGGGAGCAGAGATGAGTTAGCTTTAGTGCACAAAATTAAGAATTTATTTTAATTTTTTTAGTTTTGATAGTTACTCTACAAAATATCCTGGGATTCTTTTTTTAGCATTTAGCCTTTTACTGCTTTGTTACCATTACTGTGTTTTTTAAAGTCCATAGAACAGAAAGAGCAGTTTTTCCATTCTTTCATCAGTTTGATTCTCCCACTAGATATGATGGTTTAAAAATATGAAACCATTGCTCCTGAGAGAAATATATGGTAAAGATTTTTTCAAAATTATATTCAAAACGACACAATGAGTGAATAAATAGCTATGTTTTATGTGTGTTTCCATGACAAACATCTAGAAGAGATAAGAACCCAATCATTACAAATAGAAAATGACAAGGAATAAGTGAAGATGAAAGGAAAGTATGAAAAACTTAGGGAATCAGGGACCAGCAGTTAGCATAATGACTATGTCGCTGGACTCCCACCTAGTCGACTGAGGTTCGAGTCCCGGACCCGGTGGCTTAAACTCATGCCGGGCACGTATGCATGCGTGCCCAAGATACCGAGAGGAGAATGGAGGAGAAGGGATTGCGGCGTGGCCATCCCCCTGGGAGGTGATTTCCTGCTTTCTGTCTCTCTGTCTCTCTCTATCTGTCTGGAGAGCGCACGCGCCCTATAGCAAAAACCTCTCAAAAAAAAAAAAAAAAAAAAAAAACTAGGGAATCAGAAGTGAAGTATAGTTAATATAGAGATGTCTAATGGTGAGAAAATGAGAAGGGAGAGTGGACTTTAAGATTAATGGAGAATCAGTGAAAGCATGCACATATGGGTGTAGGAAACATCACAGGGAAAAAAGGCATCATGGTACTTGTATATGAGTTGTAAAACAATATTTACCAAAATTTTCCTGAGGGTCATCAGAAAACTAAAATTGAAAGATCAATGTAAACATCAAGAGAAATAAAGAAGAGGAAAATTCAGAGATATTAAAATCAGAGTGTAAATCTGAAACTAATAGAATGCCAGTAAACACATACCTACAGACACACAAGGAGGAAGCTAACTTCTGTTGTAAAAAAAACAGTCTATTCAAGGGAAATGTGTCAGGAACAGAGGTTAGGAAATTGATGTAACAGAATAAAAATTAGGAAATTTAGTTGTTGGTACTTTACACAGATAATTTTGGTCTTTTTTGTATTACTTAACCTTTTATCATGTTATTTGTTTTCTTTAATGTGTTCTTTGAGTTCCACTAGTTACGTAATGCCCAATTTTATTTTTGGGTTCTCAATGATGTAATATGCCATAAGACACCTTGAGTTACAAAATGAGGATGCAGTGAGATATACAAGGTAAAGTCCTTCCAGGCTGATGTTCACATATACCCCAATAAATGTATATATTGCTTTGTTTTGTGTGTGCTTCCATGATAAACATCTGGAAGACAGAAGGAGCCAGTGTTCACAGGAAAAAAAAAGAAGAAGAAATGCAGAAGAGACAGTGAAAGAGGCATGAAAAAACTTCATATGGGAAAAGTCCAGAATCAATATGTAGGAAGACAGAGGAGACATTAAAAGGACAAGATAATTAAAGGATGATATGTACATGAGAAGGCATAAAATAAAAAAGAAAAAGGCACCATGCTGCAGGAATAAGGGCTCTCAGAGCATATTTACCAGTTGTTCCCAGACGTTTGTCTGAAATAGAAAATAAAAAAAAATCAGTATAAATAGCAATTGAAATACATAGGAAAAATCTGTGACTTGTTGAAAAATGAGAAGTAAGGTTAAAACTAAAAAGATGCCACAGATACACAGACACACACAATATCATAAAGTGGTTTAAAGCTCACTTTCTTTTGAAATAATTATCTGTTCAAAAAAAAATATGTGGGAGGAGTAAAAAAAAGTGAATATAATGGGGAACAGCAGATTGCATAATGGATACATTGCTGGACTCCCACATGTTTGACCACGGGTTGAATACCTGATTTGGAGGCTTCAAACACACAACAGGCACATGTGTGTGAGTGTGTGGGTGTGTGTGCATGTGTATGTGCCAAAATCTTAAGAAGACAAAAGTGTTAGGAGTGACTGCAGTGTAGCTATCTCACCTGGGAGCTAATTTCTCATGTTAGATGTCTCTGTCTCTCTCTGTCTCTCTCCTGTGAGAGCATGCACCCTATGACAAAAAAAACTCTCTTAAAAAAGAAGGAAGAAGTGAGTTTACTCAATTGAGAAATACTTTAAGAGATATTATTTGTGGCGGTACATGACAGAATTTTCTTGGTTTGTTTTAATGTGGTTCAGCAGTTTACTATGTGATTCACTATCTTAATGTATTCTCTGTTACTAAAGATATAATATCAGAGAAAGAATTCAGAACATTCAAAGTGACAAAATCTATGAGTTGGAGCAGAAAAGAGACAACAAATTCAGGAGATGAGGAAGTCCTTCCATGATTTGAAAGAAGAAATGGACATGCTAAGAAAGAATCAAAGAGAAATATTAGAGATGAAGTCTGTAATACAGGATATCAAAAATTATCTCAAAAATATTAAATGCTGATTAGACCATGGTGAAGAACGAATCTCAGACATAGAGAACAAAACCCCTGTCCTACAAAAAAACAACCCAAAACACAGAGTGAATAATAACCAAAAAAATGAGGATAATATGTGAGAAATACTTGATTTCTTTAAACTTCCAAACATTCTTATAACTGGTATTCCAGAAGTGAAGAAACAAAGAAGGACATTGAAAATCTATTCCATGAAAATCCTGAAGAAACCTTTTCTAGTCTGAAGAAGTACTCAAACACCCTGACCCACAAAATGCAAAAGACCCCAACTAGAATCACCCCAAGAATATCCTCTCCACAGACCATCTTAGCCAAGCTGGCCAAAACCACAGATAAAGACAAGATACTAAAACTAGCAAGACAGAAATGTCAAGTGACTTACAAAGGTCATCCCATCAGGCTAACACTGGACCTTTCAACAAAAACAATGCAAGCAAGGAAAGAATGGGAAGACATCTTGAAAGTGTTAAGCGAGAAACAATTTCAACCAGGATTATGATATTCAGAAAGATTACCCTTCCTATGAGAAAAAAAAAAATTAAAATCTCAGACAAAAAAAAAACCTGAAAGAATTTGCCAACATCAGATCAGCTCGTTAAGAAACTCTGAAGAGAGTCTAGCTAAGCAATGGACAGACAGAAATAAGAGAATAAAATACAACCAAAACAATGGACAGCAACAACCAAGACAGTGGAAGGGACAAGTCCAGAAATATCGATAATAACGTTAAATGTTAATGGACTAAAATCTCCAATCAAGAGACACAGACTGGCTGAATGGATACAAAAATAGAAACCTTTCATCTGTTGCCTACAAGAAACGTATCTCATGGATAAAGACATACATAAATTTTTACATAAAGGTCTGTAAAAACATTTTCCATGCAAATGGGAACCAAAAAGAGCTAGAGTCACAATACTAATTTCTGAAAATAGGCTATAAAACAAAAACTGTACAAAGAGACAAAAAACTGTATTATGTAGTAGTAAAAGGGCTAATCAATCAAGAAGATATAACACTTATAAACATCTATGCACCTAACAGGAGAACCCAAATATGTGAAGGAAAGACTGTTAGATCTAAAAGGAGAGAGAGATAGAAACACACTAATTATCGAGGACTTCAACTCCCGACTGTCTCCTTTGGACATATCATCTAGACAAAAAATAAGCAAAGAGATAAAGAATCTAAATGATACTATAAATCAAATAGAATTAACAGACATCTATAGAACCTTCCACCAAAAACCACGAAATATACAATTTTCTCACCCCCACATGGAACTTTATTGAAGACTTACCACATGACAGGGCACAAAGCAAGTCTTCACAGATTCAAAGTCATAGAAACTATATCAAGCACCATTACTGAACATAAGAAAATGAAACTATGTGAATTTCAGGAAATATTCTTAAAAAATGCACAAATTCATGACAACTAGATAACCTACTTCTGAGTGACATGATAACAACTGAAGAAACACAGAGTGAAATAAAAAGATCCAAGGAATCCAATTTTTGTGAGTGCACAAGTTCCATAATCTTTGAGACACTATAAAAACATCATAAGACAGAAGTTCATAGCAATAAGTGTGTATAAGAAGAAGACGGAAAGACAGCAAATGGACAACTTAGCGTCATGCCTTAGAGCATTTGCAAGCAAAGAGCAATAAACTCGAAAAACTCCATGAGAAAAGAAATAATAAAAATTTGAGCAAATAAATGAAATAGAAAATAAAAGAACTATACAGAAAATAAATTAAAGTAAAAGCGGGTTCTTTGAGAATAAAACAAAATCAAGGCACCACTAGATAGACTAATAAGAAGAAAAGAGAAAGGAACCAGGTAAACAAAATACACAATGAAGCAGGCAATATAACAAATATAATGGAAATAGAAAATATCATTAGAAGAGACTATGAACTGTATTTCAACAACCCAGAAAACCTGGGTCAGATGCACAAAATGCAAGACACATATAATTTACCAAGATTGAGTCAGGAGGACATAGGAAGTCTGAATAGGTCTATAACAAGTCATAAAAATGAATCACTAATAAATAACCTCACAAAAAAGAAAAGCCCCCTAGTCCTGAGGGCTTCAACTCTGAATTCTACACAACTTTTAAAGAGTTAACCTCCATTATGTAAAAGTTATTTCTAAAAACCCAAAAGGATTAAACAATCCCAAATTAATTCTATGAAGCTGCAATCATCCTTATCTCAACAAAGAAAAGGACAAGGAAGGAAAGCTATAGACCAATATCTCTGATGAATATAGATGCAAAAATTCTCAAAAAGATACTAGCAAAAAGTATCCAACAATACATAAAAAATATTAGATATCACGACCAGGTAGACTTAATTCCAGAGATGCAAGGGTGGTTCAACATATGCAAAACCATAAATGTAATACACCATATTAAAAGAAGAAAATATAAAAACCATATGATCTTATAAACTGAAGCAGAAAAACCATTAGATAAGCTACAACTTTATTTTATAATCAAGACACTCAGCAAGATTGGCATGGAATGGTTATTCCTCAAAACAATAAAAGCTACCTATGAAAAACTCATAAATAACATCATCCTAAACGGGGAAGAGCTGAAAGCATCTCTGCTAAAAATTGGTACACGGCAAGGAGGTCCACTTTATTAGTCCTCCTCAATACAGTACTGGAAGTACCGTCAATGCAATCAGAAAAGAGAATAAAATAAAAGTCATTCAAATAGGAAAAGAAGAGGTGAATATGTCTCTATTTTCATCTGACATGTTTGTATACATAGAATACCCAATGGTACCCATGTAAAAATTCCTGGAAGTAATAAATGAATACAGTAAGCTGCAAGGTTAAAAACAAAACAAAACAAAACAAAAAAAACAACCTACAACAATCTAGAGCATTCCTATATACACACAGCAGGCAGATTGAGATAGAAGTGAAGAAAGTAATTCCATTTACCATAGCCACAAAAAGTATAAGATACCTATGAATAAATCTCACCAAAGAAATTAAAGACCTCCACAAGGAAAACTATGAGAAGCTAAAAAAGAAATTTAAGAGGGCACAAAAATGTGGAAGGACATCCCATGTTAATGAATTGGAAGAATTAGTGTAATAAAAATGGTAATTCTATCCAAATTAATCTACATATTTAATACAATCTATTAAAAAAAAACAGAGACATTCTTCACAGATCTAGAAAAGACAATCATAGAATTTGGAATCATAAAAGACCTCGTATTGCCAAAGAAATCCTGCACAAGAAGAGTGGAGTGGGCGGCATCTCACTCCCTGACACAAGAACATAATATAAAGATGTGATAATCAAAACAGTATGGTATAAGCACAGAGACAGACATGTGGAACAATGGAACAGAACAGAGACCTCAGAAATAAACTGCCAATCGTACAGCAAACTGATTTTTGACAAAGTATGCCACTTAATCCAGTGGGAAAAGGAAAACCTGTTTAGCAAATGGTGCTGGAATAACTGGATATCCACCTACAGAAAAGTGAATCTAAATCCTACCACTCACCATTGACAAAAATCAACTCAAAGTGGATAAAAGATCTAAACCTAAGACACAAATTATAAAACTGTGGTGGAAAACACTGGGGAAAATCTGAGAGACATCATTGTAGGGAAAGATTTCTTAAGACCCCAAAAAGCACAGTCAATAATCACCAAAATAAACAAGTGGAATTACATCAGATTAAAAAGTTTCTAAATGACAGAGGACACAGTAATTAGTCTGAGTTGACAGCACTCGGAATGGGAGAACATTTTTGTAAATTATACTTTAGATAAGAAACTAATAACCAGAATACACAGGGAAGTCAAGTGGCTTAACCAAAAAAAGATGATCAACCTAATTAAAAGATGGGAGAATGAGCTTTTTAATGGCTTAAGCATTTTACTACGTGATTCAACATCTTAATGTGTTTCTGCCTGTCACTAAATATGTACTGCCAATTTTCATTATGTCAGAGTCACTGTTGTATTAAGCGATCCCGAAAACTGAGTCAGAGAATGCAGAACTGCTGCTCCTGGAGGAAATACAGGGTTATGTGCTTGCAAGCTGATGGTGACACTTCCAGCAAGGAATCACATAACATGTGCTTGTGTGACAACATCTGGTGGGGACAAGAAGCTAGTGTTTTACCAGGGAAGAACAAGAAGGAACACAGGCAGAAAAGCAAGCAGAGGAAAGAAGGGAAACAAACGGAAGAGACCTTCATCTGGGAGAAGCCTGCTGTGGGACTGTCGGGAGGGGGAGCATTCAGTAAGGAGAAGAAATAGAGAAATGCCATGCGCGTGTCTAGGCAGGGATTGTCACAGGTGGACAGGTACCACAGATGATGAAGTAGAGTTTTCAGCGGATATTTACCAATGCTTCCTAGAAGTGTTCCTGAAAAAGACAATGGGAATAAGAATGTAAAAATAAAGGATAAAAATATAAAGAAATTGTTACTAGTAAGAAAAAAAGAAAGTAAGAGATAAAAAGAAGAGCATTTCAAAACAAACACGTAGGCAATCACTTTCACCTTCATAAACACACACAGAGAATGGTTGTAACTCACTTGTATTCCAAATAATAGCGTATTCTACACATGCGTGGGCAGTGATAGTTAGTTTTAATGTGCTGTTTTGAGAAAAATGTGTTAGACTTTTTAGTCGCGATCGTTATTTTACCAAATGTTTCTGGTTTCTTGTTCTAGTATTTAGCCTTTGACTCTGATTTCTTATCTTTACTACATTCTTTTCTTCCAATCTTTAGAAAGACCAGTTTTTATTATTCTATGTCAGTTTTGTGTGGGGACACCTATGGTGTGGTTTAACTAGGTAGAACCATGGCTCTTGGTGCAAACACCCGCTTTAGTTTATGCAAGGTTATGGTCATGTTGACACCAATGAGTGAATACATAACTTTGGTTCTCATGTGTGTTTATCACAACCATTTGAAAGACAGTAGAACACAGTGTTTACAGGCAAGTGTGAAAAGGAATTACTGAAGAGCAAAGAATGCAGTGGAAAAGATAGGGAACCTGAAGAAAATGGTATTTAATAAGGAAAAGAGCCATATTAAGAAAATGAAGAGGGAGTGGACTCTAAGGTAAGGGAGAATGAGGGGAGAGTATGCAAGAGAGGAGGTAGAGAACATCATAGGAAATAAAGTCCTCATGGTTTTTGAAGACAGGTTTCTAGGAGGATATTTACCAAATTTTTCCTGAGGGTCCTCTGAAAAATAAAATAGAAATATCATTGTAAACGAAACAGAAATACACACAAGGAAAATATCGCTTTCCTGAAAACTCAGAATGTAAACTCAAATTAATACAATGCTTGTAATCAAGCACACATTGGTAAAACTAACTTTTGTTCCAAAAAACAATGTTTTCCAAAGGAATGTGAGGGGTTTAGTGTTTAGGAAGTTAATATAGATTGAAAAATGTTGGGAACATTACTTTTGATTATTTTGTGAAAATATGTTTGGTCAGTTTTTAATATTCAACCAATTGTCATGGGATTTCTTTCTTTACTGTGTTATTTGAGCTTCATTCGTTATGATGCCAGTTTTTATTACTGTGCTCTCAATTTTGTAAAATGCCAAGAGACACCTTGAATAAGAGAATAAAGGAGCAATGCCTTGAACAAATATTCAGGGTAAAATTCTCCCAGGCAGACATTCCCATAAACCCCAATAAATCAATAAGTTGTTTTGTTTGTGTGAGCTTCCATGCCACATTTCTCTAAAACAGAAGAAGCCGTTGTCTACAGGTGAAAAAGGGAAAAGTCATGAAAACAGCAGAGGTAGTGAACACACGTGAAGAAACTTGATAAAGGACAAGACCAGGCTCCTAATTTCGAAAGAGAGAGTAGACTTTAAAAGGAAACGAATAGGAAAGGATGACATCCCTGTGAGAGGGCATAAAACATAAAATGAAAATGATTTCCCGGTGCAGGAATAAGGGATCTCAGAACATATTTACCAATTTTTCCCTCAAGGTGGTCTGAAAGAGAAAAAAGAAAAAATCAGTGTAAATGCCAGCTTAAAACTCATGAAGAAAATAAAGTTTGTTGAAAAAAGAGGAGCACATTTAAGGCTGATAGGATGACATAGACAAATGTGGGTGCACGCACGCGTGCGCGCGCACACGCACACACACACACACACACACACACAGTATCACTAGGTGGTGGAAATCTGACTTTCATTTTAAGTAATTGCTGCAAGAAAGGTATGGAACAAGTGGAATGAATTGACTTTACATAATTGAGAAACAGTTTGAGGAACATTATTTGTCATGTATAGCTCATAAAAACACTCTTTGTTTCTTTCCATAAGGGTCAGCATTGTTCTACATAATGTGTTATCACTCAGGGGTTCCTTCACTATTCCTAAATATATCAGGTCAGTGTTCATTATGCAGTATCGTTGAATAAAGCAACCACCAACACTGAGTGACAGGATAGAGAACCCTGCTCACCATGGAAATACAGGGTTATGTCCTGGAAAGCTGAAGATTATAATTACAGTAATGAAGCGTATCACATGGGTTTCTGTGACAACATCTGGGGTAGAGAAGGATCTAGTGGATTGGTAAGGAAAACGAAGAATGCACAAAGACAGAAATGCAAAGTAGGTAAAACTAGACAACCAATGCAAAGAAAACCAATTATGAGAGTTGCCCTGTTGTGAAAATGGGGGAGGGAGAGCATTCTTTGAGAAAAATGGAGGATCAAGAGATGGCATGCACAAGAGGAGGCAGGAATTGTAATTGGTGACCAGTTCGATGAGGAAGCAAACACAGTGGTCCGAGAATATTTACTCATTCTTCTTTGAAGTACTCCACAAAAAGACAATGGAAAGGTGAATATAAAAATCAAAGTAAGAACACAACAATGAAATTCATACATGTTGAAAAGTATTAAAAAAAAAGATGAAATAAAACAGCATGTCAGAACAAACCACAATAAACACAAGGACATTATGATGCACACATAGAAATCAACTCAGAAGGCAGAAAACTTGAAAGAAAAAGGCATCATGGTGCAGCAATAAGGGCTCTCTGAACATATTTACCAATTTTTCCCTCAAGGTGGTCTGAAAGAGAAAAAAGAAAAAATCAGTGTAAATGCGAGCTTAAAACTCATGAAGAAAATAAGGCTTGTTGAAAAAAGAGGAGTACATTTAAGGCTGATAGGATGACATAGACAAATGTGGGTGCACGCACGCGCATGCACACACACACACACACACACACACAGTATCACTAGGTGGTGGAAATCTGATATTCATTTTAAGTAATTGTCTGCTGCAAGAAAGGCATGGAACGAGTGGAACGAATTGACTTTACATTATTGAGAAACAGTTTGAGGAACGTTATTTGTCATGTATAACTCAAGAAAACATTTCTTTTTTCTTTCTATAAGGGTCAGCATTGTACTACGTAATGTGTTATCGCTCAGGGGTTCCTTCACTATTCCTAAATATATCAGATGGTCAATGTTCATTATGCAGTATCGTTGAATGAAGCAACCACCAACACGGAGTGACAGGATAGAGAACCCTGTTCACAATGGAAATACAGGGTTATGTCCTGGAAAGCTGAAGATTATAATTACAGTAATGAAGCGTATCACATGTGTTTCTGTGACAACATCTGGGGTAGAGAAGGATCTAGTGGTTTGGTAAGGAAAAAGAAGAATGCACAAACACAGAAGTGCAAAGTAGGTAAAACTAGAGAACCAATGCAAGGAAACCAATTATGAGAGTTGTCCTGTTGTGAAAATGGGGGAGGGAGAGCATTCTTTGAGAAAAATGGAGAATCAAGAGATGGCATGCACAAGAGGAGGCAGGAATTGTAACAGGTGACCAGTTCGATGAGGAAGCAAACACAGTGGTCCGAGAATATTTACGCATTCTTCCTTGCAGTACTCCTCAAAAAGACAATGGCAATGTGAATGTAAAAATCAAAGTAAGGGAACCAGCAGTTAGCATAATGACTATGTCGCTGGGCTCCCACGTAGTCAACCACGGTTCGCGTTCCAGACCCCAGGAGCTTAAAACTCACGCCGGGTGTGTGTGCGTATGTGCCCATTATCCCGAGAGGAGAATGGAGGAGAAGGGATTGTGGCGTGGCCATCCCCCCTAGGGGGTGATTTCTCGCTTTCTGTCTCTCGGTCTCTCTCTGTCTGTCTGGCAAGCGCACGTGCCCTATAGCAAAAATCTCTAGAAAATAAAAAAATCAAAGTAAGAACACACTGATGAAATTCATACTTGTTGAAAAGTATGAAAAGAAGAGATGAACTAACACAGCATGTCAGAACAGCCCAGAATAAAGACAACGACATTATGATGCACACATAGAAATCAACTCAGAAGGCAGAAAACTTGAAAGAAAAAGGCGCCATGTGCAGCGATGAGGGCTCTCAGAACATATTTACCAATTTTTCCCATACGCTGATCTGAAATAGAAAACATCAAGATCAGTATATATGCCAACTGAAGTACATATGAAATAAATTTAAAACTTATTGAAAAATGAGAAGTACAGTTCAAATGAACAGGATGCCATTGAACACAAGACACAATATCACAAAGTCGTGTAAAGCTCAATGTCATTTGAAATAATTATCTGTTGAAAAGAAATGTGTGGAAGGAGTTGTGAGAAACGAATATAATTGAGACCAGCCGATTGAATAATGGGTCATTGTACTCAGATCATTCAGCTTAAGGACTGGATAACCAACCTGGAGGCTTTGAACAGATGATGGGCAAATTTGTGAGTATGTTTGAGTGTGTGTGCCCGAATCTTGAGAGGAGGAGTTTCTGCGGTGTGGCCATCCCCTCCGGGGACTGATTTCTTGCTGTGTGTACCTGGGTCTCTGTCTCTCTCTTGAGAGGGCACGTGTTCTATGACCAAATTAAACTCGCTCAAAAAAAGGAGGAAGAATCAAGTTTACTCAATTGAGAAACAGTCTTAGGACTATTTTTTTGCGGTGATACCTTATAGAAATATCTGGGTTACTTTTTAATGGCTTAAGCATTTTACTACGTGATTCAACATCTTAATGTGTTTCTGCCTGTCACTAAATATGTACTGCCAATTTTCATTATGTCAGAGTCACTGTTGTATTAAGCGATCCCGAAAACTGAGTCAGAGAATGCAGAACTGCTGCTCCTGGAGGAAATACAGGGTTATGTGCTTGCAAGCTGATGGTGACACTTCCAGCAAGGAATCACATAACATGTGCTTGTGTGACAACATCTGGTGGGGACAAGAAGCTAGTGTTTTACCAGGGAAGAACAAGAAGGAACACAGGCAGAAAAGCAAGCAGAGGAAAGAAGGGAAACAAACGGAAGAGACCTTCATCTGGGAGAAGCCTGCTGTGGGACTGTCGGGAGGGGGAGCATTCAGTAAGGAGAAGAAATAGAGAAATGCCATGCGCGTGTCTAGGCAGGGATTGTCACAGGTGGACAGGTACCACAGATGATGAAGTAGGGTTTTCAGCGGATATTTACCAATGCTTCCTAGAAGTGTTCCTGAAAAAGACAATGGGAATAAGAATGTAAAAATAAAGGATAAAAATATAAAGAAATTGTTACTAGTAAGAAAAAAAGAAAGTAAGAGATAAAAAGAAGAGCATTTCAAAACAAACACGTAGGCAATCACTTTCACCTTCATAAACACACACAGAGAATGGTTGTAACTCACTTGTATTCCAAATAATAGCGTATTCTACACATG
This sequence comes from Tupaia tana, assembly GCA_026018925.1. Classification (NCBI taxonomy): domain Eukaryota; kingdom Metazoa; phylum Chordata; class Mammalia; order Scandentia; family Tupaiidae; genus Tupaia; species Tupaia tana. Next base: position 139,462,648 of record JAKSZU010000002.1, on the reverse strand, counting down.
CGTGGGCAGTGATAGTTAGTTTTAATGTGCTGTTTTGAGAAAAATGTGTTAGACTTTTTAGTCGCGATCGTTATTTTACCAAATGTTTCTGGTTTCTTGTTCTAGTATTTAGCCTTTGACTCTGATTTCTTATCTTTACTACATTCTTTTCTTCCAATCTTTAGAAAGACCAGTTTTTATTATTCTATGTCAGTTTTGTGTGGGGACACCTATGGTGTGGTTTAACTAGGTAGAACCATGGCTCTTGGTGCAAACACCCGCTTTAGTTTATGCAAGGTTATGGTCATGTTGACACCAATGAGTGAATACATAACTTTGGTTCTCATGTGTGTTTATCACAACCATTTGAAAGACAGTAGAACACAGTGTTTACAGGCAAGTGTGAAAAGGAATTACTGAAGAGAAAAGAATGCAGTGGAAAAGATAGGGAACCTGAAGAAAATGGTATTTAATAAGGAAAAGAGCCATATTAAGAAAATGAAGAGGGAGTGGACTCTAAGGTAAGGGAGAATGAGGGGAGAGTATGCAAGAGAGGAGGTAGAGAACATCATAGGAAATAAAGTCCTCATGGTTTTTGAAGACAGGTTTCTAGGAGGATATTTACCAAATTTTTCCTGAGGGTCCTCTGAAAAATAAAATAGAAATATCATTGTAAACGAAACAGAAATACACACAAGGAAAATATCGCTTTCCTGAAAACTCAGAATGTAAACTCAAATTAATACAATGCTTGTAATCAAGCACACATTGGTAAAACTAACTTTTGTTCCAAAAAACAATGTTTTCCAAAGGAATGTGAGGGGTTTAGTGTTTAGGAAGTTAATATAGATTGAAAAATGTTGGGAACATTACTTTTGATTATTTTGTGAAAATATGTTTGGTCAGTTTTTAATATTCAACCAATTGTCATGGGATTTCTTTCTTTACTGTGTTATTTGAGCTTCATTCGTTATGATGCCAGTTTTTATTACTGTGCTCTCAATTTTGTAAAATGCCAAGAGACACCTTGAATAAGAGAATAAAGGAGCAATGCCTTGAACAAATATTCAGGGTAAAATTCTCCCAGGCAGACATTCCCATAAACCCCAATAAATCAATAAGTTGTTTTGTTTGTGTGAGCTTCCATGCCACATTTCTCTAAAACAGAAGAAGCCGTTGTCTACAGGTGAAAAAGGGAAAAGTCATGAAAACAGCAGAGGTAGTGAACACACGTGAAGAAACTTGATAAAGGACAAGACCAGGCTCCTAATTTCGAAAGAGAGAGTAGACTTTAAAAGGAAACGAATAGGAAAGGATGACATCCCTGTGAGAGGGCATAAAACATAAAATGAAAATGATTTCCCGGTGCAGGAATAAGGGATCTCAGAACATATTTACCAATTTTTCCCTCAAGGTGGTCTGAAAGAGAAAAAAGAAAAAATCAGTGTAAATGCCAGCTTAAAACTCATGAAGAAAATAAAGTTTGTTGAAAAAAGAGGAGCACATTTAAGGCTGATAGGATGACATAGACAAATGTGGGTGCACGCACGCGTGCGCGCGCACACGCACACACACACACACACACACACACACAGTATCACTAGGTGGTGGAAATCTGACTTTCATTTTAAGTAATTGCTGCAAGAAAGGTATGGAACAAGTGGAATGAATTGACTTTACATAATTGAGAAACAGTTTGAGGAACATTATTTGTCATGTATAGCTCATAAAAACACTCTTTGTTTCTTTCCATAAGGGTCAGCATTGTTCTACATAATGTGTTATCACTCAGGGGTTCCTTCACTATTCCTAAATATATCAGGTCAGTGTTCATTATGCAGTATCGTTGAATAAAGCAACCACCAACACTGAGTGACAGGATAGAGAACCCTGCTCACCATGGAAATACAGGGTTATGTCCTGGAAAGCTGAAGATTATAATTACAGTAATGAAGCGTATCACATGGGTTTCTGTGACAACATCTGGGGTAGAGAAGGATCTAGTGGATTGGTAAGGAAAACGAAGAATGCACAAAGACAGAAATGCAAAGTAGGTAAAACTAGACAACCAATGCAAAGAAAACCAATTATGAGAGTTGCCCTGTTGTGAAAATGGGGGAGGGAGAGCATTCTTTGAGAAAAATGGAGGATCAAGAGATGGCATGCACAAGAGGAGGCAGGAATTGTAATTGGTGACCAGTTCGATGAGGAAGCAAACACAGTGGTCCGAGAATATTTACTCATTCTTCTTTGAAGTACTCCACAAAAAGACAATGGAAAGGTGAATATAAAAATCAAAGTAAGAACACAACAATGAAATTCATACATGTTGAAAAGTATTAAAAAAAAAGATGAAATAAAACAGCATGTCAGAACAAACCACAATAAACACAAGGACATTATGATGCACACATAGAAATCAACTCAGAAGGCAGAAAACTTGAAAGAAAAAGGCATCATGGTGCAGCAATAAGGGCTCTCTGAACATATTTACCAATTTTTCCCTCAAGGTGGTCTGAAAGAGAAAAAAGAAAAAATCAGTGTAAATGCGAGCTTAAAACTCATGAAGAAAATAAGGCTTGTTGAAAAAAGAGGAGTACATTTAAGGCTGATAGGATGACATAGACAAATGTGGGTGCACGCACGCGCATGCACACACACACACACACACACACACAGTATCACTAGGTGGTGGAAATCTGATATTCATTTTAAGTAATTGTCTGCTGCAAGAAAGGCATGGAACGAGTGGAACGAATTGACTTTACATTATTGAGAAACAGTTTGAGGAACGTTATTTGTCATGTATAACTCAAGAAAACATTTCTTTTTTCTTTCTATAAGGGTCAGCATTGTACTACGTAATGTGTTATCGCTCAGGGGTTCCTTCACTATTCCTAAATATATCAGATGGTCAATGTTCATTATGCAGTATCGTTGAATGAAGCAACCACCAACACGGAGTGACAGGATAGAGAACCCTGTTCACAATGGAAATACAGGGTTATGTCCTGGAAAGCTGAAGATTATAATTACAGTAATGAAGCGTATCACATGTGTTTCTGTGACAACATCTGGGGTAGAGAAGGATCTAGTGGTTTGGTAAGGAAAAAGAAGAATGCACAAACACAGAAGTGCAAAGTAGGTAAAACTAGAGAACCAATGCAAGGAAACCAATTATGAGAGTTGTCCTGTTGTGAAAATGGGGGAGGGAGAGCATTCTTTGAGAAAAATGGAGAATCAAGAGATGGCATGCACAAGAGGAGGCAGGAATTGTAACAGGTGACCAGTTCGATGAGGAAGCAAACACAGTGGTCCGAGAATATTTACGCATTCTTCCTTGCAGTACTCCTCAAAAAGACAATGGCAATGTGAATGTAAAAATCAAAGTAAGGGAACCAGCAGTTAGCATAATGACTATGTCGCTGGGCTCCCACGTAGTCAACCACGGTTCGCGTTCCAGACCCCAGGAGCTTAAAACTCACGCCGGGTGTGTGTGCGTATGTGCCCATTATCCCGAGAGGAGAATGGAGGAGAAGGGATTGTGGCGTGGCCATCCCCCCTAGGGGGTGATTTCTCGCTTTCTGTCTCTCGGTCTCTCTCTGTCTGTCTGGCAAGCGCACGTGCCCTATAGCAAAAATCTCTAGAAAATAAAAAAATCAAAGTAAGAACACACTGATGAAATTCATACTTGTTGAAAAGTATGAAAAGAAGAGATGAACTAACACAGCATGTCAGAACAGCCCAGAATAAAGACAACGACATTATGATGCACACATAGAAATCAACTCAGAAGGCAGAAAACTTGAAAGAAAAAGGCGCCATGTGCAGCGATGAGGGCTCTCAGAACATATTTACCAATTTTTCCCATACGCTGATCTGAAATAGAAAACATCAAGATCAGTATATATGCCAACTGAAGTACATATGAAATAAATTTAAAACTTATTGAAAAATGAGAAGTACAGTTCAAATGAACAGGATGCCATTGAACACAAGACACAATATCACAAAGTCGTGTAAAGCTCAATGTCATTTGAAATAATTATCTGTTGAAAAGAAATGTGTGGAAGGAGTTGTGAGAAACGAATATAATTGAGACCAGCCGATTGAATAATGGGTCATTGTACTCAGATCATTCAGCTTAAGGACTGGATAACCAACCTGGAGGCTTTGAACAGATGATGGGCAAATTTGTGAGTATGTTTGAGTGTGTGTGCCCGAATCTTGAGAGGAGGAGTTTCTGCGGTGTGGCCATCCCCTCCGGGGACTGATTTCTTGCTGTGTGTACCTGGGTCTCTGTCTCTCTCTTGAGAGGGCACGTGTTCTATGACCAAATTAAACTCGCTCAAAAAAAGGAGGAAGAATCAAGTTTACTCAATTGAGAAACAGTCTTAGGACTATTTTTTTGCGGTGATACCTTATAGAAATATCTGGGTTACTTTTTAATGGCTTAAGCATTTTACTACGTGATTCAACATCTTAATGTGTTTCTGCCTGTCACTAAATATGTACTGCCAATTTTCATTATGTCAGAGTCACTGTTGTATTAAGCGATCCCGAAAACTGAGTCAGAGAATGCAGAACTGCTGCTCCTGGAGGAAATACAGGGTTATGTGCTTGCAAGCTGATGGTGACACTTCCAGCAAGGAATCACATAACATGTGCTTGTGTGACAACATCTGGTGGGGACAAGAAGCTAGTGTTTTACCAGGGAAGAACAAGAAGGAACACAGGCAGAAAAGCAAGCAGAGGAAAGAAGGGAAACAAACGGAAGAGACCTTCATCTGGGAGAAGCCTGCTGTGGGACTGTCGGGAGGGGGAGCATTCAGTAAGGAGAAGAAATAGAGAAATGCCATGCGCGTGTCTAGGCAGGGATTGTCACAGGTGGACAGGTACCACAGATGATGAAGTAGGGTTTTCAGCGGATATTTACCAATGCTTCCTAGAAGTGTTCCTGAAAAAGACAATGGGAATAAGAATGTAAAAATAAAGGATAAAAATATAAAGAAATTGTTACTAGTAAGAAAAAAAGAAAGTAAGAGATAAAAAGAAGAGCATTTCAAAACAAACACGTAGGCAATCACTTTCACCTTCATAAACACACACAGAGAATGGTTGTAACTCACTTGTATTCCAAATAATAGCGTATTCTACACATGCGTGGGCAGTGATAGTTAGTTTTAATGTGCTGTTTTGAGAAAAATGTGTTAGACTTTTTAGTCGCGATCGTTATTTTACCAAATGTTTCTGGTTTCTTGTTCTAGTATTTAGCCTTTGACTCTGATTTCTTATCTTTACTACATTCTTTTCTTCCAATCTTTAGAAAGACCAGTTTTTATTATTCTATGTCAGTTTTGTGTGGGGACACCTATGGTGTGGTTTAACTAGGTAGAACCATGGCTCTTGGTGCAAACACCCGCTTTAGTTTATGCAAGGTTATGGTCATGTTGACACCAATGAGTGAATACATAACTTTGGTTCTCATGTGTGTTTATCACAACCATTTGAAAGACAGTAGAACACAGTGTTTACAGGCAAGTGTGAAAAGGAATTACTGAAGAGAAAAGAATGCAGTGGAAAAGATAGGGAACCTGAAGAAAATGGTATTTAATAAGGAAAAGAGCCATATTAAGAAAATGAAGAGGGAGTGGACTCTAAGGTAAGGGAGAATGAGGGGAGAGTATGCAAGAGAGGAGGTAGAGAACATCATAGGAAATAAAGTCCTCATGGTTTTTGAAGACAGGTTTCTAGGAGGATATTTACCAAATTTTTCCTGAGGGTCCTCTGAAAAATAAAATAGAAATATCATTGTAAACGAAAGAGAAATACACACAAGGAAAATATCGCTTTCCTGAAAACTCAGAATGTAAACTCAAATTAATACAATGCTTGTAATCAAGCACACATTGGTAAAACTAACTTTTGTTCCAAAAAACAATGTTTTCCAAAGGAATGTGAGGGGTTTAGTGTTTAGGAAGTTAATATAGATTGAAAAATGTTGGGAACATTACTTTTGATTATTTTGTGAAAATATGTTTGGTCAGTTTTTAATATTCAACCAATTGTCATGGGATTTCTTTCTTTACTGTGTTATTTGAGCTTCATTCGTTATGATGCCAGTTTTTATTACTGTGCTCTCAATTTTGTAAAATGCCAAGAGACACCTTGAATAAGAAAATAAAGGAGCAATGCCTTGAACAAATATTCAGGGTAAAATTCTCCCAGGCAGACATTCCCATAAACCCCAATAAATCAATAAGTTGTTTTGTTTGTGTGAGCTTCCATGCCACATTTCTCTAAAACAGAAGAAGCCGTTGTCTACAGGTGAAAAAGGGAAAAGTCATGAAAACAGCAGAGGTAGTGAACACACGTGAAGAAACTTGATAAAGGACAAGACCAGGCTCCTAATTTCGAAAGAGAGAGTAGACTTTAAAAGGAAACGAATAGGAAAGGATGACATCCCTGTGAGAGGGCATAAAACATAAAATGAAAATGATTTCCCGGTGCAGGAATAAGGGATCTCAGAACATATTTACCAATTTTTCCCTCAAGGTGGTCTGAAAGAGAAAAAAGAAAAAATCAGTGTAAATGCCAGCTTAAAACTCATGAAGAAAATAAAGTTTGTTGAAAAAAGAGGAGCACATTTAAGGCTGATAGGATGACATAGACAAATGTGGGTGCACGCACGCGTGCGCGCGCACACGCACACACACACACACACACACACACAGTATCACTAGGTGGTGGAAATCTGACTTTCATTTTAAGTAATTGCTGCAAGAAAGGTATGGAACAAGTGGAATGAATTGACTTTACATAATTGAGAAACAGTTTGAGGAACATTATTTGTCATGTATAGCTCATAAAAACACTCTTTGTTTCTTTCCATAAGGGTCAGCATTGTTCTACATAATGTGTTATCACTCAGGGGTTCCTTCACTATTCCTAAATATATCAGGTCAGTGTTCATTATGCAGTATCGTTGAATAAAGCAACCACCAACACTGAGTGACAGGATAGAGAACCCTGCTCACCATGGAAATACAGGGTTATGTCCTGGAAAGCTGAAGATTATAATTACAGTAATGAAGCGTATCACATGGGTTTCTGTGACAACATCTGGGGTAGAGAAGGATCTAGTGGATTGGTAAGGAAAACGAAGAATGCACAAAGACAGAAATGCAAAGTAGGTAAAACTAGACAACCAATGCAAAGAAAACCAATTATGAGAGTTGCCCTGTTGTGAAAATGGGGGAGGGAGAGCATTCTTTGAGAAAAATGGAGGATCAAGAGATGGCATGCACAAGAGGAGGCAGGAATTGTAATTGGTGACCAGTTCGATGAGGAAGCAAACACAGTGGTCCGAGAATATTTACTCATTCTTCTTTGAAGTACTCCACAAAAAGACAATGGAAAGGTGAATATAAAAATCAAAGTAAGAACACAACAATGAAATTCATACATGTTGAAAAGTATTAAAAAAAAAGATGAAATAAAACAGCATGTCAGAACAAACCACAATAAACACAAGGACATTATGATGCACACATAGAAATCAACTCAGAAGGCAGAAAACTTGAAAGAAAAAGGCATCATGGTGCAGCAATAAGGGCTCTCTGAACATATTTACCAATTTTTCCCTCAAGGTGGTCTGAAAGAGAAAAAAGAAAAAATCAGTGTAAATGCCAGCTTAAAACTCATGAAGAAAATAAGGCTTGTTGAAAAAAGAGGAGTACATTTAAGGCTGATAGGATGACATAGACAAATGTGGGTGCACGCACGCGCATGCACACACACACACACACACACACACAGTATCACTAGGTGGTGGAAATCTGATATTCATTTTAAGTAATTGTCTGCTGCAAGAAAGGCATGGAACGAGTGGAACGAATTGACTTTACATTATTGAGAAACAGTTTGAGGAACGTTATTTGTCATGTATAACTCAAGAAAACATTTCTTTTTTCTTTCTATAAGGGTCAGCATTGTACTACGTAATGTGTTATCGCTCAGGGGTTCCTTCACTATTCCTAAATATATCAGATGGTCAATGTTCATTATGCAGTATCGTTGAATGAAGCAACCACCAACACGGAGTGACAGGATAGAGAACCCTGTTCACAATGGAAATACAGGGTTATGTCCTGGAAAGCTGAAGATTATAATTACAGTAATGAAGCGTATCACATGTGTTTCTGTGACAACATCTGGGGTAGAGAAGGATCTAGTGGTTTGGTAAGGAAAAAGAAGAATGCACAAACACAGAAGTGCAAAGTAGGTAAAACTAGAGAACCAATGCAAGGAAACCAATTATGAGAGTTGTCCTGTTGTGAAAATGGGGGAGGGAGAGCATTCTTTGAGAAAAATGGAGAATCAAGAGATGGCATGCACAAGAGGAGGCAGGAATTGTAACAGGTGACCAGTTCGATGAGGAAGCAAACACAGTGGTCCGAGAATATTTACGCATTCTTCCTTGCAGTACTCCTCAAAAAGACAATGGCAATGTGAATGTAAAAATCAAAGTAAGGGAACCAGCAGTTAGCATAATGACTATGTCGCTGGGCTCCCACGTAGTCAACCACGGTTCGCGTTCCAGACCCCAGGAGCTTAAAACTCACGCCGGGTGTGTGTGCGTATGTGCCCATTATCCCGAGAGGAGAATGGAGGAGAAGGGATTGTGGCGTGGCCATCCCCCCTAGGGGGTGATTTCTCGCTTTCTGTCTCTCGGTCTCTCTCTGTCTGTCTGGCAAGCGCACGTGCCCTATAGCAAAAATCTCTAGAAAATAAAAAAATCAAAGTAAGAACACACTGATGAAATTCATACTTGTTGAAAAGTATGAAAAGAAGAGATGAACTAACACAGCATGTCAGAACAGCCCAGAATAAAGACAACGACATTATGATGCACACATAGAAATCAACTCAGAAGGCAGAAAACTTGAAAGAAAAAGGCGCCATGTGCAGCGATGAGGGCTCTCAGAACATATTTACCAATTTTTCCCATACGCTGATCTGAAATAGAAAACATCAAGATCAGTATATATGCCAACTGAAGTACATATGAAATAAATTTAAAACTTATTGAAAAATGAGAAGTACAGTTCAAATGAACAGGATGCCATTGAACACAAGACACAATATCACAAAGTCGTGTAAAGCTCAATGTCATTTGAAATAATTATCTGTTGAAAAGAAATGTGTGGAAGGAGTTGTGAGAAACGAATATAATTGAGACCAGCCGATTGAATAATGGGTCATTGTACTCAGATCATTCAGCTTAAGGACTGGATAACCAACCTGGAGGCTTTGAACAGATGATGGGCAAATTTGTGAGTATGTTTGAGTGTGTGTGCCCGAATCTTGAGAGGAGGAGTTTCTGCGGTGTGGCCATCCCCTCCGGGGACTGATTTCTTGCTGTGTGTACCTGGGTCTCTGTCTCTCTCTTGAGAGGGCACGTGTTCTATGACCAAATTAAACTCGCTCAAAAAAAGGAGGAAGAATCAAGTTTACTCAATTGAGAAACAGTCTTAGGACTATTTTTTTGCGGTGATACCTTATAGAAATATCTGGGTTACTTTTTAATGGCTTAAGCATTTTACTACGTGATTCAACATCTTAATGTGTTTCTGCCTGTCACTAAATATGTACTGCCAATTTTCATTATGTCAGAGTCACTGTTGTATTAAGCGATCCCGAAAACTGAGTCAGAGAATGCAGAACTGCTGCTCCTGGAGGAAATACAGGGTTATGTGCTTGCAAGCTGATGGTGACACTTCCAGCAAGGAATCACATAACATGTGCTTGTGTGACAACATCTGGTGGGGACAAGAAGCTAGTGTTTTACCAGGGAAGAACAAGAAGGAACACAGGCAGAAAAGCAAGCAGAGGAAAGAAGGGAAACAAACGGAAGAGACCTTCATCTGGGAGAAGCCTGCTGTGGGACTGTCGGGAGGGGGAGCATTCAGTAAGGAGAAGAAATAGAGAAATGCCATGCGCGTGTCTAGGCAGGGATTGTCACAGGTGGACAGGTACCACAGATGATGAAGTAGGGTTTTCAGCGGATATTTACCAATGCTTCCTAGAAGTGTTCCTGAAAAAGACAATGGGAATAAGAATGTAAAAATAAAGGATAAAAATATAAAGAAATTGTTACTAGTAAGAAAAAAAGAAAGTAAGAGATAAAAAGAAGAGCATTTCAAAACAAACACGTAGGCAATCACTTTCACCTTCATAAACACACACAGAGAATGGTTGTAACTCACTTGTATTCCAAATAATAGCGTATTCTACACATGCGTGGGCAGTGATAGTTAGTTTTAATGTGCTGTTTTGAGAAAAATGTGTTAGACTTTTTAGTCGCGATCGTTATTTTACCAAATGTTTCTGGTTTCTTGTTCTAGTATTTAGCCTTTGACTCTGATTTCTTATCTTTACTACATTCTTTTCTTCCAATCTTTAGAAAGACCAGTTTTTATTATTCTATGTCAGTTTTGTGTGGGGACACCTATGGTGTGGTTTAACTAGGTAGAACCATGGCTCTTGGTGCAAACACCCGCTTTAGTTTATGCAAGGTTATGGTCATGTTGACACCAATGAGTGAATACATAACTTTGGTTCTCATGTGTGTTTATCACAACCATTTGAAAGACAGTAGAACACAGTGTTTACAGGCAAGTGTGAAAAGGAATTACTGAAGAGAAAAGAATGCAGTGGAAAAGATAGGGAACCTGAAGAAAATGGTATTTAATAAGGAAAAGAGCCATATTAAGAAAATGAAGAGGGAGTGGACTCTAAGGTAAGGGAGAATGAGGGGAGAGTATGCAAGAGAGGAGGTAGAGAACATCATAGGAAATAAAGTCCTCATGGTTTTTGAAGACAGGTTTCTAGGAGGATATTTACCAAATTTTTCCTGAGGGTCCTCTGAAAAATAAAATAGAAATATCATTGTAAACGAAACAGAAATACACACAAGGAAAATATCGCTTTCCTGAAAACTCAGAATGTAAACTCAAATTAATACAATGCTTGTAATCAAGCACACATTGGTAAAACTAACTTTTGTTCCAAAAAACAATGTTTTCCAAAGGAATGTGAGGGGTTTAGTGTTTAGGAAGTTAATATAGATTGAAAAATGTTGGGAACATTACTTTTGATTATTTTGTGAAAATATGTTTGGTCAGTTTTTAATATTCAACCAATTGTCATGGGATTTCTTTCTTTACTGTGTTATTTGAGCTTCATTCGTTATGATGCCAGTTTTTATTACTGTGCTCTCAATTTTGTAAAATGCCAAGAGACACCTTGAATAAGAAAATAAAGGAGCAATGCCTTGAACAAATATTCAGGGTAAAATTCTCCCAGGCAGACATTCCCATAAACCCCAATAAATCAATAAGTTGTTTTGTTTGTGTGAGCTTCCATGCCACATTTCTCTAAAACAGAAGAAGCCGTTGTCTACAGGTGAAAAAGGGAAAAGTCATGAAAACAGCAGAGGTAGTGAACACACGTGAAGAAACTTGATAAAGGACAAGACCAGGCTCCTAATTTCGAAAGAGAGAGTAGACTTTAAAAGGAAACGAATAGGAAAGGATGACATCCCTGTGAGAGGGCATAAAACATAAAATGAAAACGATTTCCCGGTGCAGGAATAAGGGATCTCAGAACATATTTACCAATTTTTCCCTCAAGGTGGTCTGAAAGAGAAAAAAGAAAAAATCAGTGTAAATGCCAGCTTAAAACTCATGAAGAAAATAAAGTTTGTTGAAAAAAGAGGAGCACATTTAAGGCTGATAGGATGACATAGACAAATGTGGGTGCACGCACGCGTGCGGGCGCACACGCACACACACACACACACACACACACAGTATCACTAGGTGGTGGAAATCTGACTTTCATTTTAAGTAATTGCTGCAAGAAAGGTATGGAACAAGTGGAATGAATTGACTTTACATAATTGAGAAACAGTTTGAGGAACATTATTTGTCATGTATAGCTCATAAAAACACTCTTTGTTTCTTTCCATAAGGGTCAGCATTGTTCTACATAATGTGTTATCACTCAGGGGTTCCTTCACTATTCCTAAATATATCAGGTCAGTGTTCATTATGCAGTATCGTTGAATAAAGCAACCACCAACACTGAGTGACAGGATAGAGAACCCTGCTCACCATGGAAATACAGGGTTATGTCCTGGAAAGCTGAAGATTATAATTACAGTAATGAAGCGTATCACATGGGTTTCTGTGACAACATCTGGGGTAGAGAAGGATCTAGTGGATTGGTAAGGAAAACGAAGAATGCACAAAGACAGAAATGCAAAGTAGGTAAAACTAGACAACCAATGCAAAGAAAACCAATTATGAGAGTTGCCCTGTTGTGAAAATGGGGGAGGGAGAGCATTCTTTGAGAAAAATGGAGGATCAAGAGATGGCATGCACAAGAGGAGGCAGGAATTGTAATTGGTGACCAGTTCGATGAGGAAGCAAACACAGTGGTCCGAGAATATTTACTCATTCTTCTTTGAAGTACTCCACAAAAAGACAATGGAAAGGTGAATATAAAAATCAAAGTAAGAACACAACAATGAAATTCATACATGTTGAAAAGTATTAAAAAAAAAGATGAAATAAAACAGCATGTCAGAACAAACCACAATAAACACAAGGACATTATGATGCACACATAGAAATCAACTCAGAAGGCAGAAAACTTGAAAGAAAAAGGCATCATGGTGCAGCAATAAGGGCTCTCTGAACATATTTACCAATTTTTCCCTCAAGGTGGTCTGAAAGAGAAAAAAGAAAAAATCAGTGTAAATGCCAGCTTAAAACTCATGAAGAAAATAAGGCTTGTTGAAAAAAGAGGAGTACATTTAAGGCTGATAGGATGACATAGACAAATGTGGGTGCACGCACGCGCATGCACACACACACACACACACACACACAGTATCACTAGGTGGTGGAAATCTGATATTCATTTTAAGTAATTGTCTGCTGCAAGAAAGGCATGGAACGAGTGGAACGAATTGACTTTACATTATTGAGAAACAGTTTGAGGAACGTTATTTGTCATGTATAACTCAAGAAAACATTTCTTTTTTCTTTCTATAAGGGTCAGCATTGTACTACGTAATGTGTTATCGCTCAGGGGTTCCTTCACTATTCCTAAATATATCAGATGGTCAATGTTCATTATGCAGTATCGTTGAATGAAGCAACCACCAACACGGAGTGACAGGATAGAGAACCCTGTTCACAATGGAAATACAGGGTTATGTCCTGGAAAGCTGAAGATTATAATTACAGTAATGAAGCGTATCACATGTGTTTCTGTGACAACATCTGGGGTAGAGAAGGATCTAGTGGTTTGGTAAGGAAAAAGAAGAATGCACAAACACAGAAGTGCAAAGTAGGTAAAACTAGAGAACCAATGCAAGGAAACCAATTATGAGAGTTGTCCTGTTGTGAAAATGGGGGAGGGAGAGCATTCTTTGAGAAAAATGGAGAATCAAGAGATGGCATGCACAAGAGGAGGCAGGAATTGTAACAGGTGACCAGTTCGATGAGGAAGCAAACACAGTGGTCCGAGAATATTTACGCATTCTTCCTTGCAGTACTCCTCAAAAAGACAATGGCAATGTGAATGTAAAAATCAAAGTAAGGGAACCAGCAGTTAGCATAATGACTATGTCGCTGGGCTCCCACGTAGTCAACCACGGTTCGCGTTCCAGACCCCAGGAGCTTAAAACTCACGCCGGGTGTGTGTGCGTATGTGCCCATTATCCCGAGAGGAGAATGGAGGAGAAGGGATTGTGGCGTGGCCATCCCCCCTAGGGGGTGATTTCTCGCTTTCTGTCTCTCGGTCTCTCTCTGTCTGTCTGGCAAGCGCACGTGCCCTATAGCAAAAATCTCTAGAAAATAAAAAAATCAAAGTAAGAACACACTGATGAAATTCATACTTGTTGAAAAGTATGAAAAGAAGAGATGAACTAACACAGCATGTCAGAACAGCCCAGAATAAAGACAACGACATTATGATGCACACATAGAAATCAACTCAGAAGGCAGAAAACTTGAAAGAAAAAGGTGCCATGTGCAGCGATGAGGGCTCTCAGAACATATTTACCAATTTTTCCCATACGCTGATCTGAAATAGAAAACATCAAGATCAGTATATATGCCAACTGAAGTACATATGAAATAAATTTAAAACTTATTGAAAAATGAGAAGTACAGTTCAAATGAACAGGATGCCATTGAACACAAGACACAATATCACAAAGTCGTGTAAAGCTCAATGTCATTTGAAATAATTATCTGTTGAAAAGAAATGTGTGGAAGGAGTTGTGAGAAACGAATATAATTGAGACCAGCCGATTGAATAATGGGTCATTATACTCAGATCATTCAGCTTAAGGACTGGATAACCAACCTGGAGGCTTTGAACAGATGATGGGCAAATTTGTGAGTATGTTTGAGTGTGTGTGCCCGAATCTTGAGAGGAGGAGTTTCTGCGGTGTGGCCATCCCCTCCGGGGACTGATTTCTTGCTGTGTGTACCTGGGTCTCTGTCTCTCTCTTGAGAGGGCACGTGTTCTATGACCAAATTAAACTCGCTCAAAAAAAGGAGGAAGAATCAAGTTTACTCAATTGAGAAACAGTCTTAGGACTATTTTTTTGCGGTGATACCTTATAGAAATATCTGGGTTACTTTTTAATGGCTTAAGCATTTTACTACGTGATTCAACATCTTAATGTGTTTCTGCCTGTCACTAAATATGTACTGCCAATTTTCATTATGTCAGAGTCACTGTTGTATTAAGCGATCCCGAAAACTGAGTCAGAGAATGCAGAACTGCTGCTCCTGGAGGAAATACAGGGTTATGTGCTTGCAAGCTGATGGTGACACTTCCAGCAAGGAATCACATAACATGTGCTTGTGTGACAACATCTGGTGGGGACAAGAAGCTAGTGTTTTACCAGGGAAGAACAAGAAGGAACACAGGCAGAAAAGCAAGCAGAGGAAAGAAGGGAAACAAACGGAAGAGACCTTCATCTGGGAGAAGCCTGCTGTGGGACTGTCGGGAGGGGGAGCATTCAGTAAGGAGAAGAAATAGAGAAATGCCATGCGCGTGTCTAGGCAGGGATTGTCACAGGTGGACAGGTACCACAGATGATGAAGTAGGGTTTTCAGCGGATATTTACCAATGCTTCCTAGAAGTGTTCCTGAAAAAGACAATGGGAATAAGAATGTAAAAATAAAGGATAAAAATATAAAGAAATTGTTACTAGTAAGAAAAAAAGAAAGTAAGAGATAAAAAGAAGAGCATTTCAAAACAAACACGTAGGCAATCACTTTCACCTTCATAAACACACACAGAGAATGGTTGTAACTCACTTGTATTCCAAATAATAGCGTATTCTACACATGCGTGGGCAGTGATAGTTAGTTTTAATGTGCTGTTTTGAGAAAAATGTGTTAGACTTTTTAGTCGCGATCGTTATTTTACCAAATGTTTCTGGTTTCTTGTTCTAGTATTTAGCCTTTGACTCTGATTTCTTATCTTTACTACATTCTTTTCTTCCAATCTTTAGAAAGACCAGTTTTTATTATTCTATGTCAGTTTTGTGTGGGGACACCTATGGTATGGTTTAACTAGGTAGAACCATGGCTCTTGGTGCAAACACCCGCTTTAGTTTATGCAAGGTTATGGTCATGTTGACACCAATGAGTGAATACATAACTTTGGTTCTCATGTGTGTTTATCACAACCATTTGAAAGACAGTAGAACACAGTGTTTACAGGCAAGTGTGAAAAGGAATTACTGAAGAGAAAAGAATGCAGTGGAAAAGATAGGGAACCTGAAGAAAATGGTATTTAATAAGGAAAAGAGCCATATTAAGAAAATGAAGAGGGAGTGGACTCTAAGGTAAGGGAGAATGAGGGGAGAGTATGCAAGAGAGGAGGTAGAGAACATCATAGGAAATAAAGTCCTCATGGTTTTTGAAGACAGGTTTCTAGGAGGATATTTACCAAATTTTTCCTGAGGGTCCTCTGAAAAATAAAATAGAAATATCATTGTAAACGAAACAGAAATACACACAAGGAAAATATCGCTTTCCTGAAAACTCAGAATGTAAACTCAAATTAATACAATGCTTGTAATCAAGCACACATTGGTAAAACTAACTTTTGTTCCAAAAAACAATGTTTTCCAAAGGAATGTGAGGGGTTTAGTGTTTAGGAAGTTAATATAGATTGAAAAGTGTTGGGAACATTACTTTTGATTATTTTGTGAAAATATGTTTGGTCAGTTTTTAATATTCAACCAATTGTCATGGGATTTCTTTCTTTACTGTGTTATTTGAGCTTCATTCGTTATGATGCCAGTTTTTATTACTGTGCTCTCAATTTTGTAAAATGCCAAGAGACACCTTGAATAAGAGAATAAAGGAGCAATGCCTTGAACAAATATTCAGGGTAAAATTCTCCCAGGCAGACATTCCCATAAACCCCAATAAATCAATAAGTTGTTTTGTTTGTGTGAGCTTCCATGCCACATTTCTCTAAAACAGAAGAAGCCGTTGTCTACAGGTGAAAAAGGGAAAAGTCATGAAAACAGCAGAGGTAGTGAACACATGTGAAGAAACTTCATAAAGGACAAGACCAGGCTCCTAATTTCGAAAGAGAGAGTAGACTTTAAAAGGAAACGAATAGGAAAGGATGACATCCCTGTGAGAGGGCATAAAACATAAAATGAAAACGATTTCCCGGTGCAGGAATAAGGGATCTCAGAACATATTTACCAATTTTTCCCTCAAGGTGGTCTGAAAGAGAAAAAAGAAAAAATCAGTGTAAATGCCAGCTTAAAACTCATGAAGAAAATAAAGTTTGTTGAAAAAAGAGGAGCACATTTAAGGCTGATAGGATGACATAGACAAATGTGGGTGCACGCACGCGTGCGGGCGCACACGCACACACACACACACACACACACACAGTATCACTAGGTGGTGGAAATCTGACTTTCATTTTAAGTAATTGCTGCAAGAAAGGTATGGAACAAGTGGAATGAATTGACTTTACATAATTGAGAAACAGTTTGAGGAACATTATTTGTCATGTATAACTCATAAAAACACTCTTTGTTTCTTTCCATAAGGGTCAGCATTGTTCTACATAATGTGTTATCACTCAGGGATTCCTTCACTATTCCTAAATACATCAGGTCAGTGTTCATTATGCAGTATCGTTGAATAAAGCAACCACCAACACTGAGTGACAGGATAGAGAACCCTGCTCACCATGGAAATACAGGGTTATGTCCTGGAAAGCTGAAGATTATAATTACAGTAATGAAGCGTATCACATGGGTTTCTGTGACAACATCTGGGGTAGAGAAGGATCTAGTGGATTGGTAAGGAAAACGAAGAATGCACAAAGACAGAAATGCAAAGTAGGTAAAACTAGACAACCAATGCAAAGAAAACCAATTATGAGAGTTGCCCTGTTGTGAAAATGGGGGAGGGAGAGCATTCTTTGAGAAAAATGGAGGATCAAGAGATGGCATGCACAAGAGGAGGCAGGAATTGTAATTGGTGACCAGTTCGATGAGGAAGCAAACACAGTGGTCCGAGAATATTTACTCATTCTTCTTTGAAGTACTCCACAAAAAGACAATGGAAAGGTGAATATAAAAATCAAAGTAAGAACACAACAATGAAATTCATACATGTTGAAAAGTATTAAAAAAAAAGATGAAATAAAACAGCATGTCAGAACAAACCACAATAAACACAAGGACATTATGATGCACACATAGAAATCAACTCAGAAGGCAGAAAACTTGAAAGAAAAAGGCATCATGGTGCAGCAATAAGGGCTCTCTGAACATATTTACCAATTTTTCCCTCAAGGTGGTCTGAAAGAGAAAAAAGAAAAAATCAGTGTAAATGCGAGCTTAAAACTCATGAAGAAAATAAGGCTTGTTGAAAAAAGAGGAGTACATTTAAGGCTGATAGGATGACATAGACAAATGTGGGTGCACGCACGCGCGTGCGCACACACACACACACACACACACACACACACAGTATCACTAGGTGGTGGAAATCTGATATTCATTTTAAGTAATTGTCTGCTGCAAGAAAGGCATGGAACAAGTGGAACGAATTGACTTTACATTATTGAGAAACAGTTTGAGGAACGTTATTTGTCATGTATAACTCAAGAAAACATTTCTTTTTTCTTTCTATAAGGGTCAGCATTGTACTACGTAATGTGTTATCGCTCAGGGGTTCCTTCACTATTCCTAAATATATCAGATGGTCAATGTTCATTATGCAGTATCGTTGAATGAAGCAACCACCAACACGGAGTGACAGGATAGAGAACCCTGTTCACAATGGAAATACAGGGTTATGTCCTGGAAAGCTGAAGATTATAATTACAGTAATGAAGCGTATCACATGTGTTTCTGTGACAACATCTGGGGTAGAGAAGGATCTAGTGGTTTGGTAAGGAAAAAGAAGAATGCACAAACACAGAAGTGCAAAGTAGGTAAAACTAGAGAACCAATGCAAGGAAACCAATTATGAGAGTTGTCCTGTTGTGAAAATGGGGGAGGGAGAGCATTCTTTGAGAAAAATGGAGAATCAAGAGATGGCATGCACAAGAGGAGGCAGGAATTGTAACAGGTGACCAGTTCGATGAGGAAGCAAACACAGTGGTCCGAGAATATTTACGCATTCTTCCTTGCAGTACTCCTCAAAAAGACAATGGCAATGTGAATGTAAAAATCAAAGTAAGGGAACCAGCAGTTAGCATAATGACTATGTCGCTGGGCTCCCACGTAGTCAACCACGGTTCGCGTTCCAGACCCCAGGAGCTTAAAACTCACGCCGGGTGTGTGTGCGTATGTGCCCATTATCCCGAGAGGAGAATGGAGGAGAAGGGATTGTGGCGTGGCCATCCCCCCTAGGGGGTGATTTCTCGCTTTCTGTCTCTCGGTCTCTCTCTGTCTGTCTGGCAAGCGCACGTGCCCTATAGCAAAAATCTCTAGAAAATAAAAAAATCAAAGTAAGAACACACTGATGAAATTCATACTTGTTGAAAAGTATGAAAAGAAGAGATGAACTAACACAGCATGTCAGAACAGCCCAGAATAAAGACAACGACATTATGATGCACACATAGAAATCAACTCAGAAGGCAGAAAACTTGAAAGAAAAAGGCGCCATGTGCAGCGATGAGGGCTCTCAGAACATATTTACCAATTTTTCCCATACGCTGATCTGAAATAGAAAACATCAAGATCAGTATATATGCCAACTGAAGTACATATGAAATAAATTTAAAACTTATTGAAAAATGAGAAGTACAGTTCAAATGAACAGGATGCCATTGAACACAAGACACAATATCACAAAGTCGTGTAAAGCTCAATGTCATTTGAAATAATTATCTGTTGAAAAGAAATGTGTGGAAGGAGTTGTGAGAAACGAATATAATTGAGACCAGCCGATTGAATAATGGGTCATTGTACTCAGATCATTCAGCTTAAGGACTGGATAACCAACCTGGAGGCTTTGAACAGATGATGGGCAAATTTGTGAGTATGTTTGAGTGTGTGTGCCCGAATCTTGAGAGGAGGAGTTTCTGCGGTGTGGCCATCCCCTCCGGGGACTGATTTCTTGCTGTGTGTACCTGGGTCTCTGTCTCTCTCTTGAGAGGGCACGTGTTCTATGACCAAATTAAACTCGCTCAAAAAAAGGAGGAAGAATCAAGTTTACTCAATTGAGAAACAGTCTTAGGACTATTTTTTTGCGGTGATACCTTATAGAAATATCTGGGTTACTTTTTAATGGCTTAAGCATTTTACTACGTGATTCAACATCTTAATGTGTTTCTGCCTGTCACTAAATATGTACTGCCAATTTTCATTATGTCAGAGTCACTGTTGTATTAAGCGATCCCGAAAACTGAGTCAGAGAATGCAGAACTGCTGCTCCTGGAGGAAATACAGGGTTATGTGCTTGCAAGCTGATGGTGACACTTCCAGCAAGGAATCACATAACATGTGCTTGTGTGACAACATCTGGTGGGGACAAGAAGCTAGTGTTTTACCAGGGAAGAACAAGAAGGAACACAGGCAGAAAAGCAAGCAGAGGAAAGAAGGGAAACAAACGGAAGAGACCTTCATCTGGGAGAAGCCTGCTGTGGGACTGTCGGGAGGGGGAGCATTCAGTAAGGAGAAGAAATAGAGAAATGCCATGCGCGTGTCTAGGCAGGGATTGTCACAGGTGGACAGGTACCACAGATGATGAAGTAGGGTTTTCAGCGGATATTTACCAATGCTTCCTAGAAGTGTTCCTGAAAAAGACAATGGGAATAAGAATGTAAAAATAAAGGATAAAAATATAAAGAAATTGTTACTAGTAAGAAAAAAAGAAAGTAAGAGATAAAAAGAAGAGCATTTCAAAACAAACACGTAGGCAATCACTTTCACCTTCATAAACACACACAGAGAATGGTTGTAACTCACTTGTATTCCAAATAATAGCGTATTCTACACATGCGTGGGCAGTGATAGTTAGTTTTAATGTGCTGTTTTGAGAAAAATGTGTTAGACTTTTTAGTCGCGATCGTTATTTTACCAAATGTTTCTGGTTTCTTGTTCTAGTATTTAGCCTTTGACTCTGATTTCTTATCTTTACTACATTCTTTTCTTCCAATCTTTAGAAAGACCAGTTTTTATTATTCTATGTCAGTTTTGTGTGGGGACACCTATGGTGTGGTTTAACTAGGTAGAACCATGGCTCTTGGTGCAAACACCCGCTTTAGTTTATGCAAGGTTATGGTCATGTTGACACCAATGAGTGAATACATAACTTTGGTTCTCATGTGTGTTTATCACAACCATTTGAAAGACAGTAGAACACAGTGTTTACAGGCAAGTGTGAAAAGGAATTACTGAAGAGAAAAGAATGCAGTGGAAAAGATAGGGAACCTGAAGAAAATGGTATTTAATAAGGAAAAGAGCCATATTAAGAAAATGAAGAGGGAGTGGACTCTAAGGTAAGGGAGAATGAGGGGAGAGTATGCAAGAGAGGAGGTAGAGAACATCATAGGAAATAAAGTCCTCATGGTTTTTGAAGACAGGTTTCTAGGAGGATATTTACCAAATTTTTCCTGAGGGTCCTCTGAAAAATAAAATAGAAATATCATTGTAAACGAAACAGAAATACACACAAGGAAAATATCGCTTTCCTGAAAACTCAGAATGTAAACTCAAATTAATACAATGCTTGTAATCAAGCACACATTGGTAAAACTAACTTTTGTTCCAAAAAACAATGTTTTCCAAAGGAATGTGAGGGGTTTAGTGTTTAGGAAGTTAATAAAGATTGAAAAATGTTGGGAATATTACTTTTGGTTACTTTGTGTAAATGTATTTACCAATGCTTCTTAGAAGTGTTCCTGAAAAAAAGAAAGGAAACAGGAATGTAAATGTAAAGGATAAATACATAAGGAAATTATTACTTGTAAAAAAGTAAAATGTAGAAGAACGGAAGTTCAAAACACACACATATGGAATCACTTGCATTTTCACACACACAGACACACACACACGCACGCAGAGAGAGAGAGCAAGTGAGAGAGAAAAAGAGAGAGAGAGAATGGTGGTAACTCACTTGTATTCCAAAGAATAGCGTACTCTAATAATGTGTGTGTGGTGATGATTTTAGTGCACCAAATTGAGAAATTGCTTTAGACTTTTGTGTTGTGATTGTCATTTCACTAAACGTTCCTGGTTTCTTTTTTGTCTTTAGCCTTTGATGCTTTGATTTCTTATCTTTAATATATTCTTTTCTTCTAATCTTTAGAAAGAGCAATTTATATTATTCTATATCAGTTTTGTGTGAGGACACCTAAGCTATGGTTTAAATAAGTTGAACCATTGCTCTTGGTACAAACACCTGCTTATGTTTATGAAAGGTTATGGTCATGTTGACACCAATGTGTAAATATATAACACTTGTTCTCATGCGTGTTTATCACAAACATTTGAAAGACAGTAGAACACAATGTTTATAGGCAAGGTCTCAAAAGGTAGGAGTGAAGACAAAAAGAAAGCAGTGGAAAATCTAGGGTAAGTGAAGAGAATGGTACTTACTATGGAATAGAGCCATATTAAGAAAATGAAGAGAGAGTGGACTTTAAGGTAAGGAGAAAGAAGGGAGATATGCAAGAGAGGAGGTAGAAAACATCACATGATCAGGTAGGCTTTCTCCCAGGAATGCAAAGTTGGTTCAACAAATGCAAAATCCTAAATGTAATATACCATTTTAATAGAAAGAAAGATAAAATCCATATAGTCATATCAATTGATGCAGAAAAAACATTTGACAAGATACAACATCCCTTCATCATCAAGACTCTCAGCAAAATTGGCATAGAAGGGTCATTTCTCAACACAATAAAAGCTACTTATGAAAAACCCATAGTTAACATCATCGTCAATGGAGAAAAGTTGAAAGCTTTTCCACTGAAAAAGGGTGCAATACAAGGATGTCCACTTTCTCCACTCCTCTTCAATATAGTAATGGAAGTCCTGGCCATTGCATTCAGAAAACAGGATAAAATAAAAGGCATTCAAATAGGAACAGAAGATGTGAAACTCTCTCTATTTGCAGATGATATAATTGTATACATAGAAGACACAATGGTTTCCATAAAAAAATTTCTGGAAGTAATACATGAATACAGTAAAGTAGCACTATACAAAATTAATACCCAGAAATCTATAGCATTTCTGTATACGAACAACAGGCAGACTGAGATAGAACTGAAAAAAGTTATTCCATTTACCACAGCCACAAAAAGTATAAGATACTTAGGGATAAATCTAACCAAAGAAGTTAAAAACCTCCTCAAGGAAAACTGCGAGAAGATAAAAAAAGAAATTGAAAATGACACAAAAAAGTCGAAGGATATCCCATGTTTCTGGATTGGAAGAATGGATATAATCAAAATGGCAATTCTACCCAAATTAATCTACCAATTTAATGCAATGCCAAAGTACCAGACACATTCTTCACAGATCTCAGAAAGACAATTATAAAGTTTGTCTGGAATCCTAAGAGACCCTGTATTGCCAAAGCAGTTCTGCACACGAAGAGTGGAGTGGGCGGTATCTCACTTCCTGACCCAAAAATATACTACAAAGCTGTGGTAATCAAAACAGCATGGTACTGGCACAGGAACAGACAGGTGGACCAATGGAACAGAATAGCGTCCCCAAATAAATGCCCAAACATACAGTCAACTGGTTTTTGACAAGGGGTACCAGTCAATCCAATGGGAAAAGGAAAATCTCTTCAGCAAATGTTGCTGGCAAAACTGGCTTTCCACTTGCAGAAAGATGAATCTGAACCCCTACCTCTCACCTCTGACAAAAATCGAGTCAAGGTGGATAAAAAAATCTAAATCTTAGATCCCAAACTATGAAACTACTCCTAGAAAACACAGGGGAAACTCTGGAAGACATTAAGGTAGGGAAAGACTTCTTAAATAAGACTACCAAGGGACAGTCAATAATCCCCAAAATAGAGAAGTGGGATTACATCAGACTAAGAAGTTTCTGCATGGCAAAAGACACAGTGATTAATGTGAATAGACAGCCCTGAGATTGGGAAAATATTTTTGTAAACTATGCATCAGAAAAGGGACCCATAACCTTGAATTCACAAGGAACTCAGGCAGGTGTCTGGAAAAAGACAATCAATCCTATTAAAAGATGGGAGAATGAGTTGAAAAAAACACTCTCTAAAGATGACATACAAATAGCTAAAAGGTATATGAAAAAAATGCTTAACATCCCCCATTGTAAGAGAAATGCAGATAAAAACAATGAGCTATCACCTAGCCCCAGTTTAGAATGTCTAAGATTAAAATAAACAAACAAACAAACAAACAAAAAATGATAAGTGCTGGCAGGGGTGTGGTGAAAAGGGAACTCTTTAACACTGCTGGTGGGAATGTAAATTGGTCCAACCACTGTGAAGAACAATTTGGAGATTCCTCAAAAATCTGCAAATAGAACTACCATATGATCCAGCAATCCCACTCCTTGGTATCTACCCAAAGGACAAAAGAATACTTAATTGGAAAAGAGCTTGCCCATCGATGTTTATTGAGACACTATTCATAATTGCTAAGTCATGGAAACAACCCGAATGCCCATGAACTGATGAATGGATAGAAAAACTGTGGCACATATACTCAATGGAATACTATTCAGCCATAAAAAAACAAACAAACAAACAAACAAACAAAAAACACCTCTCTGGCTTTTGACAGGAAGTGGACAAATATGGAAAACTTACTGCTGAGTTAAGGAAACCATGCTATGAAGGACAGGTATTGTATGTCCCCACTTAATATATACCGAGTGTCTGCACTCTATGACTGAAACTAATTGACTAAAAGATATAGAGACACAGTATATAGATGTAAATACCAGATATAGTGTGTGTGAAAGAGGAGGGTCTGAGGAAGGCCATTTGGGGGAGGGACAGGGAGGCAAAGCATTAATGGCACAAAGAGATGTGGTATTATCTGTTGAAGATATTTTGTAATTTTATCAATGGAGCTAGGGAGAAATATTCACCTGTTGAAATATCTACTTAGTAAGACAAATAATAATGTGATTGAATGTGTGGAAGAAAATTAAATGAAAAAAATTTTAAAAAAAAGAAAAAATAGATATTAAAAAAAGAAAGAAAACATCACAGGGAATAAAGTCACTATGGATTTTGAAAAAAGGTTTTTAAGAGAATATTTACCAAATTTTGCCTGAGGGTCTTCTGAAAAATAAAATAGAAATATCAATGTAAACAAAAAAGAAATACACACAAGGAAAATGTAGCTTTCTTAAAAACTCCGAATGTAACCTCAAATTAATACAATACTCATAATCAAGCACGCATGGGGAAAACTAACTTTTGTTCTAAATAACAATGATTTCCAAAGGAATGTGAGGGGTTTAGTGTTTATGAAGTTAATATACCTTGAAAAATGTTAGGAACATTACTTTTGATTACTTTGTGAAAATATGTTTGGTCAGTTTTTGATATTCAACCAATTGTCATGTTCTTTCTTTCTTTAATGTATTATTTAAGCTTCATTCATTATTATGCCAGTTTTTATTACTGTGCTCTCAACGTTGTAAAATGCCAAGAGACACCTTGAATAAGAGAATAAAGAAGCATTGCCTTGAAAAAATATTCAGGGTATAATTCTCCCAGGCAGATGTTCCCATAAAACTCAATAAATCAATAAGTTGCTTTGTTTGTGTGAGCTTCCATGCCACATTTCTGTAAAACAGAAGAAGTCGTTGTTTACACGTGAAAAAGAAAAAGTGATGAAAATAGAAGAGGTAGTGAACAGATGTGAAGAAACTTCATATAGGAGAAGATCAGGCTCCAAATTTTGAAAAAGAGTAGACCTTAAAAGGAAAAGAAAATGAAAGGACGACATCTCCGTGAGAGGGCAGGGAACATAAAAAGAAAAAGATTCCCTGGAGGAATAAGGGGTCTCAGAGAATATTTACCAAATTTTCCGTCAAGTTGGTCTGTAAGAGAAAAAAATAAAATCAGTGTAAATGCCAGCTTAAAACTCATGAAGAAAATAAGGCTTGTTGAAAAAAGAGAAGTAAATTTAAGGCTGATTGGATGACATAGACATATGCGGTTGCACACCACACACACACACACACACACACATACACACACAGTATCACTAAGTGGTGAAAATCTGACATTCATTTTAATTAATTGTCTGCTTCAAGAAATGTATGGGGGAACCAGCAGTTAGCGTAATGGCTGTGTCGCTGGACTCCCATGTAGTCGACCACGGTTCGCGTCTCGGACCCGGTGGCTTACAACTCACGCCGGGCGTGTGTGCGTGCGTGCCCAAGATCCCGAGAGGAGAATGGAGGAGAAGGGATTGCGGCGTGACCATCCCCCCGGGGGGGGGGGGGGGTGATTTCTCGCTTTCTGTCTCTATGTCTCTCTCTCTCTGTCTGGCGAGCGCACGCGCCCTATAGCAAAAATCTCTCAAAAAAAAAAAAAAAAAAAAGAAATGTATGGAACAAGTGGAATGAATTGACTTTACATAATTGAGGAACAGTTTGAGGAACGTTATTTGTGGTGTATAAATCATAAAAACATTCTTTGTTTCTTTTTCTATGGGTCAGCATTGTACTACGTAATGGGTTATCGCTCAGGGGTTCCTTCACTATTCCTAAATATATCAGGGCAATTTTCATTATGCAGTATCACTGAATGAAGCAACCACCAACACTGAGTGACAGGATAGAGAACCCTGCCAACAATGGAAATACAGTGTTATGTCCTTTGAAGCTAATTGTTACGATTACAGTAATGAATTGTATCACATGAGCTTCTGTGACAACATCTGGGGTAGAGAAGGATCTAGTGGTTTGGTAAAGAAGAACAGGAATAAACAAAGACAAAAATGCAAAGCATGTAATACTAGATAACCAATGTAAGGAGAACTAAATATGAGAGATGCCCTGCTGTGCAAATGGGGGAGGTAGAGCATTCTTTGAGAAATATGGAGAATCAAGAGATGACATGTACAAGAGGAGGCAGGGGTTGTAATTGGTGACCAGTTCTTTGGTGAAACAAAAACAGTTGTCAGAGAATATTTACCCATTCTTTCTTGCAGTACTCCTGAAGAAGACAATGTAAATGTGAATGTAAAAATCAAAGCTACAACACATCAAGGACATTCATACTTGTTGAATAAAGGAAAGTAAAGATGAAATAAAACATGTCAGAACAACCCAGAATAAACATAAGGACACTATGATGCACACATACAAATGATCTCAGAAGGCAGAAAACTTGAAAGAAAAAGGCACCACATGGTGCAGCGATAAGGGCTCTCAGAACATATTTACCAATTTTTCCCAGACGTTCATCTGAAATAGAAAACATCAAGATCAGTATATATACCAACTGAATACATATGAAAACATTTAAAAATGTATTGAAAAACGAGAAGTAAAATTAAAATTAATAGGATGCCATAGAACACATAGATACGAAGAATATCACAATGGCGTGTATAGCTCACTTTCATTTGAAATAATTTTCTGTTCAAAAGAAAGTTCTGGGAGGGGTTGCAAGAAAGGAACATACTTGAGATCAGCAGATCATAATAATGGATTCTTCCCTGGACTCCCACACATCTGACTGTGAATTGAATTCCCAATCTGGAGGCTTTGAACACATCACAGGCACAAATTGTGTGTGTGTGTGTGTGCTTGCAAGTGTGTGTATGTCAAAATCTTCAGAGGAATAAGGTGTAGGTGTGATTATGCTGTGGTCATCCTCTCTGGAGACTGATTTCTCACTTTACGTGTCTCTGTCTCAGTGTCACTCTCTTTTGCAAGGACATGCAACCTAAGTCAAAAAACTCTCTATAAAAAAGAAATAAGTGAGTTTACTCAACTAAGAAATACTTATAGGAGTATTATTTGTGGAGATTACATTACAGAGATTTCTTGATTTCCTTTATGTAGTTCAGCCTTTAACTATGTTATTTACTACCTTAATATGTTCTTTGAATGTCATTAAAGATGTAATGTCAGGGTAAGAATCCAGAATATTCATAGTGACAGAATCTGTGAGTTGGAACAGAAAAAAAAAAAAAACAATGAATTCCAGGAGATGAGGCAGTCCTTCTATGATTTGAAAGAAGAAATGGACACCATGAGAAAGAATTTAATAAAACTACTAGATATGAAGTCTGTAAAACAAGATATCAAAAACTCTCTCAAAAGTATCAAAAGCTGATTAGACCATGCTGAAGATCAAATCTTGGATGTAGAGGAAAAAACACTTTCCTATGGAAGAAAATAAATAAATAAATAAATAAATAAATATCAAAACAAAAAAAAAATGAGGATACTACTAATACCCCATTCCATTAAAGTTCCAAAAATCCTAATAATTGGTATCCCATAAGTGAAGAAACTAATAAGGGCATTGGAATTCTATTCCCTGAAAATACTGGAAGAAAACTTTACAAGTCTAAAGAATTACTCAAATATCCAGGCTCGAGAAATATAAAAGATCCCAAATTGAATAAACCCACAAAAACCCCCTCCACTGCCCATTTCAGCCAGACTGGCTAAAAACCACAGATGAAAACAAGATACCAAAACTGGCAAGAGAGAAATGTCAAGGGACTTAAAAAGAACATACCATCAGGGTAACACACTGGACCTTTCAATGGAAACAATACAAGCAAGGAAAGAATGGGAGACATATTGAAAGTGTTAAGAGAAAAACAATTTCAACTGAGATTATTATCTAGCAAGATTATCCTTCGTGTGGAACAAAAAGATTAAAATATTCTTAGGCAAACAAAACCTAAAAGAATTTTAGGAGTTGAGGCAGCACAAGATCAGCTCTTTACGAGACTCTGAAGAGAGTCTAACTAAGCAATAAAAAAAAACAGAAATAAGAGAATAAAAGACAAGCAGGACAATGACCACCAACAACCAAGACAATGGTAGAGACAAGTCCAGAAATATCGATAATAACACCAAATGTTAATAGCTTAAATTAACCAATCAAGAGACACAGACTGGCTGAATGGGAAATACAAAACAAAACAAAACAAAATGAAACAAAACAAAACCGCCCAAAACAGAAATAATCTATCTACTGCCTACAAGAATGCATGTCATGGATAAAGACATTCATAGATTAAAACTGAAGCGCCCTAAAAAGGTATTCCATGTAAATGGGAACCAAAAAGGGCTGGAGTCATGATACTAATTTCTACAAAATAGGCTTTAAAACAAAAAATATACAAAAAGACAAAGAGTGGCTTTATATGTAGTAGTAAAGGGGCTAATCCTTCAAGAACATATAACACTTATAAATATCTATGCACCTAATTCAGGAGCAGCCAAATACCTGAAGGAAAGACGATTAGATCTAAAAGAAGAGAGAGACTGCAACACACTAATTATTGGGGACCTCAATGCCCACCTATCTCTTTGGACAGTTCACCTAGACAAAAAATAAGCAAAGAGATAAAGGATCTAAATTAAACCATAAATCAAACAGACTTAACATTTAGAGAACATTCTACCCAAACCCACAAGATATACTTTTTCTCACCCTCACATGGAATCTTTTTGTAGACTGACCACATGAAAAGGATACAAAGCAAGCCTTTATAGATTCAAAGGCATAGAAACCATATCCAGCACAATCTCTGACCATGATGCAATTATAGTTTATATGAATTTCAGGAAAACTCCTCAAAAATACACTAATACATCGAAACTAAATAATCTACTCCTAAATGACTTCACAACTACTGAAAAAATAAAGATGGAAATCCAAAGATTCATGGAAGCCAATTATAATGAGTATATGAGTTTCCACAATCTTTGTGACACTGTAAAAGCAGTAATAAGAGGTAAGTTCATGGCAATTAGCACACATAAGAAAAAGATGGAAAGAAGGCAAATGGAGAACCTAGCATCATGGCTCACAGAACTGGGAAGGTAACAACAAAAATACAAAAAGAACTTCAAGAGAAAATACATAATAATGATTTGAGCAAAAAAAAAAAAAAACGAAATAGAAAATAAGCAAACTATACAAAAAATAAATGAAAGGAAAAGATGTTTCTTTGAAAAGATAAACAAAATCGACACACCACTAGCTAGACTAATTAAGAAGAGGAGATAAAGGAACCAGGTAAATAAAATGCACAGTGAATGAGGCACTATAACAAAGAAAAAAGCAATACAAATAATAATTAGAAGATACTGTGAACAACTATACATCAATAACAAAAAAAAAAAAAACTGGATGTGATGGACAAAATGCTAGACATATAATCTACCAAGATTGAGTCAGGAGGACATAGAAAGTATGAATAGGCCCATAACAAGCCATGAGATTGAATCAGTAATAAATAACCTCACAACAAAGAAACATACTGGTCCTGATGACTTAACGTCTGAATTCTACAAAACTTTTAAAGAGTTAATTTCTATTCTACTCAAGATTTTTCTAAAGACCCAAAAGAAAGAACTCTCCCAAATTAATTCTATGAAGCCTCCATCACCCTAATTCTTAAAACAGACAAAAACAACACAAGAAAGGAAAGCTATAGAACAATATCTTTGATGAATATAGATGCAAAAATTATCAATAAGATACTAGCAAAAGGTATCCAACGATATAAAAAAAGCTTATACATCACTAACAGGTAGACTTTATTCCAAGGACGCAAGGCTGGATCAACATACACAAAACCATACATGTAATACACCAAAAAACAAAACAAAACAAAACAAAAAACAAACAAACAAAAAAAACAGAAGGAAAGATAAAAACCATACGATCATATCAACTGATGCTAAAAAAGCATTTGATAAGATACAACTTCTTTTTAAAATCAAGACACTCAGCAAAATTGGCATAGAATGGTCATTCCTCAACACCATAAAAGCTACCTATGTGCATAGATAGCTAACATCATCCTAAATGGGGAAGAGCTGAAAGAATCTCCACTAAAAATTGGTACAAGGCAAGGAGGCCTACTTTCTCTAATACTTTTCAATACACTACTGGAAGTCCTGACCAATGCAATCAGAAAAGAGAATAAAATGAAAAACATTCAAACAGGAAAAGAAGAGGTGAATTTATCTCTATTTTCAGATGACATGATTGTATACATAAAAGACTCAGTGGTATCTACGAAAAAATTCCTGGAAGTAATAAATGAATACATTAAAATTTCAAGATACAAAATCAACATAAAAAATCTATATCCTTTCTATATATGAACTGCAAGCAGTCTGAGATAGAACTGAAGAAAGTAATGCTGTTTACCATAGCCACAGAAAGTATCAGATACCAGGAATAAATCTCACCAAAGAACTTAAAGACCTCCACAAGGAAAACTACGAGAAGATAAAAAAAGAAACTGAAAAGAACTGAAAAAAAAAAAAAAAAAAAAAGAACATTCTACATTCTATGTTCCTGGATTGGAAGACTTAATATAATCAAAATGGCCATTCTACCCAAATTAGTCTACATATTTGATGCAATACAAATCAAAGTACAAGAGACATTCTTCAGAGATCTAGGAAAGATAATCATATAATTTGTCTGGAATCATAAAAAATCCCATATTGCCAAAGCCATCCTGCACAAGAGTGAAGTAGGTGGCATCTCACTCCCTGACCCCAAAATATACTATAAAGCTGTGGTAATCAAAACAGCATGGTACTAGCAGAAAAACAGACATGTGGAACAATGGAACAGAATAGAGACTCCAGAAATAAACTGCCAAACATAAAACCAACTGATTTTTGACAAAGGTTACCAGTCAATCCAGATTAAGAAACATCTGAATGGCAAAAGACACAGTAACTAATGTGAATTGACAGCACTAGGAATGGGAGAATATTTTTGTACAGTATGATTCAGATAAAGGACTGATAACCAAAATACACAGGAAACTCATGTGGCATACCCCCAAAAAAGATGATCAACCCAGTTTAAAGATGGGACTGTGAGATGAAATAACTACTGTCTAAGGACACAAACGAATAGCCAAAAACCATATGAAAAAAATGTTCAACACCCCTCATCGTAAGGAAGCTAGATCAAAACCATAATGAGACACCACCATACCCCATTCAGAATGACTAAGATTAAAAAATAATAATAATAAGTGCTGGTGGGGATGTGGTGAAAGGAGAGCTCTCCTGCACTTCTGGTGGGAATTTAAATTGGTCCAGTATGGAGAGTCGTCAAAAATCTAAAATTAGAACTGCCATATGACTGAGCAATCTCATTCCTTGATATCTACCCAAAGGACAGAAGAAAACTTAGCCAGAAGACTGCTAGCACATCTATGTGTGTTGGGGCATTATTCACAATTTCTAAGACATGGAACCAACCCAAATGTCCATGAAAATAAGAATGGATTAAAAAAGTCTGGCACATAAACTCTATGGAATACTACTCAACCATGAAAAAAATAAAGAAGAATCTGACTTTTTACAGAAAGTGGACAAATATAGAAGATTTACTGCTTAGTGAGGCCAGGAAGGCTCTGAATGAGAGACATGTATGTCTCCCCTTAATATTTACTGACTGACTGCACTCTATGCCTGAAACTGAATGACTAGGGGATATGGAATCACAGAAAAGGGTTATAGATACCATATACAGCATGGGAAAAGGGTGAAAGAAGGAGGGGAGTTGGGGAAGAATTTAAGGAGAAAAGTAGAGAGGAAACACATTTATGGGACAAAGAAATTGGTTATTATCTGTTGAAGATAACGTGTATATAGCATCCCCTATTGGACTGCTGAGAAATTGATTCATGTTGGAACATTCACTTTACAGGTAATTGGCATATGTTATAGAATGTATAGTGGAATTAAAATCAAAATAAATTAAGTAAAAAATATGGATGTAATGCAAATTTTCATAATGATACTATCAGTGTGTATTAAGCAACCACGAACACGGAGTTAGAGAACTGTGATGCTCTTGGAGGAAATACAGGGTTATATCCTTGCTAGCTGATGGTGACCTTTAGAACAATGAATCATATAATATGTGTTTCTGTGATATCTAGTGGAGAGAACAAGCTCATGTTTTTCTAGGGAAGAAGTAAAAGGAACAAAGGCAGAAATGCAAGCAGGGGAAAGCAGGCAAATAAACTGAAGAGAACTACATATGGGAGAAGTCTGCTCTGGGAATATCAGGAAGCAGAGCATTCAATAAGGAGAAGGGAGAATAGAGAGATGGCATACATGTGTGGAGGCAGGGATTGTCACAGGCAGACAGGTTCCACGGAGGAAGAAAAAGAGTTTTCAGGAGATATTTACCAATTCTTCCTAGAATTGCTCCTGAAAAAGACAATGGAAATAAGAATGTAAAAATCAAAGGATAAATACATAGAGAAGTTAGTACTTGTAAAAAAAATAGAGTATATAAGATAAAACAAATATTTTGTCAACGAAAACATAGACACAGTCACTTGAACATTCACATACACACAGAACGGTGATAGTTCACTTGCATTCGAAATAACAGTGTATTCTAAAAATATGTGGGGCAGTGATAGAGAGTTAGTTTTAGTGCACTATATTGAGAACGTATTTTAGACTTGGAATTGTGATGATTATTTTTTTTAAATGTCCATGGTTTCTTTTTCTAGTATTTAGCCTTTGGCTCTTTCTTATCTTTACTGTATTGTTCTTCTTCCAGTCTATAGGAAGAGCAATTTTTATTATTCTATGTCAGTTTTGTGAGATGACAACAGAAAGCATGGTTTAAAGATGTGGAATCATCGTTCCTGGTACAAATGCCCAGTTAAGTTTTTTCAGGATTACAGTCATGTTGACACCAATGAGTCAGTTTATAACTTTGGTTTACATGTGTTTCTGTGGCAAACACTTGAAAGACAACAGAAGTAGAACACAATGTTTACAGGTGAGGTATGACAAAGACTTTTTCAAGACAAAAAGAAGGCAGTGGAAAAGATAGAGAATCTGAAGGGAACAGTACTTAATATGGAGAGGGGCTATCATGTGAAAATAAAGAGGGAGAGTAGTCTGTAAGGTAAGGGAGAATGAAGGAAGAGCTTGCAGGAGTGGAGGTAGAAAACATCACAGGGGATAAAAACTCCATGGAGCTTGAATAAGGCTTATAAGAGAATATTTACCAAATTTTTCCTGAGGGTCTTCTGAAAAATAGAATAAAAATCAAGGTAAACATAAAAAGAAATGCACATGAGGAAAATGCAACTTTATTGAAAACTCAGAATGTAAACATCAAACTAACAGAATGCTAATAAACACAGGCACATACACATACACACACACACAAATAGATACACACATGGACGAAGCTAACTTTTGTTCTAAATAACAATTTAATCCAAAGAAATGTGAGGGGTTCAGTGGTTGAGAAGTTAATATATCTTGAAAAATGTTGGGAACATTAGCTTCAATTACTTTGTGAAAATACTTTTTTTTTTTTAATATTAGATCTATAATCATGTGATTTGTTTTCTATAATGTGTTATTTGAGTTCCACTGATTATTATGACAATTTTTTTTATTGTGCTTTCAACATTGTATAATGCCTACAGACACATTGAGAAGCAATGTGGTTTCATATCCCGCTTCTCATTGGAGTTAAAGGAAACTATGATAAGAAATGAAACCATTAGAGCATATCACAGAGGATGTCCCCTGGGGTAAACAATGTCAACCACTGGTTTTGCTTCATGCTGTCTATTAACATTTTCAGAATCAGATACAAACACACAACCATAATGATAATGGTACTTAAAAAGAGA
The DNA here is from genome assembly GCA_026018925.1 of Tupaia tana. Classification (NCBI taxonomy): domain Eukaryota; kingdom Metazoa; phylum Chordata; class Mammalia; order Scandentia; family Tupaiidae; genus Tupaia; species Tupaia tana. The sequence continues at coordinate 139,428,211 of JAKSZU010000002.1, read as the reverse complement.
TAAGAAAGCAAACAGTAAAGGAGTAGCAGGAGCACATTTGCACAGTGGCATAAAGTTCACATTTGTTCTAAATAATAGTCAATTTAAAATGAAATGAGATGGAGAAGGAATGTGCTTATAAATATTAGTTATGGGTTTAATCCTATACAAATGTTCTTGGTTCTTTTTTACAGTATTTAAACTATCTCATTGATTATAATTAATATGTTCTTTATCTCCAACTAAATGTATAATGTCAGTTCCTGTAATGGTGGTAGCTATATTATAGTAAGTCACCATAAACACAGGTAGAGAATACTGAACTACCTTGAACATATATAAATTATATTATTTTAGTCAAGGTCATAAAGAAGGATAAAGAATGAAAAACAACATAAAGAATGTAGAAGGTAGAAAAACAGAATTTAAAATTAGAAAAGTCAGATTCAAGATATGTAGAGAAAGAGTCAACGTTAAAGAGAAGGGAGAGGGATGGGGTGGAATGCCAGGGAGGAAGTAGGAACAGAGAAAGGGAACATGGTACAGAAATCAGGGCTGTCAGAGAATACTTACCATTTCTGCTCTGAAGTCCTTCTTGGGAAAAAAAAAAAATACAAAGAAAGGTAAGCATCAATACCAAGGGAAACACACAAAAAATGAAGATGTTGAAAATGAGAAGTGTGATGAAAGAACTATCTAAAGTCAATTTGATCTGAAAGCTTCATGATTATTTGCAGAATACAACTTACTATGAATCTGTAGGAATAAAACTGTTTAAACAACTCTTGTAATGAAATATTAACCAAAGATATAGGCTTTTCTTAGAACATAACCTTAGACTTGAGAGACATAATATTCATAAAATTTACTTCATTGGAAATGTATGTATAAGGACACTGAGGGAAGACCAATTGTTTGAATTAATAATAGGATGTATTAAAATAAAAATGAAATAACAGTAATAATTATGGTTAAAAAGATAAAATATCCAACCTAATTATGCAAAAAACAGTGATGCACTTAGGATCATGTGAGAAGTCATGACAAGTGGGCTAATGAGTCTCAAGATTACCATTGACTCATTTTTAGAGGCCCACGAAAGAAGGAACTTACTAACTCAAAAGATTTGCAGTCAGGTATATTCGTTTTAGAATGAGAATACAATTAGGACATTATCATGTGCAGAACAATGGGCACTCCACACAGAATACATGTCAAAGAATTCTAGTTCAAAGGAGTTTCTTGGGACCAGCAGTTAGAGTAATGGCTATGTCGCTGAACTCCCATGTAGTCGACCACGGTTCGAGTCCCAGACCCGGTGGTTTAAACTCACATCGGCCACGTGTGCGTGCGTGCCCAAGATCCTGAGAGGAGAATGGAGGAGAAGGGATTGAGGTGTGGCCATCCCCCCTGGGGGTGATTTCTCGCTTTAAGTCTCTCTGTCTCTCTCTGTCTTTCTGGCGAGCACACATGCTCTCTAGCAAAAACTTCTCAAAAAAAAAAAAAAAAAAAAAAAAGGCAGTGAGTAATTCATTTCATGGACAGAAATACAAATTTAATAAAGTTTTTATAAAATCTGAACTCCTTCAGTGGTACTTCAAAACTTTTTTAATTTTGTAAATTATTCTGAGTATGTCAGATATACTATGAAGTTTGAAGAAAAATACTTTGAATAACTAGTGGTTAACATACAAGACTTAAAGTCTTTCTGAAAGATGTGACACCATTGAGAAAATAAAGGTATAACATTTGGGTGCAATCATTTCCTATTCAAAAAGATTCTAATTTTTTACATTTAACAAAAAAGGTAATAAAATTATATGAGTTCCCAATTGACAGAATATTCAACATTAGCTTTGAAAGGGTCCAGCAGATGGCGTGGTGGTTAAGGTGCTGAAATTCCCACATGCCCAGTCCCAGTTTGAGTCCCGGACCTGGACCTGGCGGCTTGCTTTCTCACTCTCCCTCTCTCCCCCTCTCTGTCGTTCTCTGGCAAAACTCATGTGAGAAATAATAATCATAATAAGTAAATAAATAAATAGTTCTTAAAAATATTTTGCTTTGAAAAAAACATGTGCACACTGAATTTGTTTTAGAAGTTGAGAGAGTAGAATAACACAACTCTAAAAAAAATATTTCCAGTCCTATTAACAAAAAATAAGTACACAATTTCTCAATACATAAAAACTTTATAAATGAACTGAACAGAAATAGAATTAAATCAATTTTGATTACTGATGTGAATCTTTAGGGAAAACAATAAAAATGAATTAATGTAGGTAAAAATACATTGTGGTTATGTAAGCAAGATATTACAAGACTATGCCTTTCACCATTTATTTTCTGCTGTCCCTTTAATTCAATTCTAGGCTTCGAGTGCCTTAGGAAACTTACACGTAAATTTCAAAAGATGAACTCATTTCTAGAATTCACCTTTACACAAATGTGGTAACTTGGGTGTTCTTGAATTTTAGCAGATTCCTGCTTTGATGTACTATGTACACCTTTCCTTCTATATTCTTTGAATAAACCTCTTTCATAGTGATGATCCCATTCCTGGTCCTTTGCCCAATTCTTGTTTATCCTCTCAAATTCATTATGTATTAATACTCATCTCTCTTTCTCAAGATACATCACTATGGGACATAGAAAAATAATAAATTAACAGATAAAAGAAATGGTATGTTAGTACAAACATACAATCAAATACACAAATACACACTGAATGGAGGATAGGTTACTTGTGCTCTAAATAGTGATTATTCTAAAGAAATACAGGAGCCGAGACGAGTTCTCTTTAGGGCACAAAATTAAGAATATATTTTAAACTTTAGTATTGATAGATATTTTACAAAATATCCTTGGATTATTTTCCAGCGTTTTGCCTTTTACTGCTTCTTTGTTTCCATTACTGTGTTTTTCAACGTCCAACGACCAGAAAGAGCAGTTTCTCCATTCTTGTATTAGTTTGATTCTTCCACTAAAAACTATGGTTCAAACGTATGAAACCACTGCATCTGACAGAAATAAATGGTACAGTTTTTTTCAAAATTATGTTCAAAATGACACCTATCAGTCAATGAATAACTTCATATAATGTGTGTTTCTATGACAAACATCTTAAACAGAGAACCCAATGATTACAAACAGTAAATGACAAGGAATGAGTAAAGACTGAAGGAATGTGATATAAAAGCTAGGGAATCAGAAGTGAATACTTGGTAATATAGAGAAGTCTAGTAGTGAGAAAATGAGTAGGGAGAGTGGACTTTAAAGTTAAGGAGCAATCAGTGAAAGCATGCACATGTGGGAGTAGGAAGCATCACAAGGAAAAAAGGCATCATGGTACTTGTATATGAGTTGTAAAACAATATTTATCAAAATTTTCCTGAGGGCCATCAGAAAAGTAAAATGAAAAGATCAATGTAAACATCAAGAGAAATAAACACACAAAAAAATCAGAGTTATTGAAGTCTGAGTGTAAATCTGAAACTAATAGAATACAGTAAACACACACGTACAGACACACAGATTTGGAAGCTATAAATGTGTCGTGGGACAGAAGTTAAGAAGTTGATGTAACAGAAGAAAAGTTAAGAAATTTAGTTGTTGGTATTTTACACAGACAGTTTTGGTCTTTTTGGTATTACTTTACCTATTGTCATGGGATTCATTTTCTTTAATGTGTTCTTTGCATTCCACTAGTTACGTAATGCCAATTTTAATTATAGTCCTCTCAACGTTGTAATACGCCATAAGATACCTTAATTTACAGAATGAGGAGGCTGATGTTAAAAAATACCCCAATAAATGCATTGCTCTGTTTTGCGTGATCTTCCATGATAAGCGTATGGAAGACAGAAGAAGTCAATGTTCACAGGTAAAGAAAAACAAGGAATGAAAGCAGAAGAGAAAGTGAAAGAGATGTGAAGAAACTTCATATGGTAAAAGTCCAGATTCAATATATGGAAAGACAGGGGAGACATTAAAAGGACAGGATAATTAAAGGATGATACATACATGAGAAGGCAGAAAATGCAAAAGAATAAGGCACCATGGTTCCAGAATAAGGATTCTCAGAGTATATTTACCAGTTGTTCCCAGACGTTCACCTGAAATAGAAAACAATGAGATAAGTGTAAATACCAAGTGAAATACATATGAAAAAATTTGAGGCTTATTGAAAAATGAGAAGTAAAGTTAAAACTAATAGGATGCCATAGATACACTGACATACACAATATTACAAACTGGTGTAAAGCTCACTTTCATTTGAAATAATGATCTATTCAAAAGAAATCTGTGGGAGGAATTACAAGAATGAATATACTTGAGTTAGAGAATAAAGAAGAATTGCCCTGAGAAAATATTCAAGGTAAAATTCTCTGGGCAGATGTTTGCATATACCCCAATAAATGAAAGTGTTGCTCTGTTTTTGTGTGCTTCCATGAAAAACATTTGGAAGACAGAAGGAGTCAATGTTCACAGGTAAAGAAAGATAAGAAATGAAAGCAGAAGAGGTAGTGAATGAGATGTGAAGAAACTTCATATGGGAGAAGTCCAGACTCAATATGTGGAAAGACAGAGAAGACATTAAAAGGACGCAATAATTAAAGGATGACATGTACGTGGGAAAGCAGAAAAGTCAAAAGAAAAAGGCACGATGGTTCCAGAATAAGGGCTCTCAGAGCATATTTACCAAGTTTTCCCAGACGTTCGTCTGAAATAGAAAACAAAATCAGTATAAATAACAATTGAAATACATATGAAAATCTTTGAGACTTGTTGAAAAATGAGAAGTAAAATTAAAAGTAATAGGATGCCATAGACACACAGACACAGTATCATAAAGTGTTGTGAAGCTCACTTTCATTTGAAATAGTTATTTGTTCAAAAGAAATATGTGGGAGAATTCTAAAGAAATGAGTATACTTGGGAACAGCAGACCAAATAATGGATATATAACTGGACTACTACAGGTCCAACTGCTGACTGTCCGATCTGGAGGCTTTGAACACAAGACAGGTGTGTGTGTGTATGCCAAAATCTTGAAGGAGACAGATGTAGGAGTGACTGTGGTGTGGTCATCCTATCTGGGGGCTGACTTCTCACTTTATGTGTCTCTGTCTCATTCTCTTTCTTTCTCTTGCAAGGGTATGCACAATAGAACAAAAAAAAAAAAACCTATTAAATAAAAAGAAAAGAAGAGTGGGTTTACTCAATTGAGAACAATTTTAGGAATATTATTACAAAAAATTTCTTGTTTTCTTTCTTTCTTTTTCTTTTTTTTTTTTTTTTTTTGGAGAGGTTTTTGCTATAGGGCACGTGCGTTCTCTAGAAAGAAAGAGAGAGACAGAGATAGAAAGCGAAGACTCACCCCCCCAGAGGGGATGGCCATGCTACAATCCCTTCTCCTCCATTCTCCTCTCAGGATCTTGGGCACACACGCACACGTGCCTGGCATGAGTTTAAGCCACTGGGTCCGGGACTCGAACCGTGTTCAGCTACATGGTTCAGTGACATAGCCATTACACTAACTGCTGGTCCCTCTTGTTTTCTTTTTATGTGGTTAATCATTTTACTATGTGATTCATTATCTTAATGTGTTCTTTGACTTTAACTAAAGATATAATGTCAGAGAAATGATTCAGAACATTCAGAGTGACAAAATCTATGAGTTGGAATAGAAAACATACAACAAATTGCAGGAGATGAAGAATTCTTTCCATAATTTGAAAGAAGAAATTATACCATAAGAAAGATTCAAAAGGAATCATTAGAGATGAAGTCTGTAACACAAGATATCAAAAACTCTCTCAAAAGTATTAAAAACAAATTAGACTATACTGAAGATTGAATCTCAGAGGTAGAGGACAAACCTCTGTCCTGGGCGGGGGAGAGAGGAATGAAAAGATATAGAATAAGTAACAACAACAACAAAAATAAGGATAATATATGAGAAAAACTTGATTCCATTAAACCTCCAAACATCCTAATAATTGGTATCCCAGAAATGAAGAAACTAATAAGGACATTGAAAATCTATTTCATGAAAATCCTAGGAGAAGACTCTCCAAGGACAGAGTATTCAAACATCCAGACCCAGGAAATACAAAGGACCCCAAATCAAATCAACCCAAGAAGATCCTCTCCACAGTCCATCTTAGCGAGACTGTCCAAAACCACAGATGAAGACAAGGTACTAAAACTGGCAAGAGAGAAATGTCAAGTGACTTACAAAGGTCATCCCATCATGGTAACACTGGACCTTTCAATGGAAAAAATATCAAGGAAAGAATGGGAACACATACTGAAAATGTTAAGAGAGAAGCAATTTTAGCCAAGATTGTTATATCCAGCAAGATTATCCTTCATATGGGAAAAAAAAGATTAAAATATTCTCAGTCAAACAAAACTTGAAAGAATCTGCCAACACCAGATCAACTCTTCAAGAAACTCTGAAGAAAGCCTAACTAAGAAATGTACAGACAGAAATAAGAGAATAAAAGACCACTAAGACAATGGCCAACAATCACCAAGACAATGGTAGACACAAGTCCAGAAATATTGATAATAACACTGAATGTTAATGGATTAAATTCTACAATTAAGAGATGCAGACTGCCTGAATGGAAAACAAACAAACAAAAACCAGAAACCCTCTATCTGTTGCCTACAAGAAACACATCTCAGGGAAAAAGTTATACATATACTAAAAATGAAAGACTGGAAAAAGTTATTTCTGCCAATGGGAACCAAAACCCACTGAAGTGAAGATACTAATTTCTGACAACATAGGCTTTAAAACAAAAACTGCATGAAGAGACAAAGGGTATTATCTAGTAGTAAAAGGGCTAATCCACCATGAAGATATAAGTTATAAATATCTATGCATCTAACTCAGGAGCACCCATATATGGGAAGGAAAGACTGCAGTACATAGATCTGAAAGGAGATAATATAATGCAACATACTAATTGTTTGGTATCTTAACCCCCCCCCCCCCCACTAGTTCCATTGAACAAATCATCTAGACAGAAAAAGGCAAAGAAATAAAGGATCTAAATGATATCATAAATCAAATGGACTTAAAAGACATCTATAGAACCTTCCACCCAAAAAACCTCAAGATACACTTTTTCTCAACCCCACAGGGAATCATTTCATGTATTGACCACATGACAGGGGACAAAGCAAGCCTTCACTGATTCAAAGACATAGAAACTTTATCCAGCACCATCTCCGACTATGATGTAATTAAAGTTGATATGAATTTATGGAAAAATCCTCAAAAAATCACTAATACATGGAAACTAAATGGAAAAACCTAGCATCATGCCTCAGAGAGCTGAAAAGGAAAGAGCAAAAAAAAAAAAAAAAATCCAAAAAACTCCAGGAGAGAAGAAATAATAAAGATTTGACCAAAATAAATGAAATAGAATATAAATGAACTATACAAAAAATAAATAAAAATAAAAGTTGGTTCTTTGAAAAGATAAACAAAATTGACACATTACTAGCTAGACTAATTAAGAGAGAAAGAAACCAGGCAAATAAAATGTGCAATGAAGCATGCAATATATCAACAAACTAAAAAGAAATACAAAACATCATTAGAGGATACTATGAACAACAATATGCCAGCAAACAAGAAAATCTGGATGATATGGACAAATTGCTGGACACACATAATCTACCAATATTGAGTCTGGAGGATGTAGAAAATCTGAATAGGCCCATAACAAGCCATGAGATTGAAATAAAGTAATAAATAACCTCTGAACAAAGAAAAGCCCAAGTCCTGATGGCTTCACCTCTGAATGCTAAAAAACTGTTAAAGGATTAACCCCCATTCTACTCAAGTTATTTCTGAAGAACCAAAATTATGAAACTCTCCCACATTAATTCTATGAAGCCTCCATCACCCTAAACCTTAAAACAGACAAGGACATGATAAGGAAGGAAAGCTACAGACCAATATCTCTGATGAAGGTAGATGCAAAAATTCTCAACAAAATACTAGCAAATATTATCCAACAATATGTAGAAAAGATTATACATCACAAACAGGTGGACTTTATTCCAGATATGCAAGCATGGTTCAACATACACGAAACTATAAATGTAATAATCATATTAACAGAAAGAAAGATAAAAACCACATGATCATATCAACTGATGCAGAAAAACCATTTGGTAGCACACAACAACGCTTCATGATTGAGATTCTCAGCAAAATTGGCTAGAAGAGTTATTACTCAACACAGTAAAATCTACCTATGCAAAACCCATAGCTTGCATTATCCTAAATGGGGAAAAAACTGGCTAAAAGCTGGTATAACTCAAGGATGCCCACTTTCTTCTCTCCTTTTAAATACATTACTGGAAGTCTTTGCCAATGCAATCAGTAAAAAAAATAAAATAAAATATAGGCATTCAAATCAGAAAAGAATAGGTGAAATCATCTCTATTTTCAAAAAAAATGATTGTATACATAGAAGACTCAGTGGTTTCCATGAAAAAAAAAATTCCTGTAAGTAAAAAATGCATACAGTAAATTTGAAAGATACAAAATCAACATACAAAAATCTATAGGTTTTCTATATATGAACTGCAAGCAGACTGAGATAGAACTAAAAAAAGTAATTTCATTTACCACAGTCACAAAAAGTATCAAATACCTTGGAATAAATCTCACTGAAGAAGTCAAATACTTCCACAAAGAAAATTATGAGAAGGTTAAAAAAAAAAAATTGAAAAGGACACAAAAAATTAGGACATCCCATGTTCTTAGATGGGAAGAATTAATATAATCAAAATGATAGTTCTACCTAAATTAGTCTACATATTTAATGCAATCCCAAGAAAAGTACCAGAGACATTCTTCACAGACCTAGAAAAGACACTCATAGAATTTGTCTGGAATCAAAAAGAACACATATTGCCAAAGCAATCTTGTTCAAGAAGAGTGGAGTGGGCAGCATATCACTCCCTTATCTAAAAATATAGTAGAAAGCTGTGATAATCAAAATGGTATGATATTAGCACAAAAACAGACATGTGGACCAATGGAACAGAATAGAGACACCAGAAATAAACCCCAAAACATACAGCCAACTGATTTTTGACAAAGGGCACCAGTCAATTCTGTGGGAAAAGGAAAATTTCGTTTACAAATGGTGCAGAAAAAACTGGATATCCACCTGCAGAATGATGAATCTGAAAGCCTACCTCTCATCATTGGCAAAAATCAACTCAAAGTGGATCAAAGATCTAAACCTAAGACCTCAAATTATTATTATTATTTTTTTGAGAGGCTTTTGCTCTAGGAAGCATGTGTTCACCAGAAAAAAAAAAGAGGCAGAAAGAGAGAATGTGAGAAATCACCCCCAGGGGGATGGCCATGCCACAATCCCTTCACCTCCATTCTCCTCTTGGGAACTTAGGCATGCACATGCCCAGTGTGAGTTTAAGCCACCAGGTCCGGGACTTGAACCACGGTTGACTATATGAGAGTTCAGCAACATAGCCGTTATGACAACTGCAGGTCCGAAGACCTCAAATTTTATAACTACTGGTATAAAATACTGGGGAAGCTAGGAAAACACTGAGGTAGGCAAAACTTCTTAAATAAGACCCCTCAAGCAAATTAATAATCCCAAAAATATGCAAGTGGGATTACATCACATTAAAAAGTTTCTGAATGGCAAAGACACAGTAAATAGTGTGAATTGACATCCCTTGGAATGGGAGAATATTTTTGTAAACTATGCTTCAGATAAGGGAATGATAACCAGAATACACAGGGAACTCAAGTGACGTACTCTAAAAAAGATGATCAACCCAATTAAAAGATGGGAAAATGAGCTGAAGTAAAGCACTGTCTAAGGAACACATATGAATAGCCAAAAGGCATGAAAAAATGCTCAATACCCCTCATCATAAGGGACCTAGATTAAAACCATAATGAGATACCAACTAACCCCAGTTGGAATGAATAAGATTTTTAGAAAAAAAGAGAGAGAGAAGTTCTGGCTGGGATGTGGTTAAAGGGGAACATGCCTACACTGCTGATGGGAAGGTAAATAGGCCCAGCCACTGTGGAGAAAAATACGGATATTCCTCAAAGATCTACAAATATAACTACAATATGACCCAAGGACACCAGTCCTTAGTGTCTACACAAAGGACAGAAGAATACTTAGTCAATAAAGTGCTAGCACTTTTATGTTTGTTGGGGCATTATACACAATTGCTAAGACATGGAACCAATCCAAATGTCTATGAAAAGAGGAATGGATTGAAAAAGTGGGGAGCACGACCTCTATGGAATACTACTCAGCCAAAAAACAAAACACACAAAATCCAAAAAACAAGATCCTGGCTTTTGACAGAAAGTGGATGAATATGGAAGATTTACTGCTGAGTGAAACAAGGTAGGCTATGAAGGAGAGACATTGTATGTCTCTACTTAATATAAACCAACTGTCAGTACTCTATGTCCACAACTGAATGACTAGGGGATATAGAAACACAAAAAATGGTTATATATATCAGATACAGTATGAGAAGTAGATGGGATAAGGAGGAGTTTCTGGGGAAAGATATTAAAAGATGGGTTATTATCTGTTGAGGATAATGTGTATTGTATCCCCTACTGGGCTGGTTAAAATGTATTCATTTTGGTAGATTGCCTTTACAAGCTAAGTGAAATATGTTATTGAATGTATAAAATAATTAAAATAAATGAAATTAAGTAAAAAATATCGATGTAATGCCAATTTTTATTATGGTACTATCAGTGTTGTATTAGGCAACCACGATCACAGAGTTAGAGAATACAGAACTGCTATTCCTGGAGGAAATACAGGGTTATATCCTTGCAAGCTAATGGTGACATTTAGAATAATATGAATCACATAACATACACTTCTTTGACATCTGTTGGGGGAAGAAGCTAGTGTTTAGGGAGGAAGAAGAAGGAACAAAGGAAGAAATGCAAGCATGGGAAAGCAGGGAAACAATCTGAAGAGAAATTCATATGGGAGAAGCCTGCAATGAGAATGTCGGGAGGGAGAGCCTTCAGTAAGGAGAAGGGAGAATAGAAAGATGACACGCATGTGTGGAGGTGGGGATTGTCACAAGTGGACAGGTACCATGGAGGATGAAATAGTTTTCAGTGGATATTTACCAATGCTTCGTAGAAGTGCTCCTGAAAAAGACAATGGAAATAAGAATGCAAAATCAAAAAAGAAACACTTAAATTTTTACTTGTAAAAAAAAATAAATGATAAAACAAATAGCATGTTAACCCAAACACATACACAATCACTTGCACTTTCACACACACACACACACAGAATGGTGGTAGCTCATGTGTATTCTAAATAATAATGTATTCTAAAAAGATGTGGGGGCAGTGATAAAGAGTGAGTTTTAATGTACTTAATTGAGAAATGTTTTAGACTTTTGAGTTGTGATGGTTATTTTATCAAATGTCCCTGTGTTTCTTTTTCTAGTATTTAGCCTTTGACTCTTTGATTTCTTGTCTTTATTGTATTCTTCTTCTTCCAATCTAGAGGAGGAGCAATTTTTATTACTCTATGTCAGTTTTGTGTGAGGACATCAGAAGTCATGGTTTAAAGATGAGGAACCATGGCTCCTGGTACAAATACCTCTCTAGGTTTGTTTCAGGATTATGGTCATGTTGACACCCATGGGTCAGTTTATGACTTTGTTTTATATGTGTTTCTATGAAAAACACTTAAAACACAGTACAAGTAGAACACAATGCTTCCAGTCAAGGAATGACAAGGAATTAGTCAAGACAAAAAGAAAGTAGTGGAAAAAAATAGGAAATCTGAAGGGAACAGTACTTAATATGGAGAAGTGCCATCGTGAGAAAATGAAGAGAAAGAGTGGACTGTAAAGGTACGGGAAAATGGAGGGAGAGCATGCAAAAGTGGAGGTAGAAAATATCACAGAAAAAACAGACCCCATGGAGATTGATTAAGGCTAGTAAAAGAATACTTACCAAATTTTTCCTGAGGATCTTCTAAAAAATAAAATACAAAAATCAAGTTAAACATCAAAAGAAATGCACATGAGGAAAATGCAATTATATTGAAAACTCAGAATGTAAACATCAGATTAATAGAATGCCAGTAAACACACACACATACAAATAGATACACAGATGGGCGAAGCTAACAATTATTCTAAATAACAATTTAATCCAAAGGAATGTGAGGGGTTCAGAACACCTGGGCAATATGATCAAGGGCAGTGAATAAGTGATACTCAAACTCACATTGACCAACAAATGGCATCAGAATTTAAGTTTTTGAAAGGACAATATATAGATGAGCTCAACTCATCAAGTTCAGTCTCCTCTCATTTCTTAAGAGATGAAGGAGGCTACATCTGGCTCCGGCTCTCAGAGCTATTGCAGTACACTGTGCTCCATAGAGACAGCACTGGGGCAAGTGAAAGCCGGACGGGCACTGGGAGACTCTCTTCCTCAAGTAGGAAAGGGACTAACCATTGACAAAATGATACTAAGCAGTCGAGAGACAAAATGTCATCATATGCATTCTTTGTGCAAACTTGCCAGGAGGAACACAAGACCAAGCACCCAGTTATTTCAGTAAACTTTTCAGCATTTTCTAAGAAGTGTTCAGAGAGGTGGAAGACCACGTCTGCTAAAGAGAAAGGGAAATTTGAAGCTATGGCAATGACAGACACGGCACCTTATGAGAGTGCAATGAAAAACATTATCTCTCCTCAGGGCAAGCAAAAACGAAGTTCAAGGATCCAAACATATACAAAAGGGCTCCATCAGCTGTTTCTTGTTCTGTTCTGAGTGTGGCCCCAAAAATCAAAGGAGGACGTCTGGCTGATGCATTGGTGATGTTGCCTAAAAACTGGGAGAAATGTGGAGTAACACTGATGCAGATGATAAACAGCCTTATGAGAAGAAGGAGAAATACTAAAAGGATATTGCTGCATACCTAGCTGAAGGAAAGCCTGAAGCAGTCAAAAAGGCAGCTTTCATGGGTGAAAAGAGCAAGAAAATGAAGGAAGAGCTGGAAGATGAGGAAGATGAAGATGATGATGATGAAGAAAATAATGATGATTGGGGGACCAGCAGGTGGCGTAGTGGTTAAGGCGCTGGACACTCCCACATGGCTGACCATGGTTTGAGTCCCAAACCTGGCAGCTTGCTTTCTCACATTCCCTCTCTCTCTCTCTCTCTCTCTGTGTATGTGTCTCTCTGGTCAAATTAAAATAAATGAATGAATAAATAAAAATTATTTAAAAAAATAAATAAATAATGATGATGAATAAGTTGTTTCTCCCCTTGTTTATAACACATTTAACCTTCATGTACACAACTCACTCCTTTTGAAAGAAAATAAATGAAATGTAATGCTTTGTCAGATATAATTTCAAACCACACAGTGTATTTTTCCGTACAGTTAATACACTACTGAATGTGCCTTTAGCTAGCCCTGTCCTGGTGGTAGTTTCAATAGCCTCCCACCTTGCCTGCTATAGTAAGGGAGTTGTAAGTTCACATGAATATTTAAAGCAGATTTTTGCTGGAGCACAGCACAAATTAGTTATATATAGGGATAGTAGTTCTTTCAACTTCGATTGTCTCTGATGTAGCTTATATGAAATCACTGTTGTTCTGGTACCAAAATACAACTGTGTAATTGCAAAAAAAAAATTAATAAAAAAAATTTAAAAAGTTGCTGATGTTTAGTTGATCTTCTGAATACTTCTAAATAAATACAATTTTTGATTTCATTTTTTAAAAATTAAAAGGATTGGGAAAGTAGGATTGCATATAAATGTGCATTTGAAATTGATATATGTGATAGAGGTCCTAAGTTAAAGGAAGTTTTGCTATGGCCAGTGGTATGGTGGTTAAGGCAGATGGGTCCTCATGGCCAAGAGCATGGTCCAAATCCTGGACTGGTGTTTTGAGAAACAAGCTGAGCATGTGTACATACATATCCCAGTTCCTGAAATGAGGGAGCAAAAAGGAATGGGGACTGAGACCTGGATATTCCACACATGGGAAAGTGCTTTCTCACATGTCTCTCTCTTATTTACTCTGTCTCTCTGGCAAAAGTGCATGTGTCTTCTGGGTAAAGCTTACAACTTTTTGCCCAAGATCAAAAGGAATGTCTTTGGCGAGCGCACGCCCCTGAAAAATATATTGGACATAAGATTTCTATTCCTAATATCCTTAATTTCACCAGTTTCAGAATAAAACCACAATAAGTATTTGGAATATAGAAGAAGCAATGTTTATAGGGAAGGAAAAGCCTGGCTTGAAAAAGAAAGGAATAAGAATGAATGGAAAAAGTAGGGAAATAGGAATGAAGATAATGTAATATTGGAATATTCTTAAGCCAAAAATGGGGAGGAAATAGCACACATCCAGTAAAGGGAGGGCCATGGAAGGTTCAGAGGTGAAGGAGGGAGGACAGTAAAGACACCAGGAAACTGGGGCAGGGAGGCAAGATGACTGCTGTTGACTGGACCCCACATGGGAGAGTGCACGGTTTGAGTCCTGGACCTGATAATTTGAGAAAAACAGCAGATGTGTGCTCAAAATCCTGGAAAAACAAGGGAAGGAGATGGGATTGCAATGTTGCCATCCCTCACTGGTGGTGCTTTTTTACTCTCTGTCTCTGTCTCTCATGCTCTCTATCTCAAGAATACGCATATGTTGAAGTCTTTGCGTGCCCATCTTCAGACCTTTTGTGAGACCACCAGGAATGGATTAGACCAGCTCCCTCCCTTTAAGGGTAGATGGTTGAGACAATTGGGGACCCACAATTGGCTTTTCACTTCCAGAGACTGCTCAGGGTGATCGGCTAGGGTGAGGTGTTCTTATTCCTTGCCCTGACTGCTTTACTATGCTAAATTTTATACTAAGAAATAAAGTCTGATATTGCGAAAAGATTAAAGAAAAAAAAAAGAATATGCATGTGTTCTTTAAAATAATAATAAATTTTAAAAACACATGAAGAAAGCTCTCGTTTTAAAGTAGCGTAGAAGGGTAAGTTGGTCAGATAAAATTTATCATCTTTCCCTGACATTGTTCTAGCAATGAATTAGAAAAATCAATACAAATATCATAAGTCACAAACCTTAAGAGAATTTCAACTTACTGAAAAATTCAAATGTAGAGTTAACACTCCCAAGATAGACACACAGTAACACAAACATACACACAGTAATACACACACACACACACACACACACACACACACAGAAGAGTGCATGTGCCCAGTGGCATAAAGTTCACATTTGTTCTAAATAATAGTATATTTAAATAAAATGGGACAGAGAAGGAATGTGCTTACTAAGCTGAAAAGAACTCAGAAATATTAATTATGGAGCTTATTCCATAAAAATATTCTTGGATCCTTCTTACATTATCTAAACTATTTTATCAGTTATTGTTAATATGTTCTTTATCTCCCACTAAATGTATAATGTCAATTCCTGTAGTGGTGGTAGCTATCTTGTAATAAGTTACCAGAGACACTGAGGTAGAGAATACTGAACCACCACTCCTTGAAGAAATATGGTTTATATTCTTTTAGCCAAGGTCATATTTACACACATGAATTCATATAGAACATTTTCTTATATTTGCTTCCATGACAAACATATGGAAGAGAGGAGAATCCAATGTTTAAAAGTAAAGAAGGATGAAGAATGAAAGACTATAAAGAAACTGGAAGGTAGTGAAACAGAACTTAACATGGGAGAAGTCAGTGTCAAAATGGTTAAAGAGAGAGTTAACATTAAAGAGAAGGGAGAAGAATGGGATGGAATGCCAGGGAGGAAGTAAGAAAAGTAAAAGGGAACATGGAACCATGGTACAGAAATCAGGGCTGTCAGAGAATACTCACCATTTCTGCTCTGAAGTTCTTCTGAAAAAAAAAAAAAAAAAAAAGGAAAGATTCGTGTCAATATCAAGGAAAACACACAAACACAAAATGTAGAATATTGAAAATTGAGAAGTAAAAATTAACAGGATGCACAATGCACACACACACGCACACACACACACATGCACACTATTACAAAGTGGTAGAAAAGTTCACTTTCATACTAATTATCTGTTCAAAAGAAATGTGTGTGAGGAGTGGTTAGAAATGAGTTTACTTAACTGAGACAAAGTTTTAGGAACATCACTTGTGATGGTTACTTTATTTAAAAGTTCTTGGTTTCCTTTTGTATGAATTAGCATTTTACTAATTGTTCCGCTATCTTTTATGTGTAATTACTATATATGTAATGCTTATTTTCATTATTGCAGTATCAGTGTTGTATTAAACAACTACAAACATGGAGTTAGAGACTACTGCTACTCCTGGAGGAAATACAGGATTATGTCCTTGCAAGTTGATGGTGACATTTACAACAATCTATCAAATAACTTGTTTTATTTGTGCTTCCGTGACCACATCTGGACGAAAGAAGAAGTCAATGTTTACAGGTAACAAAGGGCAACAATGAACAAAGGAAGAAATGGAAAAGCAGAGAAACAAAAGGGAAGATAACTTAATATGGGCGAAGCCCTGTAGTGACAACATAGGGATGAAAAGAGACATTAAAGGTGAGGGAGAATCAGGAGATGGCATGCACGTGCAGTGTCAGGGCTGGCCAAGGAATGTCCATTTTAAGAGAGACGAAAGAAATCTCTAAACTCTATTCAATCTGAAAACTTCATTATAATATGCAGAATATAATCTGCTATGCATCAGTAGGAAGAAAAAGTTTAGGATGGAAACCTGCTAGCCACCGCCAAGTTTGCCTGTTTTTGGCCTCTGGGTCCAACTTCACAAATGTGAATTATCCCCCTAGCCAGTGTAGCCCTCCTAGACCCAGCATTAGCCAGGCCAGAAACCTGCTAGCCACATATAAGTTTGCCTGTTTTTGGCCTCTGGGTCCAACTTCATGGCTGTAAAGCCTCCCCTAGCCAGTGAACCCCTCCCAGACCCAGCACTAGCCAAGTAGGATAGCTGCTTTGCTCCCTCTTGCTTTTTTTTCTCTTTTTTAAAAAACAGCTCTCTGCCTCCCTCACCCCCCTTGGGCCTTTCTAATGTTAATCTCTGTCTTTTTTCTCACCTAGGACAGAAACCAGCTAGCTACCTCCAAGTTTGTCTGTTTGGGGCCTCATGTGGCGCACCATGTGGTTTTCCATTTTCATTCCAATTTCATTTTTTGTGAAGTGATTATTTTTTCCCATCTTTTCCTTCTAGTACTTTCTTTGCCTTCCCTCCTATTGCTATTTCCTACCTTCTTTTCTTTACCTTACTTTTCTGTTCTACTTCTCAGTCCTTACCCTCTGCCTAGAGACAATTTGGTGCACAGCAACTAACCATCTGAGCATTCTGAGTTTTGGAGAATTCTTTGTACATCACTGTAGGACTTGCAAAATCAGTGAAATTCTCCTTCATAAACCCAATTGCAAAACTCCACCTGTGATTCCCACATTTGAGGACTTAGTAGAAGGGAGAAAATAGCACCAAATTATTTTACAGTGGGGGAAATACACAAGTTCACAGTCACTGAATCCTTCTCCAACAAATTGACAGGAAGTGAATACATTACCAAATGACTAAAAATTGAAGAAAAGCCTCAAGGATGAGATAATCAAGTAGTACTTCCCCACCAAGGGAACAATGTAGCCTGTCTCAAATTAGGGAAAATTTAGAGCATATTACCAAAATGTCAGAAAAATAATTTAGAATATTTACGGTAACAATATTCTGTGAGATGCAAGAGAAAATAGGTGTGGAGCTCCAAGAGATGAGGAAGTCCTTCCACAGTATGAAAGAAGCATTGAACACCATGAAAAAAGAATCAAACTGAGCTGTTAGATATGAAGGCTATAATACAGGAAATTAAAACCTCCTTCGAAAGTATCAAAAACAGGCAAGACCATGCAGAAGATCAAATTTCGGAAGTAGAAGACAAAACCAATCACCTAGAAAAAATTATCAAAAATACTGAGAAAACAGCCAAGAAAACTGAGGATAATAGATAAGAAATACTAGATACCATGAAATACCCAAATATATGAATAATTGATATCCCAGGAGGTGAAGAAACTAATAAGGGTGTAGATAATCTATTCCATGAAATACTAGAAGAAAACTTTCCAAGTCTAGAGAGGCATTCAAACATCCAGACATAAGAAATACAAAGAACCCCATGTAGAATCAATCCAAGAAGATCCTCTCCATGTCATATCATAGCTAGATTGACCAAAAAGATAGACAAAGACAAGATACTAAGATTGGCAAGAGAGAAATGTCAAATCACTTACAAAGGCTATCCCATCAGGATAACACCGGACCTCTCATCAGAAACAATGCAAGCAAGGAAAGAATGAGGAAATATATTCAAAATGTTAAATGAAAAACAATTTCAAACAAGAATACTATAGACGGCAAGATTATCCTTCATATGGGAAAAGAAAATGAAAACATTCTTGGATAAACAAAACCTGATAGAATTTACCAATTTCAGACCAGTTCTTCAAGAAATTCTGAAAGGAATACTATACCAAGAAAACTAAAGAGAGACAGATAACAATAAGATAACAACAACAACAACAACAACAACAACAACAAAAACAAAAGAAAAACAGGAATATGGTCACTTTAATGGTAGGCACAAGTCTGGGAATATCGAAAATAACATTGAATGTCAATGGAGTATATTCCCTGATCAAGAAACTCAGACTGGTTGAATCGATTAAAAATCAGAAACCCTCCATCTGCTACCTACAAGAAACCCATCTCATGGATAAAGGCATACATAAACTAAAAGTGAAGGGCTAGAAAACAGTATCCATGCAAATAAAAACCAAAAAAGAGCAAAAGTTGCTATATTGATTTTGGACAAATAGGTTTTAAGACAAAAACTTTGTGAAAAGACAAAGAAAGACACTATATAGTAATAAAAGAGCTAATGTACCAAGAAGATAAAACTCTTACAAATATCTATGCACCAAACTCAGGAGCACACAAATATGCAAAGGAAAGACTACTAGATCTAAAAGGAGAGATAGACTGTAATACTATAATTGTTTGAGATCTCAACACCCCATTATCTCCTTTAAACATGTCAACGAGACAAAAAATAATCAAAGAGATCCAGGACCTAAATGATGCCATAAATCAGGTGGACTTGATAGATATCTATAAAACTTTCCACCATAAAAACAAAATATATTTTTTTTCTCAGACCCGCATGGTGCTTTCTCTAAGATTGATCACATGATAAGGCACAAAACCAGCCTTTATACATTCAAAGGCATAGAAACTATATCCAGCATCTTCTCTAACCATGATGGAATTAAACTTGATATTAATCTTTGGAAAAGCCCTCAAAAATATACAAATACATGGAAACTAAATAACCTACTTCTGAATGACTCCATGACTACTACAGAGATTAAGATGGAAATCAAAAGATTCATGAAAACTAATGATAATGAGCACACAAATTTCCATATTCTTTTTTTTTTTTTCTTTTTTTGGAGAGGTTTTTGCTATAGGGCGCGTGTGCTCGCCAGACAGACAGAGAGAGACAGAGAGATAGAAAGCAGGAAATCATCCCCCAGGGGGGATGGCCACGCCGCAATCTCTTCTCCTCCATTCTCCTCTTGGGATCTTGGGCACGCACGCACACGCGCCCGGCGTGAGTTTAAGCCGCCGGGTCCGGGACTCGAACCGCGGTTGACTACATGGGAGTCCAGCGACATAGCCATTACGCTAACTGCTGGTCCCACAAATTTCCATATTCTAAGAGATACTATAAAAACAGTCATAAAAGGGAAGTTCATAGCAATTAGTGTGCACAAGAAAAAAGATGGAAAGGTGGCAAGTGGAAAACCTAACATCATATCACAGGGAACAGGAAAAAGAACAACAAAAAAAACCCAAAAAATGCCAGGAGAAAAGAAATAATAAAAGGTTCAAGCAGAAATAAATGAAATAGAAAATAAACAAACTATACAGAAAATAAATGAAAGCAAAAGCTGGTTCTTTGAAGATAAATAAGTTTGACAGACCATTAGCCAGACTAATTAAGAAGAAGAGAGAAAGGAACCAGGTAAGTCAAATCCACAGAAAGTCAGGCAACATTATAACAGACATAACAGAAATACAAAACATCATTAGAGGGTAATGAGTGATTCTGTGCCAACAAAGAAGAAAACCTGGATGAGATGAACAAATTCCTGGACACATATAATCTAACAAGATTGACTCGGGAGGATATAGAAAGCCTGAATAGACTATAATAAGGAGATTGAATCTGTAATAAATAAACGCCCAACAAAGAAAAGTCCAGACCCCAATGGCTTCACTGCCCAATTTTACAAAATTTTAAAGAAGAAGTATCCCCCCATCCTACTCACACTGTTTCTAGAGATCCAAAAGGAAGGAACCCTTCCAATTTCATTCTATGAAGTCTCCATTACCTTCAGTCCCAAAAGGAATAAGGATACAACAAAAAAGGAAAACTACAGACCTATATCCCTGATGAATACAGATGCAAAAATTCTTAACAAGATACTCGCTAACTGTATTCAATAGCATATAAAAAATGTTATTAAAAATGAACAGGTAGGCTTTATTCCAGGGATGCAAGGGTGGTTCAACATATGCAAAACCATAAATGTAATACACCATACGAACAGAAAGGAAGATAAAAACCATATAATGATTTCAGTCAATGTGGAAAAAGCATTTGACAAAATACAAGATGCCTTTCTGATCAATGTTCTTGGTAAAATTGGCATAGAAGGACCGTTTCTCAACATAATTAAATGCATTTATGAAAAACCTACAGCTAACATTATACTGAATGGGGAAAAGCTGACAGATTTTCCACTAAACACGGGTACAAGACAAGGCTGCCCACTTTCTTTGCTCCTATTCAATGTAGTACTGGAAGTTCTAGCCAATGTGATCAGACAAGAGAAAGAAATAAAAGGCATTCTAATAGGGAAAGAAAAGCTGAAATTATCTCAGTTTGCAGATGACATGATTGTATACATAGAAGATCCAATAGTATCCATGAAAACACTTCTCAAAGTAATAAATGCATACAGTAAAGTAACAGGATACAACACTAACAAAAATGTATAGCATTTCTATAAACAAACGACAAGGAGACAGAGACATAACTAAAGAATGTAATTCAATTTACCATGACCTCAAGAAGTATAAGATACTTAGGAATAAAATTAACCAAGGAAGTCAGAGACCTCTATAAGGAAAACTGTGAAAACCTTAAGAAGGAAATTGAAATGGACATAAAAAGTGAAAAGACATCCCACATTCCTGGACTGGCAGAATCAATATAATAAAATGGCAATCCTACCCAAATTAATCTACATGTAATACGTATAAAATTACAAGAGACATTCTTCACAGATCTAGAAAAGACTATCATTAAATTTGTATGGAACCATAAAAGACCTCATTTTGCTAAAGCCATCCTTCACAAGAAGACTAGAATAGATGGCATCTCACTTCCTGACCACAAAATATATTACAGAGCAGTAATAATCAAAATAGCATGGTATTGGCACACAAGTATACATAAGGACCAATGGAACAGAGCAAAGATTCCAGAAATAAACCCCAAAACATACAGCCAACTCATCTTTGCCAAAGGATACCAGTCAGTCCAGTGGGAAAAGGGAAACCTCTTGAGCAAATGGTGTTGGAAAAACTGAGTATCCACCTGCAGAAAGGTGAATCTGAACCCCTGTTACCATTAATAAAAATCAACTCAAAGTGGATCAAAGATCTAAACCTAAGCCCGCAAACTATAAAACTACTGGTGGAAAACACTGGGGAAACTCTGGGAGACACTGGAGTAGGCAAAGACTTCTTAGGCAAGACCCCCCAAGTACAGGCAATAATCCCCCAAATAGACAGGTAGGATTACATCAGATTAAGGAGTTTCTGCACAGTAAAGGACACTGTAATTAGAGTGAATCAACAACCCATGGAATGGGAGAGAATTTTTTTTAACTGTGCCTCAGATAAGGGACTGATAAACAGAATACACAGAGAACTCATGCAACTTACCCAGAAGAAAATGAATAACCCAATTAAAAGATGGGAAAATGAAATGAATAAACAACTCTCTAAGGAAGATGTATGAGCAGCCTAAATGACTTTAATGGTGGTATTGCATGATTGGGTGTCTGATGGGCAGACCAAATAGGTTACAATTTATTCCCTAGTGTGCAGCCCCTCCTTCAGGTCCTCATTGGCTGAGTACCATGGGATGTACAATCTTTCTGGAAGTTTTATCCTTCCCTTGATAAGTATTAAGGTGCAAGCTCAGGGATAAGCCTGTGGGGGTGTGGTGGGGTGAGGGAGCCTCCCAAATGTCCTAAGGAGTGAGAAGAATGAGGAAGTAAAAAGGAGCAAAAGGGCTGGTGACCAGTTACCATCCCAACCTCCAGAATGGGAAGCTGAGAAGTCATGATGTGTGCAAGAAACTCCAATATGGGGTGGGAGTTTTGAGACACATGGGGAGGACTCAGACACTGGGAACACTGACCTAAAGCGAAAATGGGAAACAAGAATTCTAGGTCTAGGGAAAAGAAGGAAAGAAATAAGGAGATCCTCCCAACAGTCCCTCAGATAGTCCCTAAGGGGTAATGTTGAAATTCTGGGAAAATAATTCCTAAACAAAGAGTAAGGAAAAACAGAAAATGATTAAACACTATTGTTTTATTTGGGCTAAGGAACCAATCTGTAAACCTTTAGACTTTGGACCCAATTTGGCTCAGAGCAGGACTGGGTCTGTCAGGCCCTCATCCTCTATGTGAATGATAAATCCTTCTCCTCCCAGAAGGAAAAAGATTATGCTTTATGCTGGCTATCATGTTTCCTCTTAAAACAGAGAGAAAACACACACCCACACACACACACACACACACATCTAAAAATATCTTGGGACCCTCTATCTTGCCTTCCTCTTCTTTATGCCCCACAGAATGGGAGATAAGAGGGTGCAAGGCAGGCTGAAAGTCTGGACCCTGGACTCCCACATGGAACCCGAAGTCCAGTCCATGAATCCACACTTTAGCCTAAAGGAAGGAATTAGAACAATGTAAGAAAGATCTTAAAATATTTTCCCTCACTTTAGGGACTTCTAAGGAAACCTCCAAAATATATTTCCTTAGGGAAGTCCCCATGGGGAAAGGCGAGATCAGATCCTGAATGTCGTACTCCCAAGTACCAAAGTTAGAAATTTAAAAGAAATTAAAAAAAATAAAGTTATTATTAGAAGGCCCTCTTGGTCTGGAAGACCAACAAGACTAATTCTTAGGGTCCAGCTAATTACCCTTGGGTAGAGAGGATGTCTATAATAAACATCCAGTTTACAGGGGAAGAAAGAGGCATGATTAGGAGAGCAGCTATGATCATCTGAGAGAGACAAGACCCTCTCGGACAGGTGAACTCTCAACGGGACAATGATGCTCCCAGAGACAGCCCAAATGCAAGACCTCAAAGAATTATTAATCAAAGGAATTAAGGAATATACTCTGAGGTCACAGAATTTTTTTGGGGGGGGTAGGGAGGTTTTTGCTATAGGGCACATGTGCCCACCAGAAAGACAGAGACAGAAAGTGAAAAATCACCCCCCAGAGAGGATGGCCATGCCACAATCCCTTCTGCTCCATTCTCCTCTTGGGATCTTGGGCATGCACACAGATGCGCCCGGCATGAATTTAAAACACCAGGTCCAGGACTCTAACCACAGTCAACTACATGGGAGTCCAGCGACATAGCCATTATGCCCACTGCTGATCTGAGTCACAGAATATTTCTAAGGCCTTTGAGATTCAACAAGAAAAAGAGGACACTCCCTCTGCTTTTTTTGCAGGGACCAAACAAGGTTCCCTGTAAGACACAATAGGACAGGGTCTCTTTAAAGTTAATTTTGTGACTGAAAGCTGGTATTATATCAGATTAAGAAGTTTTGGAAAGAAAAAAACACAGTAATTAGTGTGAATTGACAACCCTCAGAATGGGAGAATATTTTTGTGAACTGTGCCTCAAATAAGAAACCAATAACCAGAATATACAGGGAACTCAATCCGGTTATCCTCCACACCCTACCCCCCCAAAAAAAACCCAAAATAATCGACCAAATTGAAAGATGGAAAAATGAGCAGAACAAAGAACTCTCTAAAGACATATGAAGAGCAAAAGGGCATATGAAAAAATGCTCTACATCCCTCATCATGTGGGAGATGCAGATCAAAAGCACAATGAGATATTACCTAATCCCAGTCAGAATGGCTGAGATTAAAAAAACAAAAAATTGATATCTGCTGGTGAGGCTGCATCAAAAAGAGAACTCTTCTACACTGCTGGTGGGAATGTAAATTAGTCCTGCCACTGTGGAGAGAAAAAGATGGAATTCCTCAAAAAGCTACAAATAAAACTACCATATGATCTAGCAGTCTCACTACTGGTATCTACCCAAAGGATAGAAAAATGCCCAGTTGGAAAAATGTTTATGTATCTATTTATTGTGGCATTATTCATAATTGCTAAGACATGGGACAAACCCAAATATCCATGAACTCATGAATGTATTGAAAAAGTGTAGTACATATACTCTATGGAATACTACTCAGCCATAAAAATGGGACCCTGGCATTTGATAGAAAGTGGACGAATATGGAAGATATACTACTGAGTGAAGCAAGTCAGATTATGAAAGAGAGATTGTATGTCTCCACTTTATATAAACTAGCTATCCACTCTCCATGGTGGAAACTGAAAGTTTGGAGGATATAGAAGCATGGAAAATGGTTATGGATACTGGATACAGTGTGGGAAAGAGGTGGGAGAAAAGGAAGAGTGAGAGGAAAGGAATCAAGGATAAAATAGAGAGGCAAGACATTTATAGGACACAGAAATAGATGATTATCTGCTGATGATAATGTATATGGTATCTTAAACTGGACAGATGTGAAGTGTATTCATGTAGGCTTAAGTCACTTTATAATCTGTAGCAATGTATAGTGACTGAATATGTAAAATAAATTAAAATTTAAAAAAAGAATTACAGAAATTAGATGTTTGGAATGAAAGATCAATTGAAAAACTTAGGGAAGACCAAAGGCTGTTTGTTAGGAGGAAAGAAGAGAAACAGTAACAAAACAAAACAAAACAAACAAAAAACAAACAAACAAACAAAAAACCACAAAGATCATGATATCCACAGTAGAAAAGCTAGTTAGAATAGAATCTGAATTGAAACTTTCCTCACTGGGGATATAAGAAATCTAGATTCCAGTCCAAGAACCAAAGGGCTGGGAACCTAGTCTAGCATGGGTGTTATAAATATGGAAAAGTTGGCCATTTAAAAAGAGATTGCCCCAGGCCGCTCGCAGGGAAGCAGCGCAGAGGGTGCGCCTGCTCCGGTCAGCTGGGCAGAGGCATAAGGGATGAACAGAACAAGAGTGCCATGATGGCTCTATAACCATGGTGTGCTCTGGAATAACGGCTGCCCAATCTAGGCAGACAGAAGCAAGGACTTGGTGAAACTCCTGTAGAAGAGTAGCTTCTTCCAAGCTGGCTTCATGGCCTGGTGGTTAAGACAGCCAGGTCCCACATGACTGACCATGTGATTCAAGTCCTGGACCTGTTGATTTAAGAGACATGCTTGATTTCATTGAGAGGATTTTTCTTCTACACTTATTAGCTGCCATTGTCTAAAGAAGAGCTATTTCTTATTGACTGGGATGATTACAGATCTTCCTAAAAAGGATGGCTGCTCTTTTTCTAAAGAGATTAACGCTACAAACCATCAAGACAGACACTAATTGCTTTAGATGTCTTGGTAAACACATTGTGCAAAAGACAGCACCCACATAGTTGTCTCTTACTGCTGCTGCCCTAAGACTGTCCTACTTAATTCATGCAAAAGCTTTTAGCACTGTTGAAGACCCCCAGCATGAAAGAAAAAAGAAAACGAAGACTGAAAGAGCTTTTAGTAACATCGGAAGAAAAATTCATGAGCGAATTATTCATGTCTTCGATGAGAAGGGCAATGATTTGGGAAACATGCACCAAGCCGATGTGATCAGACTCATGGATGAGTGAGAAGAGACTGGTTCAGAGGAAGGCAAGCACAGAGCCCCCAGAGTACCAGCTCACGACCGGCTCCCAATTCACCAAGAGCAACTGCGGTTTCGGGAGCAGGAGAAGGCCCGACCCCAAACTGGACCAACCCTGGTGAAGGAATTAACTTTTTCTTCAAATATTGGACAACATGACTTGGACACAAAGAGTAAACAGATTCAGCAGTGGATTGAGGAAAAATACCAAGTTCAAATTACTATAAAGAAAGGGAAAAATGGAGATGAGCCAGAAGAGAAAATGGAGGCAATATTTAATCAGATACTCCAGACTACGCCTGGAACTGCTACCTTCTCATCCAGGCCACAAGCTGTTAAAGGAGGAAAAGCTTTGATGTGTGTCCTTCATCATTTGAGCAATAAAAAAGAAAAGGCATATAAAGAAACTCAAGAGGGACCAGCAGTTAGCATAATGACTATGTCACTGGACACCCATGTAGTCAACAGCAGTTTGCATCCCGGAGCCAGTGGCTTAAAACTCACACCGGGAGCGTGTGCGTGCGTGCCCAAGATCCCAAGAGGATAATAGCGGAGAAAGGATTGCAGTGTGGCCACCCCCCCCCCCCCCCGGGAGGTGATTTCTTGCTTTCTTCTGGCTCTCTGGCTCTCTCTCTCTGTCTGGCAAGCGCACGTGCCCTATAGCAAAAATCTCTCAAAAAAAAAAAAAAAAAAAAAAAAAAAAAAGAAAAGAAAGAAACTTAGGGGACTCAGGAGAGAGACACCTTGAACAAAGGCAATAAAAATGATAGGGTATCATAGGTTCCTCAGTGACTTTAATAAGGAAAAGAATGCTTCTGAAAGAAAATAAATTCTCTGGTTTGCAGTCTTTCTTTTTTTTTTTTTTCCAGTGACATAACTATTATGCCATCTACTGGTCCCAACTTTCTAAAGAAAGATTGCTAGTTTTAGGGGCTTTAGGGGAGGGATTCCAAGTTCCTGATTTTAACACTATGAAGATTAAATTTGAGCCAGAAGCTGTGGAGGGGTCATTTTTTGTATATGTACCTGTGGCAGGAATGAATCTACTAGGACAGGAATATTTATTTATTTAGAGGTTTTTTTCTATAGGGCGTGTGCACTCGCCAGAAGGACAGAGAGGGACAGAAAGCAACAAATCACCCCCCAGGGGGGATGGCCATGCCGCAATCCATTCTCCTCCATTCTCCTCTCAGGATCTTGGGCATGCACGCACACGTGCCCGGCGTGAGTTTAAGCCACCGGGTCCAGGACTCGAACCACGGTTGATTACATGGGAGTCCAGCGACATAGCCATTACGCTAACTGCTGGTCCCAGGACAGGACTTTATCATAAAACTGTTTAGGACTGAGGATAAAGAAGGGACAGATTAGAGTTGTAATGGCCCTTCTAACAGAGAAAGGAAAGAAAAATTGACGCTCCTGTATGAGCCAAAGAGGGTAACAGAGGGGAACTAAAAATAACTCCAATAGAACTATACACTGGCTATATCCTCTACTATGTCTTCCCTCAGGTTAACAGGGCTTCTTGCTCAGCCCCTGCCTCATGAATTCACTACCCATCAATTCCTTCCCAGTGACCTGGTCCTAATCAAGATCTGGAAGAAGGACAGACTTCAGCTGAGTTGAGAAGGTCCCTATCAGGTGCCCCTCGCTACTGAGACTGCTGTACAAACTGAAAAAAATAATAATAATAAATAAAGAGTGGTTGACTCACTATGCTAAAGTCAAGGGACTAGTGACCTCACAAACAAAAACTGAAGATTGGTGGGAAGTATGAGGGTCCCTGGGATAATATTTAAGGATAATATTAACATGGATAATATGGACGATTATAAACAGGGAAAGAAGTAGCTGAGGATCCTACTGAGAGACCTTGGATATTCTGTCCAATTGATAATAAATACAACCAAAGCTGTCCAATTTGGCACATGTCAGGTCCTCTCCTGTGGTGATTTAGAAAATTAGCGGCAGCTGTCACAGGCAAGTAACTATCTCTGTAAAAAACCAGCTGGTGGCTACAGACACCAGTCCTTGCCCCAACTTTAATGATGTACAGAGGACCACCCAATGGAAGAGATGGACAGTAAATATGGGATGGGTCACCCCGAAGAGAGGGTCCTTCAAAGGTAAAATACATGTATCTAAGTGCACCCTGTTAGATCTTTCAAAATCTAAAATGTAATTCCATACTTCTGATTATTAATGACCCAACCACTCTATATCAGGAACCATTCTCTATCAGAATATTTGGGGGTGGTGCCCGGAGTTATAGACTGGCAGCCATTATCACAGAAAGAGATCCTGTGGAGTGATGTGCTCTCAGGTCAATTAAAAAATGAAACCATAAATATTCTCCAGCAAATCTGAGTTCCTGAAGAACAATAAAATCTCCTCAGTAATGACCTCAAGAGGTTGAGAATAACTGAAGTAAAATATTTGAGACAGAATCTGGCTGGGATACAGATGTAACAGGAAACCCCTGTATGATGACTGTACACCAAGATAAGGATGCATAGGTAAACAAAACTTCATGGCTGCTTTTTTTCTGCAACATGAAGGTCAGAGCCGAAGGAGGAGTCCTTCCCCACAGGGGTGATGAATCACTCCTATTGCCACTCCAGGCAGGAAGAACAATTCAATAACCCACAGGAGATCCGTCAGCTTTCACTCACATCCTAAATGTCTGGTTAGCTAGGTTACAACTATTCCAACCTGCATATCCCCCAGGTGGCTGGTTGGTGGTACATCAGGAAGAAGAACCTGCATAATGTTACCATCCAACTGGACTGGAACTTGTGCATTAGTCCACTAACAATTCCATTTACCCTGGCATTTCACCCCCTCAGTTAAAAATTATAGTGTCCACCATAAGAAGTGAAGGGCTCCAAAAAGCTCATTTGACTCTAATATATATGTAGATTCAATAGGAGTCCCAAGAAGAGTTTTCAATGAATTCGAGGTCAGATATCAAATAGCTGCAGGATTTGAGTCAGTACTGTTCTGGTGGTCTACGATTAACAAAAAATTTTACTGGGTTAATTATATTTATTACAATCAACAGAAAAGTTCATTATTTATACTAGGGATGCCCTCCAGGATGTGGCTAGTCAACTGAATGCCACTAGCCGAATGTTCTTGGAAAACCAAATCGCACTGGACATGATTCTGGCAGAGAAAGGGAGAGTTTGTAAAAAATAGCCTTAAGTGATTCATTTTCAAGAATAGCTTAACAAAAGTGTTTAACCAACTTGCAGATCTAACAGCCTCAGAAAGTACACATTCTCGAAAAGTTCCTGAACAAACAAAACCCAAAATAACAAGTCACCCTTGAGAAGTGACCACCAATCAAGATAGTGGCTGGTCTCCAGCCCTTCCCTCCTTTTTACTTCTCGACTCTTTTCCCTCCTTGGGACATTTGGTGGGCCTTTATTTTGTGTCAATGAGCCTGCACCTAAATACCTACTAAGGGAATAATAAAGCTTAGGTGACATCCGGGAAGATTGTACATCCTATAGTACTCAGCCAATGAGAAATTGCTTGTAACCAATTTGAGCATGCTTGCCCATCAGACACACAATCTTGCAAAACCACAATTAAAGTCTCACTTTCCCGTACCTTGTGTGTCTCTGTCCATTCATTTTTACAAAGAGAAAGATTCTGCTATAGGGTCCGTGCACTTGCCAGAGAGACACTGAGACATAGAGAGTGAGAAATCACCCCAGAGGAAGGATGGCCACACTGCAATCCCTTCTACTCCATTCTCCTCTTTGGATTTTGGGCATGTGCGTCCCCTTGCCTGGCATGAAGTCACTGGGTCTGGGACTTGAACCATGGTCAGACATGTGGGAGTCCAGCAATATAACCATTATGCCATCTGCTGGTCCCTCTATGTCCATTCTTCAACATTAAATGGCTGAGTGGTTTCTCACAGGTGTAACACTTGCCTTTACTAGTATGGTTCCAGGACAAAGCACAGAGTAACGGCTATCAAGAAGTGGAAGTGGCCCCTGAGAGCAACAGTGGACTGATCAAGAGCAAAGATCATGGCAAAAGGTTTTAGAGTACTCCAATTATTCTGCTTGTTGACTGTGGAGGGCAAATAACAATAACATCTGACTACTAAAAGAGTGTTCTGAGAAAGTGAGCTGAAGATTTAGCAGGGAAATGTCTGGGAAAACTTCGCCAGAGTCCTTCTCTACTACTACAGTGGTCCCACTCATTCATCTCATAATACAGAGGCAATTTTGTGGTGTTTTCCATGGTAGGTCATTAGGCATCTTATAGTTTTGATTGGGTTCATTCTGAATTCATTTTTTCCTCTAATCTTAAAAAAAAAAATTAAAACACACATTTTTTCCCTTCAATTCATAATGTTAAAAAAACTGTCATGAAATAATTAAATTTCTAGGACTTTCAGTTATTTGAGGATGGAATAATGCCTGCATTATCACTTTGATGGAGCTTAGTTGAAATACAAAGCTTTATTCAATTTTCAATGAACTTTTTAAAGTCCTGTCATACTATAATTTTTTTTCTTAATTTGGCATAGGGTACATGTACTTACCAGAGAGAGACAGAGAGAGAAAGAGAGTGGAAAAGTGAGTAAGCATCCCTTGTGGGGCATGATCACATCAAAATCCCTTATCCTCCACGCCTCCCTCCTGTTAGGATTTTGGGCCTATAAACACACGTGTACAGCATTTTCTTCAAGCCACCAGGTCTGGGAATTGAACCATGCTGTTATCCTTGTGGGAATCCAGTGCCTTAACCACCATGCCACCTGTTGTCCCCATTAACAGCAGATTTTAATCTAACTCTACCACCTCTTTTTCAACCAACAAGTTTGTATTTTAATCAACAAATTATAAAAGTATTTTTATTTCTATTTATTAGTATTGTATCTTTAGATTGTTTTTATTTGGGAGATGGAATTGACATTAAAAAGTAAAATTTCTTTTTCACTCTAGCACCTTAGCTCCAAATGAATGCACACATTGACTTTATTTTAGTTACTTTCCTATAACATGAATATGTCCAGCTAAAAGCATGTGTTTTAATCTCTGCTGCAACAGCATCCAGAGGTAGAGTTTAACATAGATGTTTAGGTAATGATGGCTCCGCCCTCATGAATGGCTTATTGCCCCTTATGAAACAACCTGTGGCTTCCATTTGATCATTTTGATCCTTTACCTGCTATATCTCCTTTTATCTCCCTCTTTCACCCTTTCTCATCGTGTCTTTGCCATCAAGTAACAAAG
Organism: Tupaia tana; assembly: GCA_026018925.1. Lineage (NCBI taxonomy): Eukaryota > Metazoa > Chordata > Mammalia > Scandentia > Tupaiidae > Tupaia > Tupaia tana. Next base: position 139,396,765 of record JAKSZU010000002.1, on the reverse strand, counting down.
AAAGAAGTCTCTCATCAGATGCTGATATCTTGGCATTAGAGTCGCCAGCTGCCAAAATTGTGATAAATTATCCACTCCATGGTATTCTATTGTAGCAAGATGTCGTAGAAATATAAAACAGACTAATAGTCCTCATTTTGCCATTAAGTCATCATTTACTTTTGACTTTAAAATGACTATAAATGGTATTCACCATACAATTATGTAGTAAAAGAAGATTAAATTTATTTTCTTCTACATGATTTTTCTTGGATTTATAAATTGCTTCCTTTTTCATTCCCATTCCAGTCTTGAGTTTTATACTTTTTAAAAAGAATTATTTAATTTTATTATTATTATTATTATTAAATTTGCTATAATGTACATGTGTTCACCAGAGAGCACAGGCACCAGAGAGAGAGAGAGAGAGAGAGAGAGGAGAGAGAGTAAGCTGTCAGGTCTAAAAGTCCAGCACCTGTGGGAGTCCAGCACCCTGACCACCATGCCACCTGCTGCCCCCAATTTTTATATATTTTACAATTTTATATATCTTTGTAACTGAAATCATACAATATTTGTTTCCCAGTGCCTATATTATTTCACTTGGCATAATGTTCTCAAGGTAAAGCTATGTTGCTGAATGGTGTTGCATTTTCTTCTCTTTAGAGGTTAAATACTATTCCACCATATATATTAAGAAAATTTTAAAAGTTTGTACACAAGTGGAATTAAAGTATGAGGTATTTTGGTGCAAGAAATTTTGAAAATCATTCATAATTTTTCCACGATATGTGCTTTCATAAACTTTTTGAATATCACCTTCCTTGAATATAGCACATTTTCTATAATCATTTATCTGTCAATGGACACTTAGGTTGTTTCCATATTTTAAATAACTGTGAAAAGTTTTGCTTCAATGAACATTAGTGTTCTTATATTTTAAGTTTGTGATCTTAATTCCTTTACATATATTTCCAGAGGTGGGATTACTTTTTAATTTTTGAGGAATCTGCATTTTGCCCATGCATCATTTTCTAATTTTGTTTACTTGTCTACCTGTGTTTTCTTACATCTCATTGCGCTTCTTTAAAGTGGTTATTTTGAATTATGTGTCAGTCATTTGGTGGATCTCCACTATTTCTGTCTGATTTCTGTATTATTTTCTTTGGTGGTGTCATGTTCCATGATTCATCATGATCTGTGCAGCCTTGAATTGAGGTTCTACGCATTTGAGAAAGCAACCGCCTCTTCCAGATTTTACAAACTGTTTTGGCAGGTAAAAACCTTCTCCCGTCAGATCCCTGGGTTGATGGTATTGCTTCTGGTATGCTGTACAGCAGCTTTGGAGCTTGGTTTGGTGGGCGCTGCTGTGTATACATTGATGTTCACTATTGGTGAGCATGTTATCAGAGGCTTGGGCAATCATGAATCCTACCTGGTCCTTATGCAGACTGGACAACTTTAAAGAACTTTGGCAGTGCAGATGATGCTGGGATGAGTTTTCTCTTAAAGGTCTCCAGTTGCGTCCTTGGGAGGACTTCTATTGTGTCAGTCAGTGAGTAGGTGTTGTGTCAGTCAGTGAGTAGGTGTCTGGGTAGAAAGGTCATTGCTGGACTGCAGCTGTTAGGATGGAACTGACAAAGAGCTGCTTCAGGATCCATAGTCAAAGCAAGGAGACAGCCCTGCCTCCAAGGGCATGGGTAAGCATGTCTGCTGCTAGATTTTTCTGGACTGCTTCTAGCCATGGCTGAAAGGGGCTAGAACTGAGTCACAGATTGCTTCATGGGCTTGAGCAAGGATGAAGGCTGCTGGTCCCATTACACAAGGCATGGAAAGCTGTGTCTACTCTGGGTTCCTTGATGGATGGTGCTGGTGGCAGGATGAATGTCAAACAGGGGTATAGATGAGTCCACATTGAGGGTAATGTCAATGGGTTTGTAGCCAAGACTACGGTCAGCCAAACTCCTTTCTCAAAACTGTCCTTCTTAGTCTTGGATTTCACTAGAGTTATACAACCATTTACTGGGATCCCTCAAATTCCAAAAAAGCATTTGTGCATGTGGATGGCTGTTGCTGTGGGAGCACATCATTTTGCTTGTCTAAACTTCCTAATTTTTAAGTCAACCAGTTTGTTTGTCCTAACTTTCTAACTTTTTGGTATGTATTTTTTCTTACATTTTTCCCAATTCATTAAACACTAGTTTGACAAAGCCAGTTTATAGAAAATGATTTGTTTGTAAAATGAATAAAATAATCCACTTTATTCATTTAAAAATGTAAGAAAACATCATTCATTTGAAAATAAAAATCTGGGACCATTGAGTGGCAAGGGGTTGGACTCCCACATGACCAACCACAGTTCGAATTCTAGACCCAGCAGCTTGAAATTCACGCTGGTTATGAGTCTGTGTGTGCTCATCACAAATCCCAGGATAATGAAAAGAAGAGATTGCAGTGTGGCCATCCTCTATGGGAGATGCTTTCTCACTTTCTCTCCCTCTTTATCTTGGTGAGCACACACATCTTATAGCTAAAATCTCTCTCTTAATATATAAATATATATAAATTTAATAGACTCGGAGGCAATGTTAATTGGAACATAGAGATGTTAAAAAGGCTCAAAGTCAAAACAGTTTGTCCTATCACTATATTTATAAATGCATGTAAAGATAACACATTTCACTTAACAACCAAGGAAGAATCTTATCCACTATTTGATATTTCGCAAAATACAAAAATCACTTAAACATAAGGGGAATCAATGTTACTCACGGATTTCTCCTAATAATTTCTCTGTAAAATAAAAGGTAAAACAAATAGATTAAGGGATCAAAATAACTTTAAGTGAGTCTCTTAGGAGGAACAACATAACATTCTTTTTATATTTTAGTTTAATTAATTTTACACTTTATATAAATTCCCCATCATGATGTAGTTTTTTTTTTTCTTTTTTTTTTTTTTGGAGAGGTTTTTGCTATAGGGCGCGTGTGCTCGCCAGACAGACAGAGACAGAGAGATAGAAAGCGAGAAATCACCCCCCAGGGGGGATGGCCACACCGCAATCCCTTCTCCTCCATTCTCCTCTCGGGATCTTGGGCACACACGCACACACGCCCGGCGTGAGTTTAAGCCGCCGGGTCCGGGACTCGAACCGCGGTCGACTACGTGGGAGTCCAGTGACATAGCCATTACGCTAACTGCTGGTCCCAATGATGTAGTTTTTAAGTGGAGAACGTTACTTTTTTTTGTCTGTTAAGTGTTTCTTCCCTTGATACCTGATACCTACCCTCAACCACCCACTCTCTACCATTAACTCTCCTCCCAGATAGTCTCTTGTATCTACCCTTATCTTCTCTAGTATCACGTCTTCAGATCTCTCAATTTCTGCCACAGAGTACAGTTATTTGGTACAAATTAAGTGTGTATATACTGTGTATATCTTTATTTTCATTATTATTATTATTATTTTTACACATTCAGTTGGTATATGTCATTTACCTTGTAAAGACAATTTACCCAACATGAGGTATATCTCAGATCAGTTCAGTTGAGAATCCTATACACATTTTCTTGATCCCCACCCTTCCTCTTCCTTGGACCCCAGGTTGGTTGTATGGGATTTTAAGACGAACTCCCACCCCACCCCACCTGCAAACCGAATCGAGCTGGCCAGCAGTTTTGGACACCAGGAGGCCTGAGGCTTCAGGCCCGACCGACCCGGTCCTGTCATTCATCCTCTGGCCCTTCTCCACTAGCGTTTGGACTCTCTGAACTTTGGTGATTTGAATAGTGCATGGTGCGCGTTGTGCGCCACGTGATTTTCTTTTTTGTTTTGTTTTTCTTTGCTCTTGAAGTGTTGCTTATTAGGTCCGTTGGAGGCTCACCACTCTTTAGAAACAGGGAGGACTTTGGGCAATCCAGGACTACTGGCAACCGTTGATGGTAATTGTGAGCAACAGGTAGGCCAACCATAAAGGAAATCATCATTTTTCTATTCCCGTACAACTTTTAACACTCAGAGTTACCTTAAATAAGTTAGGAAGCAACACATAGATTACCTGATGACTAGGAACAATCACAGAGGCTCAAGAAATATGAGCAACCAACAAAAGGCCTCTCCCTCAAGGTAAATCATCAAGCCTACATCTCCCACAGTCAATACGATGGACGTCGTAAACATGTCTGATAAGGAGTTCTGAATATTTGTAGTGACCAAACTAACTGAGATGGAAGAGAAAAGAGACAAGGAGCTCCAGGAGATGAGGAAGTCCTTTCATGACTCGAAAGAAGAAATGGATACCTTAAACAAGAACCAGATGGAACTTCTAGGGTTGAAGAATGTGATACAGAAAATCAAAACCTCCCTTGAAAGTATTAAAAGTAGGTTAGACCAGGCAGAAGATTGAATCTCTAACCTAGAAGACAAAACATCTGACCTAGAAAAAAGTATCAAGAAGATTGAGAAAACAACCATGAAAAATGAGGATAATATACGGGGAATACTGGATACCATCAAGCGCCCAACATCCAGATAATTGGTATTCCAGTAGAGGAAGAAAATAATAAGGGCCTAGATAATTTATTCCATGAGATCCTGGAAGAAAACTTTCCAACTCTAGAAAGGCATTCATATATCCAGACCCAAGAAATACATAGGACCCCGAGTAGAATCAACCCAAGAAGATCCTCTCCAAGGCACATCATAGCCAGACTGGCAAAAACAACAGACAAAGACAAGATACTAAAGTTGGCAAGAGGGAAACGCCAAGTTACTTACAAAGGTCACCCCATCAGGCTAACTTCGGATCTCTCAGCAGAAACAATGCAGGCAAGGAAAGAATGGAGAAGCATAGTCAAAGTGTTGAGTGGAAAACAATTTCAACCAAGAATACTATATCAGGCAAAATTATCTTTCATATGGGAAAAAAAGATAAAAACATTCTCGAATAAACAAAATTTGGAGGAATTTACCAACTCCAGACCAGCTCTTCAAGAGGTTCTGATGGGAATACTATACGAGGAAAACTAAAAAATCAGACAGACAGTTGTACGAGAACAAAAAGTAACCAAGAAAATGGCTCACTTAATGATAGGATCAGGTACAGAAACATCGATAATTACATTGAATGTCAATGGATTAAATTCTCCAATTAAGAGACACAGACTGGCTGGCCTCTATCTGTTGCCTACAAGAAACTCACCTTACGGATAAAGACATACATAGACTAAAAATAAAGCGCTGGAAAAAGATATTCTATGCAAATGGAAATCAAAAGACTGGAGTAGTGACAGTGATCTCAGACAAAATAGATTTCAAGACAAAGACTGTAAGAAGAGACAAAGAAGGGCATTATATAATAGTAAATGGGGTAATCCAGCAAAAAGACATAACCCTTATAAATATCTATGCATCCAACCCAACTCAGGTGCACCTACATATGTGAAGGAAAGACTGCTGGAGCTAAAAGGAGAGATAGGGAGAAATACTATAATTGTTGGAGATGTCAACACCCCATTATCTACTTTAGACAGATCTTCTAGACAGAAAATAAATAGAGAGATACAGGAGTTAAATTATACTATAAATGGAATGGGCTTGACAGATATCTATAGAACTTTCCACCCTACATCCACAACATATACATTTTTCTCACCCCAGCATGGAACCTTGTCAAAGATTGATCATATGTTAGGACACAAATCAAGCCTTTACAGTTTCAAAGACATAGAAATTGTATCCAGCATCTTCTCTGACCATGTTGGAATTAAACTCAAGATTAATTTCAAGAAACAACCCCGAAAATACACGAACACATGGAAACTGAACAACCTACTTCTGAATGACTTCTTCACTACTGAAGAAATTAAAAGGCTGAAATCAAAAAATTTATGGAAAAATGATAATGAGTACACAAGTGTCCATAATCTATGTGACACAGCAAAAGCAGTCATAAGAGGGAAATTCATAGCAATTAGTGTGCAAAGGAAAAAGGTGGAAAGATGGCAAATAGATAACTTATCATCATGCCTCAGGGAATTGGAAAAACAACAAACAGCCCCCAAAATGCCAGGCAAAAGGAAATAATAAAGGATCGAGCAGCAATAAATGAAATAGAAAATAAATGAACCATACAGAAAATAAATGAAAGCAAAAGCTGGTTCTTTGAAAAGATTAACAAGATTGACACACCATTGGCTAAACTGATCAAGAAGAAGAAAGAAAGAAACCAGATTAATCAAATATGTGATGAAACAGACAATATTACAACAGACATAGAAGAAATACAAAATATCATTAGAGGATACTACGAGTGACTATATGCCAACAAACAAGATAACTTGGAGGAGATGGACAAATTCCTGGATGCATATAATCTACCAAGATTGAATCAGGAGTACATAGAGAACCTGAATATACCCATAACAAGCCAGGAAATTGAATCAGTAATAAATAACCTCCCTACAGAGAAAAGCCCAGGTCCAGATGGCTTCACTTCTGAATTCTACAAAACTTTTAAGGAAGAGTTAACCCCTATCCTACTAAAATTATTTCTAAAGATTCAAAAGGAGACTTTCTCTGCCTGCCAGCAGGCAAGAGGCTCTCCTGCAAGCCTCTGGCCAGCAAGGGACACTGAGGGAGGGTCACCTCTGACCCCCACCCCACTTCCAGACCCCCAGGCCCCAGACTCCACCTTCTAGACTTTCCCTGCCTGCCAGCAGGCAAGAGGCTCTCCTGCAAGCCTCTGGCCAGCAAGGGACACTGAGGGAGGGTCACTTCTGACCCCCACCCCACTTCCAGACCCCCAGGCCCCAGACTCCACCTTCTAGGTAGGTAGCCAGGATCTCCTTGCGGCGGCGACTTTTTACTTGAACCCCCTCCATTCTCTTGTTAATACCTAGCTCTCCTTCTCTCTCCAGACTTTCCCTGCCTGCCAGCAGGCAAGAGGCTCTCCTACAAGCCTCTGGCGAAATCGCGCGGCGCGCTAACGTGCGACGAGCGACTTTTTCTTTATTTTTCTGTGTTGTCTTTCCTTTCGTTGCATATTGTCCTCTCCTCCTCATTTTCTACCATGCCAGACAGACTAGACAGGTCTAGAATCATATATCTGAAATTTCCTAGGAAGGTAAGTGTCTCTGGGATCCTCCCTAGTACTGATCTCCTTTGAAAAAGGAGATACTGCTTGTTAGACACTTCTGTAGAGTTCCCCTCCTGAAAACACATTGGTAAAAACAACAGAAGAGAGACTTCAACAAACAGCTACTCCCATCAAAAAGGAAAGACTCTTACTTCTAGTGGGACAAAAGTTCTCCCAAGAGGTCTTTAAAAGGGAAGTAATCTTCCAATGGCTAAAAGTAGAAAAAGAGCCTCAGGTCCAAATAAACAAGGAAATATGTCTCCAACAAAGGAAAATGCCCCTCCATGTCTCGTAAATATGGAGGACGTTACCAAAATGACAGACACAGAATTTCGAACATTCATGGTGACCAAATTCTGTGAATTGGAAAAAAAAAGAGACAACGAACTACAGGAAATTAGGAAGTCCTTCCAGGATATGAAAGAAGAAATGGATACTCTGAGAAAGAATCAGGTGGAGCTATTAGAGATAAAGTCTATAATACAAGAAATCAAAAACTCTCTGGAAAGTATTAAGAGCCGATTAGACCATGCTGAAGATCAAATCTCTGATGTAGAAGATAAAACCTCTGATCTAGAAAAAAACTACAAAAAGATCGAGAAAATAACTAAAAAACATGAGGATAATATACGAGAAATACTAGACTCTATTAGACGCCCAAACATCAGAATAATCAGCATCCCAGAAGGTAAAGAAACTAATAGCGGAATGGAAAATCTATTCCATGACATCTTGGAAGAAAATTTCCCAAGCCTAGAGAGGCACCGAACCATCCGGACCCAAGAAATACAAAGGACCCCAAATAGAATCAACCCCAGAAGATCTTCCCCAAGGCACATCTTAGCCAGGCTGTCTAACGTAACAGAAAAAGACATGATACTAAAACTGGCAAGAGAGAAACGAGAAGTAACTTACAAAGGCCATCCCATAAGACTAACACCAGACCTCTCATCAGAAACAATGCAAGCAAGAAAAGAATGGAAAGACATACTGAAAGTGTTAAGAGAGAAACAATTTCAGCCAAGACTATTATACCCTGCAAGATTATCCTTCATTTGGGAAAAAAAGATTAAAATCTTCTCAAACAAAACCTGAAAGAATTTGCCAACACCAGACCAGCTCTTCAAGAAATCCTGAAGAAAGTACTGTTCCAGGAAAACTAAAGATGCAACAGCCAGAAACAAAGAAATAACAGGCAACTAAGACAATGGCTAACTTAAATGTCGGTACAGATCCTGTAACATCGATAATAACATTGAATGTTAATGGGTTAAATTCTCCAATCAAGAGACACAGACTGGCTGAATGGATAAAAAAACAGAAACCCTCTATCTGTTGCCTACAAGAAACCCACCTCATGGAAAAAGACATACATAGACTGAAAGTGAAGGGTTGGAAAAAGGTTTTCCATGCAGTTGGGAACCAAAAAAGAGCTGGAGTTGCGATACTAATTTCTGACAAAATATGCTTTAAAACAAAAAGTGTCCGAAGAGACAAAGAAGGGCACTATATCATAGTAAAAGGCTCTATAGATCGAGAAGATATAACGCTTATTAATATCTATGCTCCTAACACAGGAGCACCCAAATATGTGAAGGAAAGATTGTTAGATCTGAAAGGGGAGATAGACTGCAACACACTAATTGTCGGAGATCTCAACACCGCATTATCCCCTCTGGACAGATCATCTAGGCAAAAAATAGGTAGAGAGATCAAGGATCTAAATGATACCATAAATCAATTGGACTTAACAGACATCTATAGAACTTTCCACCCAAAAACCACAAGATATAGTTTTTTCTCACCCCGACATGGAACTTTCTCAAAGATTGACCACATCATAGGACACAAAGCAAGCCTCTGCAGATTCAGAGGCATAGAAACTATTTCCAGCATCTTCTCTGACCATGATGGAATTAAACTCGAGTTTAATTTCAAGAGAAATCCTCAAAAATACCTAAAAACATGGAAACTAAATAACCTACTCCTGAATGACTCTACTATTACCGAAGAAATAAAGTCTAAAATCAAAAGATTCATGGAAGCCAATGACAATGAAGATACAAGTTTCCATAATCTTTGGGACACTGCCAAAGCAGTCATAAGAGGGAAGTTCATAGCAATTAGTGCACATAAGAGGAAGACAGAGAGAAGGCTAATGGATCACCTAACATCAAGCCTTAGAGAATTGGAAAAGCAACAGCAAAAAAATCCAAAAAATTACAGGAGAAAGGAAATAATAAAGATCCGAGCAGAAATAAATGAAATAGAAAATAGACGTACTATACAGAAAGTAAGTGAAAGCAAAAGCTGGTTCTTTGAAAGGATAAACAAAATTGATACCCCACTAGCGAGACTTATTAAGAAGAAGAGAGAAAGGAACCAGGTGAATCAAATCTGCAACGAGGCTGGTAACATAACAACAGACATAGTAGAAATTCAAAACATCATTAGAGGATACTTTGAACATCTATACACTAAGAAACAAGATAATCTGGATGAGATGGACAAATTCCTGGACAAATATAATCTACCAAGAATGAATCAGGAAGAAATAGAAAGTCTGAATAGGCCCATAACAAGGCAGGAGATTGAATCAGTAATAAGTAACCTCCCAACAAAGAAAAGCCCTGGCCCTGATGGATTCATCTCTGAATTCTACAAAACTTTCAAAGAAGAGTTAACTCCCATTCTGCTCAAATTATTTCTAAAGATCCAAAAGGGTGCATCTCTCCCTAATTCATTCTATGAAGCCTCTGTCACCCTCATCCTCAAAACAGATAAGGACAGGACAAGGAAGGAAAACTATAGACCAATATCTCTGATGAACATAGACTCAAAGATTCTCAACAAGATACTAGCAAATCGTATTCAACAACTTATACAGAAGATCATACACCATGATCAGGTAGGCTTTATTCCAGGAATGCAAGGTTGGTTCAACATACGCAAAACCATAAATGTAATACACCATATTAATAGGAAGAAAGACAAAAACCATATGGTCATATCGATTGATGCAGAAAAAGCATTTGATAAGATACAACATCCCTTCATGATCAAGACTCTCAGCAAAATCGGCATAGAAGGGCCATTTCTCAATACAATAAAAGCCATCTATGAAAAACCCATAGCGAACATCATCCTGAATGGAGAAAAGCTGAAAGCTTTCCCACTAAACACAGGAACAAGACAAGGATGCCCACTTTCTCCTCTCCTTTTCAATATAGTACTGGAAGTCCTCACCAACGCAATCAGAAAAGAGGAAAAAATAAAGGGCATTCGAATAGGAAAAGAAGAGGTGAAACTCTCTCTATTTGCAGATGACATGATTGTATACATAGAAGACCCAATGGTCTCCATGGAAAAATTACTGGAAGTAATACATGAATTCAGTAAAGTTTCAGGATATAAAATCAATATACAGAAATTGATAGCATTTCTATATACGAATAACAGGCAGACTGAGATAGAACTGAAAAAAGTTATTCCGTTTACCATAGCCACTAAAAGTATAAGATATTTAGGAATAAATCTAACCAAAGAAGTTAAAGACCTCCACAAGGAAAACTATGAGAAGGTAAAAAAAGAAATTGAAAATGACACAAAAAAATGGAAGGACATCCCATGTTCATGGATTGGAAGAGTTAATATAATCAAAATGGCAATCCTACCCAAATTAATCTACCTATTTAATGCAATGCCAATCAAAGTACCAGACATATTCTTCACAGATCTAGAAAAGACAATCTTAAAATTTGTCTGGAATCATAAAAGACCCCGTATTGCCAAAGCAATTCTACACAAGAAGAATGGAGTGGGTGGCATCTCAATCCCCGATCCAAAAATATATTACAAAGCTGTGGTAATAAAGACAGCATGGTACTGGCACAGAAACAGACATGTGGACCAATGGAACAGAACAGAGTCCCCAGAAATAAGTGCCCAAACATACAGTCAACTGATCTTTGACAAGGGGTACCAGTCAATCCAGTGGGAAAATGAAAGCCTCTTCAGCAAGTGGTGCTGGAGAAATTGGACTTCCACTTGCAGAAAGATGAATCTGAACCCCTATCTCTCTCCTTTGACAAGAATCAAGTCAAGGTGGATCAAGGATCTAAATCTAAGACCTCAAACTATAAAGCTGCTCCTGGAGAATGCTGGGGAAACTCTGGGAGACATTGGTGTAGGGAAAGACTTCCTAAAGAAGACCCTCAAAGCAGAGTCCATCATCCACAAAATAGACAAGTGGGATTACATCAGACTAAGAAGTTTCTGCATGGCCAAAGACACAGTAGTTAGTGTGACTCAACAGCCCTCAGAATGGGAAAATATTTTTGTAAATGCTGCATCAGATAAGGGACTGATAACCAGAATACACAAGGAACTAACGAAGGTGTTTGGAAAAAAGATGATCAACCCTATTAAAAGATGGGAGAAGGAGATGAAGAAAACACTCTCTAAAGATGACATACGAATGGCCAAAAGGCATATGAAAAAATGTTCAACCTCCCTCATCGTAAGGGAAATGCAGATAAAAACAACAATGAGGTACCACCTAACCCCAGTCAGATTGTCTAATATTAAAAAAACAAAAAATGATAAGTGTTGGCAGGGGTGTGGTGAAAGGGGAACTCTTTTACACTGCTGGTGGGAATGTAGATTGGTCCAGCCACTGTGGAAAATAATTTGGAGATTCCTCAAAAATCTACAGATAGATCTGCCATATGATCCAGAGATCCCACTCCTCGGTATCTACCCAAAGGACAGAAGAATTCTTCATTGGAAAAGTGCTTGCACATCGATGTTTATTGCGACACTATTCACAATTGCTAAGTCATGGAACCCACTCAGATGCCCCCGTATGGAGGAATGGATTGAAAAACTGTGGCACATATACTCTATGGAATACTACTCAGCCATAAAAACCAACAGAGCCCTGGATTTTGACAGAAAGTGGAAGAATATGGAAGATGTACTGCTGAGTGAGGCAAGCCAGGCTGTGAAGGAGAGACATTGTATGTCCCCACTTAACATATACCGTTTGTCTGCATTCTATGTCTGAAACTGATTGACTAACAGTTGAACAAACACAAGAGATGGGTGTGAATGTCAGATGAGGTGTATGTGGAGGAGTGGGGCCCAACGAAAGACATTTGGAGAAGGGATACAGAGGTAGAGCATTGACGGGATGGGGAGGTGTGGTGTTATCTGTTGAAGATATTTCGATCAACGGGTCTGGGGAGAAATGTTCACATATCGAAATGGTCTCATTGTAAACCAAACAATATGATTGAAAGTATATACAAAAATAAATAAATAAATTAATTAATTAATTTAAAAAAATCAAAAAAAAAAAGATTCAAAAGGAAGGAAACCTTCCAAATTCATTTTATGAAGCCTCCATCATCCTCATCCCCAAAATAGATAAGGACATGACAAAAAAGGAAAACTACAGACCAATATCATTGATGAATATAGATGCAAAAATTCTCCACAAGATACTCACAAATTGTATCCAACAACATATAACAAAGATTATTCATCACGACCAGGTAGGTTTTATACCAGGGTTCAATATACACAAGACCATAAATGTAATACACCACATTAACAGAAAGAAAGCTAAAAACCATATGATCATTTCAATTGATGCGGAGAAAGCATTTGATAAAATACAACATCCTTTTATGATTAAGACCCTCCATAAGATTGGCATAGAAGGGTCATTTCTTAACACAATAAAAGTCATCTATGAAAAACCTACAGCTAACATTATACTGAACGGGGAAAAGCTAAAAGCTTTTCTGCTAAAAACGGATACTAGGCAAGGCTGCCCACTTTTTCCACTGCTCTTTAATATAGTACTGGAAGTCTTAGCTAATGCAACCAGAGAAGAGAATAATATAAAAGGCATTTGAATAGGCAAAGAAGAGTTGAAAATATCTTTATTCACAGATGACATGATGGTATACTTAGAAGACCCAAAGGTCTCCATGAAAAAACTTCTTGAAGTAATAAGTGAATACAGTAAAGTGGCAGGATACAAAATCAATATCCAAAAATCTATAGCATTTCTATATATGAACAACAAGTTGAACGAAGTAGAGCTGAAGAAAGAAAAAGTGCTTGCACATCAATGTTTATTGCAGCACTATTCACGATTGCTAAGACATGGAACCAACCCAAATGCCCCCATATGGATGAATGGATTGAAAAACTGTGGCACATATACTCTATGGAATAGTACTCAGCCATAAAAACCAACAAAACCCTGGCCTTTGACAGAAAGTGGGAAAATATGGAAGATTTACTGTTGAGTGAGGCAAGCCAGGATACGAAGAAGAGACATTGTATGTCACCACTTAACATATACCGAACGTCTGCATTCTATGACTGAAACTGATTGATTAACAGTTGTACAAACACAAGAGATGGGTGCAAATGTCAGATGAGGTGTTTGTGGAGGAATGGGGTCTAACGAAGGACATTTGGAGAAGGAATATGGAGGTAGAGCATTGACGGGATGGGGAGGTGTGGTGTTATCGGTTGAAGATATTTTGACCAACAGGACTGGGGAGAAATGTTCACATATTGAAATGCTCACATTGTAAGCTAAACAATGTGATTGAATGTATATACAAAAATAAATAAATAAATTTATAAAAAAAAAAGATAGGAATCCCTCTCATTGTAGCCACAAGATGTATAAGATACCCAGGGATAAACCTAACTAAGAAAGTCGAAGACCTTTATAAAGAAAACTGTGACAATCTTAAAAAAAGATATTGAAAGTGACATAAAAAAGTGGACATTCTATGTTCCTGGATTGAAAGAATTAACATAATCAAAATGGCAATTCTACCCAAATTAATCTACATGTTTAATGCAATTCCAGTCAAAATACCAGAGATCTAGAGATCTCTTCAGAGATCTAGAAAAGACAATCCTAGAATTTGTCTGGAATCATAAAAGATCTCATATTGCAAAAGCAATCCTGCGCAAGAAGAATGGAGTAGGAGGCATATCACTCCCTGATCACAAGATACACTATAAAGCTGTGGTCATCAAAACAGCATGGTATTGGCATAAAAACAGACATGTGGACCAATGGAATAGAATAGAGACCCCAGAAATAGCCTCCAAAGCTTACAGCCAACTGATCTTTGAGAAAGGATATCAGTCAATCCATTGGGAAAAGGAAAACCTCTTTAGTAAATGGTGCTGGAAAAACTGGGTATCCACCTGCACAAAGATGAAACTGAACCCCCATCTTTCACCATTAACAACAATCAACTCAAAATGGATCAAAGATCTGAACCTAAGACCTCAAACAGTAAAATTACTGGTGGAAAATGCTGGAGAAACTCTGGGAGACATTGGAGTAGGCAAAGACTTCTTAAATAAGACTCTCAAAGTACAGGCAATAATCCTTAAAGTGGGACTATATCAGACTAAGAAGTTTCTGCACAGCAAAGGACACAGTAACAAGTGTGAACCGACAACCCTCAGAATGGGAAAATACTTTTGTTAAATATGCCTCAGACAAGGGACTGATAACCAGAATACACAGGGAACTTATGGGAAAAAAAATGATTAACCCAATTAAAAGATGGGAAAATGAGCTGAACAAAAATCTCTCTAAGGAAGACATATGAACAGCCAAAAAGCATCTGAGGAAATGCTCAACATCCCTCATCATAAGGGAGATGCAGATAAAAACCACAATGAGATACCACCTAACCCCTGTCAGAATGGCAAAGATTAAGAATATTAAAGGTGATAAATGTTGGCGGGGATGTGGTGAAAAGGGAACCTTCCTACACTGTTGGTGGGAATGTAAACTGGTTCAACCACTGTGGAGAACAATATGGAGGTTCCTCAAAGATCTACAAATAGAACTACCATTTGATCCAGCAATCCCACTTCTGGGTATCTACCCAAAAGACAGGAGAACGCTCAGTCAGAAAAGTGCTTGCACATCAATGTTTATTGCAGCATTATTCACAATTGCCAAGACATGGAACCAACCTAAATGTCCACAAACTGATGAATGGATCGGAAAAGTGTGGTATATATACTCTATGGAATACTACTCAGCCATAAAACATAACAAGACCCTGGCATTTGATAGAAAGTGGTCAGATATGGAGGATCTATTGCTGAGTGAAGTAAGCCAGGCTATGAAAGAAAGATACTGTATGTATCCACTTAATATATACCGACTATCCGCATTCTATGGTAGAGAGCGAAATATTGGAGGACATAAAAGAAGTGAAAGTACTTAATGAGAATAAGACAGTGTGGAATGGGTGGTGAAGAGAAGAGGATCGAGAAGGATAGCAAGAGAACAAATAGCGAGGCAGGACGTTAGTGGGACACAGACATGGCTTATTACCTGTTGATGATGACATGTATAGTATTCTCTACTGGATTGGTCTGAGAAGTATTTCATGATGGGTAAAGTCTTTTTACAAGCAAAATGAGAAATAGTGACTGACTGTTTTAAAAAATAATTAGAATAATAATAATAATGATTGGGAAAAACATTGAAAAGATATTGAATGATGAAGTGGGGAGATTAATGTCTCTGTATTGATTGACATGCATGGCATTGCCTTCTGAAAAAGCAATGTAATACACTGTAAAGTTACATGTAATCCTATGTAATATAAAGAAGATTATGATGATAATAATAAAAAAATAAAAAATAATAATTGGTTCTCAGTTTGTCCAACTTATTATTAGTTTTTTTTGGTCACTTAAAAGATATTTTATTTTATAATTTTTTACATTCAATTACTGTATATCTTTTTTTTTTTTTGGAGAGGTTTTTGCTATAGGGTGTGTGCGCTCGCCAGACAGACAGAGAGAGACATAGAGACAGAAAGTGAGAAATCACCCCCTGGGGGGATGGTCACGCCGCAATCCCTTCTCCTCCATTCTCCTCTCGGGATCTTGGGTACGCACACACACGCACCTGGCATGAGTTTTAAGCCACCGGGTCCGGGACGTGAACTACGGTCGACTACGTGGGAGTCCAGCGACATAGCCATTAGGCTAACTGCTGGTTCCCAATCACTGTATATCTTTACAACATTGAAAATGAATTTTCCCAGCATGAATAATCTGCATGTGAGTGCAGTCAAAGAAATTATCTGGTTTGTTCTTGTAAAAATGAGAGGGACTGTTTCATTATCTTTACATGACCGAGCCAAGACTAATGGTTATTTTCTTCTTTTTCTTTTTTTTTTAATGATTGAGACCACATCTGTGTGCATGTGTATGTGTGTGTGTGTGTGTGTGTGTGTGTGTGTGTATGTGTATGTGTGTGTCTGTGTGTGCAAGGGAGAGAATCACCCTTGTTTTACTGCAATCCCCTTTCCCTAGTCTTCCAACTTTTCAGGGTCCTAGGTGCTCACATGGGTACCCATCATGTTTTCTAACCTGTCTTGGGATCTAAACTTGCAGTTATCATGTGACTTTCATCTTGCAGGGCAGTTGTGCATTGCTGTGCCACAGCGGCTGTGCTTTTCTCTTTTATTCTAATGTACTTAATTATTTTATCTAGTGTATTGCATTGTTTAGGTCTTCTAGAACAAGAAGAAAGAGTAGTGAAGTAGTGAATAATGTTGCCTGGTTCCTGAGACTCCATGGAGAAATAGAATGCCACTGGGATTTTCCATTAAATAAGGTACTGACTTCCACATTTACATATATATTAAGGCATCCATTATCTCTAGTTTTTCCAGAGTTTTTAATTAAAAATGGATGTTAAATGGAAATTTTATGTTGGTGATAGTGATATTATGGTAATATTTTTTTGACTGAACCAGTATACCGTGTATTCATGATGGGAAAATTCCTTTGGTATACTGTAATGACAAACAATGATTGAATGTAAAAAAAATTTTAAAAGTAAAAAGACTGGATGTTAAATTTTATTAAAAGGTCTCATTATCTGTGGATATAATGGCAGGGTTCTCTCCTCAAATATGTAATATTACAATATTAGATTTACTAATGCTGGGCACAGTTGTGCTCCATTTTTACCCAGGATGGCTGACACTGGGAATGGGTGGTGGTACGAAGACCCAATTGGGGGCATTTTCTTCTCTGTCTCTCCCTCTCTCTCATGGAAGAAATAAGATAATATTTTTAATAAGCAAGAATGTACTTAAAAGATATCAGTCTTTTGTGTTTTTCAAATTTGCTTGCATTCAGATGTGTAAAATAAAATTCTTCTAAAAATTTACTTTTTGTCAATATTATGTATTAGTTATTTCTTTATTTTAAACAGTATTTTTTCCCAGTTGCCTGTGGGTCAGCGTCTATTTTGTCCTGTGAGACCACTTCCCCATTCTGATAGCTATAGTATAAGAAGGTGGGTGAAGGTATTTTTCTTGTGCTACTTCGTTTATCCTCTTTTTCAATTAGAAGCAGCAATAAAGTCCCCTGTCTAGTTAGGGCTTGAGTCAGGGCCTGCTTTGTCTTGCGTGAAGCACTCCATATTGTGTGCAATTTTGGACATCGTCCCTATGTTCTCACCTCTCTTGACCTCTCAGGTCAATCCTCTGACATATAGTGACCAGATAGGTCTAGGTATATAGGGACAAACATCTGAGAACTGTGAGGCTGTGGAAAAGTTCTCTTTCACACTCACATCAGCAAAAGGAAAGAGAAAACCCTCTCTGCAAATCTGAATACAAAACTCCTACTGTGGATACCACACTGCCACAGTAGATGAGGGAAACTGGCACATACCTAACTCAGATCAAAGGGAAGCACAGGAACACACAAATGCTGAGGAAGAAGCAATAATTGAGTATATTACCAGATGACTAAAAAATCACAGCAAAGCCTCAAGAAATATGAGACATCTCAAAATACTTGCTTCCCAAGGGAGCACAAGAACTCATCAACAATGGAAAATGCAAAGGAAATCACTGAAATGTCAGAAACAGAATTCAGGATATTTGTCATAACTAAACTCAATGAGATGCAAGGAAAAAGAGACAACCAACTTCAGGAGATGAGAAAATCACTCCATGACTTGAAGGAGAAAATCCATAAAGACATAGACTACATAAAAAAGAATTGAACAGAGCTTCTAGAGATAAAGACTATAATAGAAGACATCAAAACCTGCCTAGATTGTACTAATAAAAGATCAGACCATGCAGAAGACAGACCTCTGATCTGGAAGACAAAGTCTCTGACAAAACCACCAAAAAGAATGAAAAAAATAACAACAGCAAAAACATAAGGACAAGAAAAGGGAAATACTAGATACTATTAAAAATCCAAACATCTGAATAATTGTTATTTTGGAATGTGAAGAATCTAATAAGGGCATTGAAAATTGATTCTATAATATACTTGCAGAAAACTTTCTAAACCTAGACAAATATTCAAACATCCAGACCCAAGAAATACAAAGTGTCCCAAATAGAATAAGCCTAAAAAGATTCTCTTCATAACACACCATAACCAAATTGATTAAAATCACAGAAAAAAATCTAAAAACAGCAAGAGTAAAACTTGAAGTTACTTACTATGGTTATCTCATTCTGCCAACATCAGACTTCTCAACTTAGATAATGCAAGCAAAATAAGACTGACCAGATATATTCAAAATGTTAAAAGAAAAATGATTTCAACCATTAATAATATACCCAGCAATACTTTCCTTTGTATGGGAAAAACAAAATAAAAATTTCTTAGACAAACAAAACCTGAAAGAATTCGCCAAACTAGGCCAGCTCTTCAAGAATTACTGCATGGAGTACTATATCAAGAATACTAAAAAGAGACAAATAGAAATAAGGGAACAAAAAGCAACCATGAAAATGGCTAACAAAATAGTACAGATTTGTCCACAAATACTGATAATAATGTTGACTACTAATAGATTAAATTTTCCAATTAAAAGACACAGACTGACTGAATTAATAAAAATCAGAAGCCCTTGGGGCCGGCAGGTGGCAAGGTGGTTAATGGCATTGGACTCCCATAGCACCGACCGTGGTTTGAGTCCCAGAACTGGCAGTTAACTTTCTCACTTTCTCTCTTGCTCTAGCTCTCTCTTGCTTTGTCTCTCTCTGCTAAAATCTAAATAAATAAATAAAATAATTATTTAAAAAAAATTGGAAGACCTATATATACTGCCTACAAGAACCTCATTTCATAGATAAAGACAAACATAGATTGAAAGTGAATGGCTGGGAAAAAAATTTTCCAAATAAATAAAAGTGAGTAAAAGCCTGGAGTCACAGTAATGATGTCAGACAAAATACACTTTAAGACAAAACCTGCAAAAAGAGACAAAGGAGGACACTATATAGTACTGAAAGGGCTAATTCATCCGGAAGATATAACACTTGTAAATATTATGCACCCAATACTGGAGCACCCAAACCTATGAAAGATAGACTGCTTAATCCAAAACATAGACACTCAACACTCCACTGTCTCCAATAGACAGATCATCTGGATACACACACACACACACACACACACACACACACACACAAAGACGCAAAAAGATACAAGATCTAAATGATGTCATAAATCTAATGGACTTGACTGACAGATGTCTACCCAACAACCACAAAATATACATTTTTCTCACCCCTGCATGGAACATTTTTGAAAACTGACCACATGATAGGGCACAAAACAAGCGTCTAAAAATTCAAACAAATGGAAACTCTACCCAGCATCTTCTCTTACTACTGAGAAACTAAATTTAAAATTAATTGCAGAAAAAGCCCTTGAAAATACAAGAACACATGGAAACTAAACATGCAATGACTGGAATAACTTCACAACCACTGAATAAATTAAGAATGAAATTTAAAAATTCATTGAAACAAATGATAATGAGCAGATGAGTTTTCATAACCTGTGGGACACACCAAAAGCAGTCATAAGAGGAAAGTTCACAGAAATTAGTGTGCACAAGGAAAACAAATTAAAAGATGGCAAATAGAAAACGTGACAACACAGCTCAAGGAACTGGAAAAACAACAATAAAAAAATACCAGGAGAAATGAAATAATGAAGGTTCAAGCAGCAATTAATGAAATGGAGAATAAACAAGCTACACAAAAGATAAATGAAACCAAATGCTAACTCTTTGAGAAGATAAGCAAAATTGACATGATGTTAACTAATTAATTAAGAAAAATAGAGAAAAAAACAGAATAATCAAATCACAAAGAAACAGGCAATATTACAACATACATAACAAAGATTCAACGGTCATGAAAAAATGTTGTGAGCAACTATAAACAAATGAGAAAACCTGGATGACATAGAAAATTTCTCAAAACATATAATCTACTGAGATTCAATCAGGAAGACATGGAAAATCTGAATAGACCCATAACAAACAATGGAATTGAATCAATACCAGTCTCTCAACAAAGAGAAATCCAAGTCCTGATGGCTTCATATCTGAATACTAAACTTTTACTTTTAAAGAAGAGCTAATCCACATTCTATTCAAACTGTTTCTAAAGATCCAAAAGGAAGAAAGCCTCCCAAATTCACTCTATGAACTGTCCATCACCTTCATTCCAAACACAGAAAGGAAAACTACAGACCAATATCCCCGATGAATATGTTAGTTATTTTTTAGGTCTTTGAGGAATCCCTCCACAGTGGCTGTACTAACAAATAAAATGCTCTTCTTAGGCAAGTTATTTTTGTCCAGGTTTCAGTAGACAATTGCCATGATTACAATAACTAGGAAAAAATAAACTGTGAATATCATGTTTAAATACATGAAAGAAAAGCAAAATGGTGACTGTAAGTCATAAACTCTAGACTCATGGAAAAATGAACTGATGATTTGCAGCACCATTCACTCTGCAAATATTTGCCAAATCAGCCAAGAAACTCAGAATCAAAACTGGAATTAAACTGAAGACATGAATGATTTTAAACACATAAACAGTTTCACCACCAAATTGTGAATGTTTATGGGTCTGCTAATGCTGGTTCCATAGGTGTATTCATTTGGTGGTAATGATCTGCATACTTATCTATTTAGGTCTTTTGTAGGTAATATTATGAATTGAATTGTGTCTTCCAGAAATCCATATGTTGAAATGCTATCCTCTTATATTTTTGCATGTCACTTAGTTGGAAATAGGGTCATTGGAGATATAATTAATATTAGGGCATGCTCTAATCCAGTATGACTGATGTCCTCATAAGAAGGATAAATTTGGACACAGAGACAGACCTGCATGAGGGAGACCATTTGAAGAGATATAGGGAGAATGCTGTGTGAAGATGAAGGCAGAGAACTTCAAGCTGAAGAGTGGCAGATCGCCTGTGAACCACCAGAAGCTAGGGGTGAGGCTTGGAACAGACCTCTCACCACACTCAGAGACTAATCCTGCTGACTTCTTGATCCCAGAGCTGTATCCTTCAGAGCTATGAGACAATACGTTTCTTTTATTCAAGCCATTCAGGTTATGATAATTTTTTCTTATAGAAAAAAAAAAAAAACAACTAAGCTCTAGTAAACTAATATAAAATCTCCATAAATAAGCTCTAATAATAATCAGCAATATCTTAGTTTTATGTTTAGGTATTCATTTGATGATTTCTATTTTTTTGTTTTGGAAGAAATTTGTTATTCCAGTTTTACCTGAAAGTTCGTGTGAAGAATCTGCAAGAGAAAGAAAATTTGTATTAGGCTTTTTTAGGCTTATGGAGGATAAAGGGAAGAGGTAAAATATTAAATCAATATTTTATAATATAACAATATGTCATATAATCATAATTCTTTTACACATGGTTATGTCAAAATATAATGGCTTGCTGAGAAAACTTGCTGGAAAAAACAGTCATTATTAAATGGGCAAATATTTAAACCTATTTTTAACTCGAATAATTAATAAATATATGTATTTATATGTATATATTTAGTTATATTCATAAAAATATAATGATATAAGGGTCATAACTTTTTAAGAGAATTATTTATTTAATTTTATTTATTATTCTTCTTCTTTAAAATTTGACTATAGAGAAAGAGAGAGAGAGAGAGAGAGAAGGGAAAATGAGAAAGCAAGTCACCGGGTTAGGGACATGACCAGTTGGGTTTGTGGAAGTCCAGAGCCTTAACTACCATGCCACTTGCCAGACCCAGAGTCAAAAATTTTAAAGGACTTGGCCAGGTTACATGACTTTTACTAGTGAAGACACTAGTGAACCTATAACTAACCATTATAAAATCATTCTGCTCAAATTTTGAAGAAATGAGGCTTGATCTGGATTATAATGTCAGTATGATCTATGAATATAAGTGTGAAATTCTCAGTAAAAATTTAGTCAGTCTAATATGACAGTATACTGAGAGACTGTACACACTGAATAAGTAGGATTTGGCTAGGAATACAAGAAAAACTAAAAAATGATACTAATAACTATTTCCAAAATTATAAATTCATTAAAAATGATTATTTCAATAGGTGAAGGAAAAATAAACAACTGCTTAATGGATACATTCTTGATTTAAAATAATGTAAAATTAGAAAACTAAAACAAAAGATACTTTTTAAAAAAAACAATTCTTTAATTCAAAAATCCATCTCAAAATTCACTTCTGAGTTCTAGTTTTTGTTTAAAAAGAAGCAAACATTTAAAAACATCAGATATCACTAGTCTGCAGTTCATCTTGGTGTGAACATGTTTAGTTTGTGGCTGAGGAATTAAACCTATTACACCGAATAGGCGCACTACAATGGCCAATTAATGGGCCAGAAATCAGGGCACATTTGTGTACTCAGGCAATTGCTAGAGGTCTGGGTGGAGGGAGTTTCGCCTTAGTTGTGGGCACATTTATCTCCATGTCCCTCCAAAAACTATTAGTATGTCTCAAATACATGAAAGATTGTAACTTTGTTTTAAAAAAACAATTATACCTGTGTTCTAAATTATGTTACAAAACCCAAGACGGATTACTATAACTGTAGCCTCATTATTATTGTGGTCTTGATCTGTTACAGGACCATGTTATAGGAGACAGAATTATATAATTCTTTTGCTGGTTTCAGAAATCTGGTGGAAAGTGGTCTATGACTAAGATTTCTTGTTTTAGCAAGTCTCCACTATTTCTTGAATTGGGGCAGTGAGTAAAAATAACAATATAAAATCTTTATTTTACTGGAAAAGTAACAGGTGCTGCATATAAGAATAATTTATTAAGAATCACCTTTTTTATAAAAGGCAAATGCAAAATATTAATTGCATAGGGATTTAAGTATAAAGCCAAATATCCATTAGAAAACAACTACAAGACTTTTTCAGAACAATAATAAAAAGTGAATCATTAAAAAAAGAGAATAATATAATTAAATGATTCTGTTAATGACATAGTAAAATTTTTTTCACTGATATGTGTATATATATATATATTTTAAAACTGTTATTATTCTGAGAGGATGCAACTACCTACTAAAAAAAATCAAGAACACATGAAGTTTTATTTTTTTTGAGAGGATTTGCTATAGGGCATGTGCGCTCGCCAGAAAGACAGAGAGAGACAGAGAGATAGAAAGCAAGAAATCACCCCCGGGCGGTGGGGGGGGGGGGGGATGGCCATGCCACAATTCCTTCTTCTCCATTCTCCTCTCAGGATCTTGGGCACGCATGCACACGCACCTGGCTTGAGTTTAAGCCACCGGGTCCAGGACTCGAACTGTGGTCGACTACATGGGAGTTCAGCGACATGGCCATTACACTAACTGCTAGTCCCAAGAACACACGAATTTAAAAAGGTGTTCAGTTGGGGCTGGCAAGTGGTGCAGTGGCTAAGGTGCTAGACTCAGACATGGCCAACCAGAGTTTGAGCCCCAAAACTGGTGCCTAGCTTTCTATGTCTCTTTCTCTTTCTGACCCTCTTTGATCAAATTAAATAATAACAATGATAATAAACATAATGAAATAAATAATTCTGTTTTTAAAAATGATGTTCAGTTAATAGATGAATTTGTCTTTAAAAGTTATCTTATTAGCGTAACTTTATGTCCCAGCTTGCTTGAGATATTTCCAAGATTGTGCCTGTTTGCCTAGGATAATTCATATAGCATGCATTATCTCTATTGCTGCGTAACAAACTACCGTGAGCCGAGTGACTTAAAACAGGACACATTTGTTATCTCGCAGTGTCTGTGGGTCAGGATTCTGGGCTGAGTTTCACTGGGTCCACTCTCTGAGGATTCTCATGAAGCTGCAAATCCCATTGTTTGCCACTACAGAGATACCAGTTAAGGAAGGATTTATTTCCAAGCTTATTTATTTTGCAGCTGGAAGACTCTGAGTTAAATGACTTAGCTGGTTTGAGGACCTCAGTTCCTAGCTGCCTCTGATCCTTGCCATGTGGTTTTCCCTAACACGACACCTTATTTTATTAAAAAACACATGGAAAGAGTTTAACTAGACAGAAATCAAAACTATTTGTAATTTAATCATTAAAATGATATCTATTCTAACTTCAGACAGGAAGTAAATTATTCATGAACCCAACAGAATGAAAGGGACATCTGAGAACTGAGAAGGAGTAACAATTTTAATAAATGTAAGTATATTTTTTACATCAAAAGATGACCTGAATATTCTGGTTGCAAACAGGGATTCAGTTTAAATATGCTATGGGAAAGAAAAATTTACTGTTATTTTAATCTTCACTATATTTCCTAAGCAGTGAACATTTCAAGACAAAAATTGATGTTACTCCTTCTCAGTTCTCAGATGTCCCTTTCATCCTATTGGCTTCATCATAATTAACTGCATTCCATCTTTGACCTCTTACCCTTTTTGTTGCCATTCTTCTTGCAAAAATCATAAAGTCGACATATTAAAAGCAGTAGTATTATTGCAATGAGGATCCCAAGCAAAATTATTATTGTTTTATCATTTTCTGGATTAATTTCTGAAAAACAAAACAAACATGTACAATTAGACCCAATATTTTGTATTAGTCCTCTTTCACCCCAGAAGAGCCCACTTGTATTTTTCTGCTCCTATCTCACCAGGTTTGAGGGTTGTTTTTATTCAAACAACAGAAACATATTTATAAACACTATTTTCATGACTATACTAATTGCCATGAAAAACACAAAAATAAAAGTTATACTAGAATTACATAATGTGGTTGGATCTACAGGGATTCTCCGTGATAAAGGTCAGTGCAGTCACAGAATAATGGTCAATGAATGGCTGGCTCATTTATTTTAACCATAGAGGACGGAACCAGGAAAGGGGCCCTTGCAGACCTTTATGGAAGAGCTTACTCCATAAAGCCTATGCTAAGCAGCTGTATAGAGAAAACTTGCATAATTTCACATTAGTAATTTAACTGTAATTCTGAGAAACACTTGTCTCAAGACTGCCTCTCATTTTACTTTTAACTTTAGAAAATTTTTGTCTCCTACATTTTAAACAAGATTTATCTCTCTTAGTTTCATTTCTATTCAATTCATATGTTATGCCCTGAATTATCCAATTTATGCCAATCCATTTTTGGTTTTGACTCTCAAATTAGCTAATAATTAAGCATTTTTTCAAGGAATTCTTTATTTCTTCATGCTAAACACCATTAGTATTTCCTTTGATTAAATCCTTTTTTACAGGAATTCTGTCAAGGAAAGGTTTACCAGGCATTGGTGAGTGTTGGGAAATGGAGAAGTTTACGCCAAAGGATAAAACTTTTCAATTAAAAGACAATTATATTTTGAGCTTCTAAAGTATAACATATGGACATTGTTTTTACGAGAGATTTTTGCCATAGGGTGCATGTGCTTCCAAGAGAGAAAGAGAGACAGAAAGTGAGAAACATTCTCTAGGGGGGCATGGCCATACCACAATGCCTTCTCCTCTTGGGATCTGGGGCATATTTGCACATATGCCTGGTGTGAGTTTTAAGTCACCAGGTCCCGACTTTAATTGCAGTCGACTATGTAGGAGACCAGTGCCATAACCATTATGCCATCTGCTGGTCCCCATGTAGACAATTTTTAACACTACTACATTCTATATTTGTTTTGTTTTGTTTTAAGAGAGGTATTTTCTATAGGGCACATGCCATCCCCGGGGGGATGGCCACACTGCTATCCCTTTTTCTTCATTCACCTCTTGGTATTTTGGGCACTCATGCACATGCTCCTGGCATGAGTCTTAGGCCACCGGGTCTGGGACTGAACCATGGTCGACTATGTGAGAGTCCATGGTTAAAACCATTCCACTATCCACTGGTTCCTATGTTTGAATTTTGTTAAGAGAGTAGATCTTAAATGTCTTTACTGGCCATACAAATTCCAGTGGGGTATGGTGTGGATGTGCTAGGTTGATTTTAGCAATCATTTCACAATCCGTACATATGTCAAATAATCTTGTTGTGCACCTTAAACTTATACTTCATTAATGCTAAAATTAAAAAAATAATAATGCTCTAGCTTAAGAGTGCTTTGTTATGCTTCAACAAAACTTAACATGGAGTTTCCAAAAGAAGATGGCCAACTATAGACACTCAGCGTGACTCTTCTCCACAAAGAAAGTCCAAGAAAAGGGAAAAACAAACAAATAATAAACTAAATAATCAAGTAGAAGAGGAAGGAAGGACTAGCAGAATATAAGGAGGAAGTAGGGATAAACCTTTGTGACACCGAAAAGCTAGAGGTAAAAAGGATAGTATAACTTGTCTTTCTTCTGAGTATTTTTCTGAAAAAACAATGTAAGAAAGACAGAGACCAGCAGATCGTGTAATGATTATGTCGCTGGACTCCTATGTAGTCAGCCGCGGTTCAAGTCCAGACTTGGTGGCTTCAGACTCATCCCAGGTGTGTGTGCATGACCAAGATCCTGAGAGGAGAAGGGAGGAGAAGGAACTGCAGAGAGGCTATCCTCTCAGGGGGTGATTTCTTACTTTCTGTCTCTCTGTCTCTCTGTCCAGCAAACACAAGTGCCCTGTAGGGAAAAAAAAGATTCTCTCTCTAAAAAAAAGAATATTATTCATTCAATAAAACTAGAAAATTAGAAAGCAGATAACAACTCAGTTTATTGTCACATTGACACAAAGCAACACTATATATATATCAAACTGTAAATGGGAACTTTTAGCAATGATAAGGAAAAAATTACAATTTTAATCTGCGGAGATGCTAATAAGATTTCTTGAGAATGTCAGTAAAGAAGAAGTGTTTCTATAAAGTAATGACCATTAAAGAGGAATTTGTTATCCACTTTAGAGACAATTAGGCTTTGAGAAGATTTAGAAAAATTAAAATGAGCATATTCAGGGAACACTAACTTGCAAAATGTAATAGCTAACCAAAATCTAGAGTTCTTTTGTTTGTGCAGAAAATTCTAGAAATAGTAGTCACCGTGAGCTAGAGACCCTAATACCTCTCATATCAATACTTTAATATGGAATCTCTTGTAATCGTTAGAGATTATTGGGACTCAGAAATGGTAAGTGTAGAGACAGATTGTAAACAGTAAGCAAAAGTAACAGTGAGGAAAGAAAAGTGAAGATCCTAAGTAGGAGAAGTGAAAGGGTAGAGGTCAGAAGAAAACAAGTAAGAATAATTTCTGGGCATACATAGCAAGAGATTTAATATGGAATCTAATAGGAATCTATAGAAAATTCAAGTAGAAAATATGTACATTTTGTCAAGGAGGGCAAAGGTGATTTCCCCACAAGTAGGACAAACTCTAATGCTGAAAGGAAAAACACGTTACTTATCTTCTTTTTCTGCATTTCTACTGAAAAAAAAAAAGCAAACAAAATACAATGGATATTGTAGTGTAATCTAAATGTCATAATAATTTAGAAAATGTGTATTTGTGTTCTGGAGTGGTTCATAGACTAATCTCAAGTTGTCGGTTTCTTAGACTACTTCAACAGTTGGATTTTGGCGTCCGATCACAAGCATTTCCATTGTCTTCATCTTGAATGACTTTGTGACTTACATAGACAAACATCATCATTCTATTAAAATTAAACTTACAAACAGATGTATTATTTTTCACTTTCCCCATGAAATAAATTTACCCACTGCTGCCCATTGTAACATGACTTACTGGACACACTCTTGGAGAAGTATACACCATGGCCCAACTGATTTTGGCCTTGGACATGGGACATTATTTTGTTAATAGAGAAGAATATTAGTTGTTACCTATGGAAAGAATTTTCACATGACTGGGCTTTTGACTGGGCGCTCTTGCACTCTTGCCTTCTACCAAGGTAACAACAAGCACCTATTGCATTTTGAGGTTCTGCCTTTATGTTGGAAACAGAATAGCCAGCTAAATACAACCATGTGCAGAAGTTTTTAAAATATGCACAATAAAAACAAAGACCATCTGGCCAAAAACGTATAATAAAATTGCCGAGAACTAAAGAAAATCATAAAAGAAATCATGGGGGAAAGAACCACATTAGATACAAAGACCTAAAGTAAGACTGTCTTTGGACTTAATCGTCAGTATATATGCACACCAGAGGAAAGAAACAGCAGGTTTTTTTTTGTTTTGTTTTGAGAGATTTTCGCTATAGGGCGCGTGCGCTCGCCAGACAGACAGAGAGAGACATAGAGACAGAAAGCGAGAAATCACCCCCCAGGGGGGATGGCCATGCCGCAATCCCTTCTCCTCCATTCTCCTCTTGGGATCTTGGGCACGCACGCACACGCGCCCGGTGTGAGTTTTAAGCCACCGGGTCTGGGACGTGAACCGCGGTCGACTACGTGGGAGTCCAGCGACATAGTCATTATGCTAACTGGAAACAGCAGTTTTAACTGCACTAAGAGGAAAAAGTGAAATTAAAATTTTAAATCCATTAAAATTATTAATAAATCAAGGATAAATAAAGAATTTATAAGAGCAAGCTAAACAGAAAGCAGAAATTTTATCATCAACATATATCCATATTATATATACATAATAATATTATAGGCATATAGGCATATATAGGCATATATATATTTTTTATATATATATACATATATATTTAAAATATATATACACATAAATATATATATATATACACACACACACACACACACACACACATATATATATATATATATATATATATATATATATATATTAAAGAAAATTTTTCAGGTAGAAGCACAATTATACCAGGGTCCACACAAGAAAATAAGGAACACTGCAAGCTATAAATATCTACATAAACACAGATTATTTCTCACTGTTTAACTTCATAAAATCTAAATGTTTATTTAAAACAAAATAAAAGCAGGGGCCAAAAGGTTAAGGAGCTGGACTCCCCAAATACAATACTTCTAAAAGACTCATGAGCCAAATAAGAAATTAAAAGTGACATAGTGCCAGTCCATGTGTGGTGGTTAAGATGGCTGGATCCTATATGGCCATAACTTGAGTCCTGGATCCACTGGCTTGAGAAACATGCTAGGTCCATATGTGTGTGTGACAAAATCCAGAAAGGAGGAAGAAATGGAGGAAAAGGGATTGTAGTGTTACCATTCCCCATAAGGGGTACTTTTTCACTGCCCCCAACTTCCTTCTCTTTCCATTGAACATACAGTGCCTTCTGGCATTTTTTTTTTACAGTCAATATAAAGTATACTTTTTTAAAAAAATTTCTTTTTAGGAGAAAGAGAGAGACATGTAGACAGTTACCCTTCACAAGGTCACCCCACATGGCCATCCTCCTCATAGTCTCCCAGCTAGCAAAGATCATGAGCAAGGCATGGACATGCTCAATGTGTTTAGATGAACCAGGACCTGAATTTCTTGTGGGGCTCAAGTATCATGCAGCAACACCTTACTACCTAGTTCTTCACAGATGGACCAAGCATAATTTAATGATTAAAAATGTAAAAAATAACATACGAAAGTTTGTGGGATGCAGTTGACATAGTATTTACAGGTAAAATAATAGCATTTAAATTATCTATATTAAAAAAGAAGTAAGAGGGGTCAGCAGCTGGCGTGGTGATTAAGCCACTGGACTTCACATGGTCAACCATAGTTATAGCCCTGAACCTGGTGGCTTGAAAATCATGCCAGGCAATATGCATGAATGCCTCAAATCCCAAAGTGGAGAAGGGATTGTAATGTGGCCATTCCCCCCCAGGGGGTAATTTCTCACTTTCTCTCTCACTGTCTTCCGATATCTATGGTGAGAACACATGTCCTATTGCAAAAAACTTAAAAAAAAAAAAAAGAAATAAAGAAAGATCACAAGTCAATGATCTCAGCTTCCATACACAAAATAGAAATCTTAGAAGTTAAGAGTTAATTAAACTTCCTCAAATAAAGAGAACATAAATAATGAAGATCAGACCAGAAATCAATGAAATAGAAAACAAAGAAATGATATACAAAATAAAAGGAACCAAAAGCTGATTCTTTGAATAGATCAATTACATCATTAAACCTCTAGAAAAATTGATTAGGAAAAAAAGAAAGAAGCAAAAAGTATGAATATCAGGATTAGACACTCAAAATTTGAAACATGAGGGAACCAGTAGTTAGCGTAATGGCTATGTCACTGGACTCCCATGTAGTCGACCGCGGTTCGCGTCCTAGACCCGGTGGCTTAAAACTCACGCCGGGCACATGTGCGTGCGTGCCCAAGATCCCAAGAGGAGAATGGAGGAGAAGGGATTGCGGCGTGACAATCCCCCCTGGGGGGTGATTTCTCGCTTTCTGTCTCTATGTCTCTCTCTGTCTGTCTGTCTGGCGAGTGCACACGCTCTATAGTGAAAACCTCTCAAAAAAAAAAAAAGTTAAAAAAATAATTTTAATACATGAGATTACTATGGATTCTGTACATAGAAAACATACATTGTGATGAACTTGATGCCAATAAATAAACTTTAGTTGATTTTTCCTTTTTATTACATTTGTATGATGAATTCATTCTTTGGTAATACTGATTCCTAAGACACTCTACTAGTTTGGTTTCCCTCTATCAGTGGACAGAGATTGCAGAACATCCTTACTAGAATTTGGTATTTAAACATTTTAATAGACATGTAGTGGTATCTCAGTTTTGTTTTAATTGGCATTTCACGTTTTAAAGAATTATTTATATTATTTTACTTATTATGGCATAGTAATTATGTCACTGGACTCCCATGTAGTCAACTGTGTTCGAGTCACAGACCCGGTGGCTTAAAACTCATGCCAAGCATGTTTGCATGCTTGCCCAAAATCCTGAGAAGAGAATGGAGGAGACAAGATTACGATGTGGCCATCCCCCCTGGGGGTTGTGATTTCTTGGTTTCTGCCTCTCAGTATTTCTAGTGATCACATGTGCCCTATAGCAAAAACCACTCTAAACATATCAGTGCATTTTATTACACACACACATGTAGATATATAGCTTCTTTGTCATATGGATGTCTTCTTGGTAAAAGCATCTTTTCAAATATTTTGCCCATATTTTTTCCTCTATATTTAAAAATATATTTCTTTTTTTTTTTTTTTTTTGGAAAGGCTTTTCGCTATAGGGTGCGTGCGCTCGCCAGACAGACAGAGAGAGACAGAGAGACAGAAAGCAGGAAATCACCCCCCAGGGGGAATGGCCACGCCGCAATCCCTTCTCCTCCATTCTCCTCTCGGGATCTTGGGCACGCACGCACACGCGCCCAGCGTGAGTTTAAGCCACCGGGTCTGGGATGCGAACCGTGGTCGACTACGTGGGAGTCCAGCGACATAGCCATTACGCTAACTGCTGGTCCTGTATTTCTTATTTTTCAGAGAGAATCTGGGCTCACCATACAGAGACAGACAGAAGGAGAAAGGACCCGCTCAATAGGGCATGGTCACACTGCAGTCCCTTCTGTATTTCTCCATCCTGTTGGGATTTTAATCATTCACATATACATGCACACATGCCCAGTGTGTTTTTAAGCCACCGGGGCCAGAATTTGAACTACGCAGTCAGCCATATGTGATGTCTCCCTCAACCACTAGGAGTGTGTTTTTAAGCCACCAGGGCCAGAATTTGAACTATGCAGTCAGTCATATGTGATGTCTCCCTCAACCACTAGGCTACAAGACTGGCCACCATTTATTTATTTTTATTTACTGTTATTGACAAAACCTGCTTATATTTAAAGGGTTCATCATGTTGATTCAACATTTACAAAATGGGAGAAAACATTTGCAAGCTATGCATCTGACAATGGACTAAAAACCAGAATATATAAGGAACTCAAGGAACTCAACTCACCAGCAAAAACAAAGCAAATTATTTGATTGAAAATGAGCAAATGACCTGAAGAGATGTTTTTCAAAAGAAGACATACAATTGACCAAAAAAAATTATAGGAAAAATATTCAACATCGTAAGCATAAAGAAAATGAAAATCAAAACCACACTGTTAGAATGGCATTAAATGCCTCTGTTAGAATGGCATTAAAAAAGAACAAAAAGGAGCCAGGAGATGATACAGTGGTTATGTCAATGGACTTCTACATGACTTACCAAAGTTCAAGTCCTGGACCTGGTGGCTTGAAAACCACACTGGGTATGTGTGTCTGCATCCCCAAAATCTTGGGCGGAGAGTGGAAGAGAAGGAATTTTTGGCATGGCCATCCACCGTGGGGGTGATTTCTCACTTTTTCTCTCACTGTCTCTGTCTCTCTCTCTTTCTCCTCTGCCAGCACACATGCCCTAAGGCAAAAATCTCCAAAATAAATAAATAAATAAATAAACAAACAAATCCTAGTGAGAAAGTGGAGAAAGGTGAACTTGTGCCCTTTTGTGGGAGTGTAAAATAATACAGCCATTATAAAAAATAGCATGGATCTTTCTCTAAAAGAGAACTATATCATTTAATAATCTCACTGCCATGCATATATCCAAAGTAAAGAAAAATCAGTGTGCTGTAGACATATCAGTACTTCCATGTTCCTCGCAGCACTATTCACCATAACCAAGACATGAACTCGACTTAAGTGTTCATCAACAGACAGTGGCTAAACTGTAGTATCTATCTATCTACCTATCTATCCATAGAACTGTGTGTCTATGCCTACAATAGAAGAGTATTCAGCCAAGGCAACATCGATGGAGGATATTATATTTATGAACTAACCCAGGAACAGAAAGAGAAAAATCACATTTTTCACCAATATGTGGAAACCAAAAAGTTGACCTCATAGATGTAGAAAATAGAACAGTGGTTACTAAAGACTGGGACTGGTTGAGGAAGACAGGGATAGAGAGATATTCATTAACAGAGACAAATTTACTGTTAGATAAGAGGAATAAGTTCCAGTGTCCTATAGAATAGTAGGTTAATTGGGACCAGCTGTTGATGTAATGGCTGTGTCGCTGGACTCTCACGTAGTTGATCTCGGTTCGAGTCCCAGACTCAGTGGCTTAAACTCACGCCAGGTACGTGTGTTTATGTGCCCAAGATTCCGAGAGGAAAATGGAGGAGAAGGGATTGCAGAGTGGCTATCCCCCCGTGGGGATGATTTCTCACTTTTTCTCTCTGTCTTTCTGACAATCGTACGTGCCCTATAGGGAAAGGAAAACAAACAAACAAACAAACAAACAAAAACTCTCCAAAAACAAACAAACAAAAAATAGTAAGTTAATTATAATCAGTAATAATTAACTACGTTTCAGAATATCTAAAAGAAGATATTGAATGTTCCCAACACAAAGTAGTACTATGTGGTGATAGGTATGCTAATTATCCTAATTTGAACATTATGTATTGTATTCATGACTGAATAACCAAATTTCTCCAAATACCCCAAACAAAATTGAGAAATAAAAACAAAGTAATAATCAAAGCAAATTGAGAAATAAAAACAAAATTGGAGGCATCACACTTCTTTATTTCAAATCATAATAAACAGTCAAAGTAATTAAAACACCTTGGAACTGGCATAAAAACAGACACATAGACCAAAAGGAGCAGAATCCAAAGCCCAGAAATAACCCAAAACTTATGTAGTCACCTAGTTTTGAACAAAGCCACCAAAAATAAATGTGTGGAAAAGGACAGTGTCTCAGTAAATGTTGTTCTTCTTTTGACAGAGTCTTACTTTCACAATTCTCCTGCCTGTGCATCCCAGCTGAACTGCAGGTGTGTCCCACCATGCCTGGCTCGTTTTTAGACTGAGTGTCATTAGGTTGTCCAGGCTAGCCTCAGGCTTGCTATCCTCCTACCTCAAGTCCTCTGGGATTAATAGGTGTGCCACTGTGAGTGCCCTTTAGGTTGGACTTAAGATTCATATGTGGTCCCAGCCTGCAGAGAACAGCATCTTAGCTGTGTACACCATTATGGCAGGGTCTAGTTTTAATTCTTTTAGATGTGTGTACAAATGTGGAGTTGCTGATTATACAGTATTTCTATTTTTCCTTTTGAGAAACCTCCATACTAATTTTAGTAATGACTGAAATGATTTGAATTTCAACCAACAGACTATAAGACTTCCATTTTCTCCATATCCTCACCAACACTGTTATCTTCTTTTATTATATCCTATTGGTTATTTGTTTTCTTCTTTTAAAAAATGTTGATTTATGTACTTTGTTTACTTTATAGTAGGAATATTTAGTTTTGTATTTTTTGCCTTTGTAAATTTCTTATATATATGAAGAGTCTTCATAAAGTTTGTGCAAAATGTGTACTATAAAAAAACTATTCATGAATTTGATACTTTTTTACACTAACAAAAACTATTACTTTAATTCCATTTTCCAAGACCTTTTCAGAATGACATACACACACAAAGATATTTTCAAAAGAGGTACTATGGAAGGTGGTAGATTTATTAATTTTTTAACCTGATCTTTCACTGTAGTGTGTATGTATGTGTGTGCGCAATATTCATGAAAATGTCACATTGTATATTTTAAATTTATAGTATAAAAATAAATTTAAAAACCAAAGCAACTTTGCTTATTTAACTTAAGTTAGAAGATAAAGCTAGAGATGAGAAGAAGGAGAAGGATCTGTGTAAAGTATTTCACAAGATAGGAGGCAAAAATGAGTATCCAAAGTTCAAGAACAATAATTAGGGCAATCCTCAAGTCTGGATAGGAAGATTTGATTAATGGGACCATTACTGGCTCACTTGAGAAAGTATTGAAAACTCAGGGGGGGTTGCAGGTGGTGTGCTGGTTAAGAGAGCTTGACTCTCACATGACCGACCATGGTTTGAGTCCCAGACCTGGCAGCTTGCTTTCTCACTTTCTCTTTCTCTCTCTGTCCCTTTCTGGCCAAATTTAAATAAATAAACTTAAATAAAATATAATTCTTTAAAATAAAAAAAGGAAAATCATGCCACCTATCCCTTGGTAAGAAAAGGATGGGCAATTTGACTCATAGATCCATCAAGAAAGAAGAAAACTCACTCTTCATATTGGTTTGGTGGTGGCGATAGGGAGTAGGAATGTACAAATAGAATTTATGAGTTGGAATAACTAAAAGCAGGTTATACTATACACAAAATGGGCAATGCAGAGTGGGATCATGAGGAAGTAGTATAGAGCAATCGAGATCGTTGGGAGGATAAAATTTTTTTGGGCTTTAGATAAATGGTGAGAATCTTTAAGTGCAACAAATACAGTAAGCATTAGACAATAAATAGGCCAATATGTAAGAAGATTAGGAGGTAAAAAAAGCCCTTGTAATATAAAGAAGGAAAGGTACTTATTAAATACCAACTGTGTTAGTGGTAGATTGTATTGTTACAACAATACTAGTACAAATTAAAGTAAGCCCATTCTAACATATAAACACAAATAAATAGTTCTTGTGTGGAACATACCATTCACATCAGTCCAAATCTAGACTGACTTTTTTTTGGTTTTAAATATTTTTGAGAAAATATTTACACATCAACTGCTCAAATTGTTGAAAAGCAAATGCCCAGCACACAAGCCACACATAAACCTTCTCGATTCAGCCCTGCTTATCAAGTATTCTGTGATATACCATCTCCTAGCAAAGA
The DNA here is from genome assembly GCA_026018925.1 of Tupaia tana. NCBI lineage: Eukaryota > Metazoa > Chordata > Mammalia > Scandentia > Tupaiidae > Tupaia > Tupaia tana. The sequence goes on along the minus strand of JAKSZU010000002.1, from coordinate 139,360,655 downwards.
TGAGTCTCTTTTTCTTTCTTTAAAGTCTTTCTCAAGATAATCCTCTGGTGTGGTTGCTCTTTTGCAATCTCTACTGATTACAATGCTGGGCTGGAAAAGTCCAGGTTATTTTATGTTATAAATGCTTTCATATATCTTCTCTATCCTCTCTGCCAGGCAGAATTATTTATGGTGCCAGGCCATCTTTCTAAGAGCCTATGTTAGCTTACTTGAGATCCACCTTGGTTCCATAATTTTCTGATTAATTTTCAGATATGACATTCCAGTCAAAGCCCTGTCCAATAATGAGTATTTCCAATTTCTGATTCAATGCAACAAGCATCATTGAACTTATGTTAGACGTTCAAGGGAAGTTGTCATTTATTGAAAACATACCCTATAAAGTTGATATAGCCTCTACTTGCCAGGAAATTAAACTCTTCATGAGCATCATTCCTTTTCCCATTATTTGAAGTAAGAATATATAAAAATATTTTATAGAAGTAATTTCAGCATTTCTGGTTTTTTAGATTAAAAATTTACATATATTCCCTCCCTCCAAATTTCTACAATATTACTGACAAATTCAGAAACAAAAATCCTTTATAAAAGGGGCAGCAGGTGGTGGTGTGGTTGTGGCACTGGACTCCAACATGACCAACTGTGGTTTGAGTCTCAGACCCGGTGGATTGAAACTCAGGCCAAGTGCATGTGCATACATGTCCAAAATTCCCAGAGGAGAATAGAGGAGAAGAGACTGTGGTGTGGCCATCCTCCCAGGAGATGATTTCTCACTTTCTCTTTCTCTGTCTCTCTCTGTGTCTCTGGTGAGTTCATGCGCCCTATATCAAAAATCTCTTAAAAACAAAACAAAACAAAACAAAACAAAAAGAAACAAACTTTTACAAAGAATAGCAAATTGAATCCACAGTATACTATAAGATAATAGATTGTGGTCAGTAGGACTTTTCACAGCAATACAAGGCTGGTCAAAGGGGTCAAAGTTTCAGCTATGCAAGATTAATAAGTCTCAGAAATCTAGTGTATAGTATGGTGACTACAGATAACCATACTATACTGATACTATACTGTGTACTTGAAATTTGCTCAAAGGGTAGATTTTTAAGTGTTCTGACTACACCCACATAGACATACACACACACACACACACACACACACACACAAATGGTAAATGTGTGAGGTGATGGGTATGTTAATTAGCTTAACATGGTGATTATTTCACATGTACATGCATAGCAAACCAAGTAGTATACATTACATGTACACAATAAAAAAGTTAAAGAAATTCAGACACTGAAAAGAGTACTCAGACTAGTCAAAATAATATGAAAATATAGACAAAGTCAGAAAACCTTACATTTTTGTTATTTCAATAACGCTACACTAATGCAGACAGTGTGCTATTAACATTAGGATATATTACATATTAATAGAACTGAATGGAGAATATAGGAACACATCCACATACATATGCCCAACTGAGTTAAAACAGAAGTACCAATGGGAGAAAGAATATATTATCAGTGACAGCATTGGAACAAGTAGACATCCAAGTGGGAAAAAACCATTTGTGATTCTTAACAATAACAACAACAACAAAAAAACAACAAAAGACCTCAAAATAAATCCCAGACCTAAGTGTAAAACTAACAATATAAATATTCTTTAAAAATGCATAAAAGATACTTGGATTTTCCAACCTAAATTAGGCAAATATTTCATAGACAGAAAATGAAAATAGATCAATTTTATAAATCAGACCTTAACAAAATTTAATATTTTGTTCTCCAGTTGACACAATCAAAGAAACAAAAAAGATAAAATTTTTCAAAATATTTGGCAAAGGGCTTATATCCAAGGTGGGTAATAAGAGGTGGTAATGGGGGTGGGAAGGAAGTGATCAGAGAAGAAAAAGACTCAAACAAAACATTTAATAGACACAAAAATGAAAAGTCATCTGTTGATAATAATGTATATGAAAATGTCTTTGACCTAACTAATATGCACCATATTCATTCTGGGAAAAAACATGCTGTATATTGTAAAGATGTACCGAGATTAAATAAAAATAAAAAATTAAAAATATAACTAGATCTCATAATTCAATAATAACACACAATAATAATAACATAAATAACTAATAAACATGTAACAATGTATTAGAAAAGAAACTTTCCAAACACGAATATATGAATGGCCATGTACTTATTTTAATTAGTGCACAGTACCCTCAGCAGTGAGAATGTAGAAAATAATTAACCCAAAGGTCAGATTCCCTCCCTTTATTTGATGTGGAATTTTCTCCAAAATTCTTCCACATACAATCATTCTATATTAAGAGGGAGAACAGTCTTCCATTTTAGGAGGCATGCAGTTTAGACAAAATTATTAGTCATAAACACAATCATAAGTACTGGACAGATTAACCCTAATTTGTTGATTAATTCACTCAATTGAACATCTCATCAAAATTGAGTCCTTTATATATTTGGAAATAAAATTACTGCCACATCTGGCTGAGATTTCCCTCCCACAGGTTAAATATCTTCCATTTCTTTAACATTCTACTCACATTAGAGTTTGAGGAACTTGCATGAGTCTGGAGACTAGCAACTTGTCTTTACCAACACTGTTGTCCATGGTTTAATAAGTATGTTTGGTTCAGTGTGACGTGTGAATAACGATGTAATGGATCCCTTTTGTGGAAATTTATTTCTTTGTAAACACTAAAAAACTGTCTTAAACATTTGTTGGCAGTAATCAGAACTTCAGTTCCAACAATGTCCAGATATATCACTTTATCCATTTATAAGCTTACCTTTTTCTGTAGGGTACCCAGATGTGACTTGATAGAACAAAGCTAGCACCATGAATCTGTATGAGTTGTTCATCATGAATGAAAACGTGAAAAATGAAATCCCAGAGATGTTTTGGGTGACTTCTATATGGATTAAATGCAGTTCTTTTTGCTACTTCTGTTCTGCAAGAAATCAGAGAATCGAGAGCCAGGTTAGTTGATAATAATGGGTATGATAAAATCTTTGGAATAATATATAATGAATTAAGGCTAGGAAAACTCATTTTGCATGCTATAATGATACACAGTGTTTAACTACAAATTAAGCTAAACAACAACAACAAAAAAGCCAGATCAATTTTCCTCAGGAGTGCTCTAACCTGACCGATTACTCCTAAAGGATACTATATAAAGTTTGCTGTCTGGGGTTGGCCCTTGCTGTGGAACTGAGGCTGACTTGGCTAGAGGAGCTGTTCTCCCTGGTTAGGAGGGTGATTTGAGTGAGGTGACTCTCCTGGCTGCACCATCCTAGGCAAGTGAAGGAAGCCCTGCCTGATCATGGACCTGCTCTCATCTACATCTTCATAACGGAAGAATGATCGAGAGGCTAGAGGAGACAGGGAATGAGTTCAGATATTTAAGGGATCTGCTTTAATGAATTCTTCAGTGGGATTTAGGTGAATGATTGAGTTTGAGGATAGGATTCAGGGAAGAAAATAGATTCAGGAATATTTACTCTCACTAAAAACTAACTAACTAACTAACTAACTAACTAACTAATAAATAAATAAATAAAAAGGCCCTGCAAGACAGACAGGGATGAAAGAACAGGGGATGTAGAAATAATATAGGGATCATAGAAATGGATCCAGAAGCAACAGAAATAGACCCAGATCTGCTCTGTGAACCAGACAGAGTAAAAGATCAGTATTTAAGACTATTGAAGGTAACAGCCTTTTTAGATGAATCCTGGTGGTTTTCCAATGGAGGAAAGAAATAAATTAGAGCAAATATAGACAAAGTATGGGTCAAAATCACTAATTGTAGGCATTTTTGCCTTTGCTTTCTATTGATCTTTTTCAGGATCTCTGTAAATACATGCATGAATGCACAGATACACAAACTCAGAACCCCAGCAATGTCCTTTCCTTCTTCATGATAAAAAATTAATTTTACACTTACCTGGTTAAATCATCAGCAGAAAAATAGCAGTTACACAAGCTATGCTGGACAGCACTTTTCTCTTGAGCCCTCTCTGAAATACTGAAGCCTATCAGATGGAAACTTCAGTCAGACCACCCAGTTGCCTTCCTCCATGCACTGCAAGTAACAGGGATATAAGAGTAGCTGTAATGGTGGCAGTTTCAGGGAAGGAGACTCTGAACTGTACTTTATTCTCTCATTTATATGACGGCAATAAAACGACCTCACATAATCATAAAGACAAGTAAAATTAATCTAAATATTTATATGTTCATAGAAATCCACAAACATATTCACTCTCTCTCTCTCTCTTTCTCTTTCTCTCTCTCTCTCTCACACACACACACACACACGCACAGAGAGAGAGAAAGAAATACACATACACACTAGAAAAATTCTCTGGAAAAGGGTTGCCTTTCTTTCTGATTTTATAGCTTTAATAATTATTTTCAAGAGAAAAACATATAGTAGAAGGGGATTTAAATAAAATGTTGTCAAATTAACTGTCCAGCTACATGTATTTATCTTGCTCTGAGTAAGAAATGTGTATATGTGACATCTACAGTTTTGTTTTATTTTTACCTAGTCTTGTTAATGCTACAGTTTATGGAAACTACCTAGGACTTTCAAAGTACCCGTTTCTTTTTATTATTTTTTTAGAGCCTGTTATGCAAAAAGTTACTGTAGGTAGTGTGTGTGTGTGTGTGTGTGTGTGTATATATACACACACACACACACACACACACACATACCTGTTGATATTTTTCCTTTCTCCATGATACTCCTAAACAACAACCGTTGTCAGCTTTTAAAAGTAAATTATAGGGGCCGGCAGGTGGCATGATGGTTAAGGGCACTGAACTCTCACAAGACCCACCATGGTTTGAGTTCCAGACCCTGCAGCTTGCTTTCTCACTTTCTCTCTCTTTCACTCTGTCCCTCTCTGGTCAAATTTAAATAAATAAGTAAATACATAAATAAATAAATGAAATAATGCTTTAAAAAAAAATCGGCATGGGCGAGCTGAAGTGCTGGCAGTGGAAAGGGGTTCAGGTGCCAAGGGCACGGGAAGCAGAGCTATGGCCAGGCCGGCCGCAGGGGCGGATAAAAAGCCCCCATGCCGGGAGTGAGGGCTTTAGGGAGCAAAGGGCGCCCAAGCGCCAGGAGAGTTTGACCTGGCTGTATGAGCTGAGGTGGCGGATGCTGCATGCGCTGCGCCGCCACACCGCACGCTTATGTCCTGGCTTCTCATTCTGTTCGGCACTGGATCTGGCTGCGGCGCTGTTGTCGCCGTCCTTCCGGCTCCTCCGACATCGCGAGCCTGGTGGTGTGGCGTGAGGTGGTGCGCATCTCCTACGTTAGCGTCTACGACCATCAAGGTATTTTCGAAAGAAATAATTCCAGATTGATAGATGACCTTGACCTAAGTTTTTTATGTACATAGTTGACCTTACTTTATGTCCTTTTTGGGGTTTGCTGAGGATGGCCGTATATAGGCTGAATTAGCAAGAGGTGGTGAGGTGTAACGGGGTTTATGGATTACAGAACAGGCTCCTCTAGGTGGATATAAAGCTCCGTCAAGTCCTTTGAGTTTCGGGCTGTGGCACATAATACTCTGGCGAGTAATTTTCTTATTATAATCACTTAAGTTTATAATTAAGCATAGTGGGGTATCTAGTCCCAGCTTGAGTCTTAATTGTCCTGTAGTCAGAATTTGTAAGGTTCCTTTCGTTATAGTTCTTAGTGAATCTGTAGCGTTTTACAATTTGGATTTTATTTGACCTCATTGGTTTTTACTCTTAAACATGCTTTATGCCATAATCTATTAATTTGGATTAATCCTATGAACACGGTGGCTGGCAAGAAATTTACCAATCCTGAGTAGTATAATTTAGTCATAACTTTCGTTTATGGCTTAATTTTTATCACTGCTGTGGCCCGTGGGGATGTGGTTAAAGCAAGGTGTTATGAATTACTGTAGGGTGTGTTTGATGTCTGCTCCTTTCAGTGTACAGATTTAGAGGGCATTCTCACTGGGTCGAGATGCTTACATGTGTAATTTTACTAATTAATAGAAAGGCCAGGGCCAAACCTGTATGTTTACAGAGTCATTTGACTCATCGAGGCATTTTCAGTGCCTTGCTTTATTTATAACCTACATTAACTTTTCTGTATTGATTTACTTATAGTTTTCTTCTCAAAAAATATATTTTTTTTAAATTTAGGTGCTATGTCAGTGTCATGGTAACATTTAGAAAACTAATAAATAAAACGAAAAATTTCTAGTCCACTAAGCCTGAAAATTTTTTAAAAATGAACTTTTTAAAAATTGCATTTTTTATGACTTTGGCTAAAATCTGTTTCTAGTTGAATTTGTAATTGTTTAAAACTTAGCTATGGTACTATAAGACTTCTCGTTTTGGGGGTGTGGCAAGAGTTTCAGTTATAGTCATTAATGGTTAAGACTGGGGAGTGGGGGGGTTGTGGATTAATTCAAAGTTTGGTGTATATTAACACGTACGTGTGAACATGTGTATGTGTGCATGTACTCGTGACTGTGTTTGGGTCTGTATTGATGTAGGAACTTCTGGACCTAGATTGTTCCAAATACTCACCAGAGTTTGCAAACAGTAATGACAAAGATGATCAAGTTTTAAACTACCATTTGATGATGAAGATGCTGTCCCCAGAAGATGGAAAAGCGATATTGTGAGAGCTGCTCAGGACTTTGGCCAGTTAGTAGCCCAGCAGCAAAGGAGATCCACAGATTTGGATGCAGAGATGTTAGACAGTTTACTCAGTTCAAATGGTTGCCCTGGTCCTGGTTTACTATTGAAGTTCGGTCCTGCGGGCAGCACGTTAGGCTTTCTTCCCAGGCACATCAGATTGACTGAGATGGTCTCTGTGCCTTCCCACCTAAACATCAGCCAGGAGGACTTTTTCTCTGTCCTTCCTCAATATGCAGCCTGCAAACAGAGTCTGGGAAAGTAGTGATCCTTGATTACATAGCTTGACTTTAGGCTTTTGGATAAAAGGGCCCAAGTAACTCTGATGTTTACAAAGCACCTATGAAACCCAGTATACACCTAGTTCATAATCATAATTTATCAACAAACACAAAAAAGTGTCTTACTTGAGAATGAATGTGTGTGTGCGCGGGTATGTGTGCACGTATGCATGTATGTAAATAAGCTTATAAATAAGGTTAGTATTAGAGAAGGAAATACATAGACCTGTATCTTTGAGGAACTAGCAGCTGTGTTTTAGGAGGGGAAATTTCAGATTTAAAGGCTTTAGCCTCACTTGCTCCCTGTTTTTGCAGGGAGAAGAGAGGGTGATTAGAGCTGTTTCAGTCGTTGTTTGGGGGGAGGGGAATAAATTTTTTTTTTTCAGTCTTTCCTAGTGACCAAACTTTAATTTTTAAGGATAATATATTGATTTATTATGAGGAACTCCAGGGGAATGGAGTTCTGTATTGCTCACATGTTAAAAGCCTGATTATCTTTGGAGCAGCGAGAATACCTGTCTTCAGATTTTCCTCTCTTACTTCTCTAGAATCAAACAGTGCAACATAATGTTGCTCTGGTGTTCTTGGTCATGGAAGATGATTTGAAAAAGAACTTCTAGTACATTGACATGCAGAATTTAAAAATTTAAGTATTGGATTAGGCAACTAAGAAAAGAAGGCAAATAAGGAAAATTTCCTTACATAGGAAAGAAAATTTCTATTTTCTTTTTTGTTTGGATAAACATTTGAGGGAAATTATTAAGGCATTCTTTTCCTCAAAGTAATCTGTTCCTCTTTGCAATAGCACAGGTAGGGCCATGTTAATACTCAGGGTTTTTATTTGGTATATCCTATCCTGATGGTGACTTTGCATAAATGATCTTTAAGTTGGATCAAGGACTGTGTAGGAAAGAAAGTACTACTAAAGTCTACAACAATAATTTAAATCAATTTACTGTTATCTTTTATGACAGAACAGCACTGTTTATTTTGTTATTTTTAAAATTAACAAATGATTTATTGTCGGTGTTTAATATTTCTTCCTTCACTGCTGAATCTTTCGACAGAATCCATTCTTTTTATTTGATGAACTTTGAGAAAACTCTTATCAACAAATGTATTATAGTTATTTAAAATTGTACTTTTAGAATGGAGTAGTTTAAATATTAGATCTCAGAAATCTGAGAAATAACAAGGAAGACTGGATTTGAAAAGCATGATCTGGAACTGCTCATTAAATTCTGAAGCTTTGAAAAATAAATGTTTCATCTTTAGATTATAAAACCCCATTTATGCTTTTAAAAACATACTTGAAATAAAAATGATTAAACTAAAAAAATGTAAATTAGAGACTTTAACAAGGACATAGAAATAGCAGTTTAATCTCTGAGTACATAAACTAAATCCTTGGAACTATAACCTGAATTTACTAGATACTTCTTGATTTCTTGAACTTGACCCAAATTAAAGTCTCTCAGCTTCCAATACTGACGTCAGTATTTTACACTTTGGCTCTGAAGTGAGTTGTCCCATGTGTGAGAATGCCCTACGTGGTCCTTCCTCTTTAGGTGGTAATTTGGATGATTTAGTGCCACAAATTTATAAGCTCACTACCTTATCCTGTCACCCAGACCTGAGAGAATGGTACAGGAAAGTTTATAGGTTACAAATGCTGAAAAATACTATTGGGAGGTTGCTCTCTTAGACTAATGGCAAGACTAATAATGCTATTTAGGGGTCTTGCTTCATAAAGGGACATCAGAAGGGTACATTTGTCAAAAATTCCCCTATCTCTCACTCTTAGCACTCCCTCCCTTCTACATAAAAATGTGATTTGGTATCCTCCACTGTAAAACAAAACAAAATTAAGTAAAACATTTAAAAACAAGCAAAACTGAGTTTGTTCCTTTTAACCTGTATTTTCTTATAGATTCTGCCTTATCTTTTTCCCTTTATAATTTTAAAAATTAAAGTCTTTTTTAAAATAATTATTTATTTTATTTATATATATATATTTTTTTTTTCACATGAGTTTTGTCAGAGAAATAGAGAGTGAGAGAGAGCTCAAGCCGCCAGATCCAGGATTTGAACCTGCATCCATATGGGAATTCCAGAGCTTTAAGCACCGTGCCACCTGCTGGCTCCTTAAAAAATTAAAGCCTTAATTGACAAATATAAATAGTATATATTTATAGTGTACCACATGACATGTTGATATATGTGTACATAGAAGATGACTAAATCAAGCTAGTTAAAAAATGTGTTACTCTACACACTTATCACTTTTTGTGTTGAGAAAACTCAGAACCTGTTCTCTTGGGATTTTTTGGGGATACAGTACATTGTTCACTGAAAACTAGCATCACTGCACTGATATCTCCACACCTCCCCACTGTTCAGCCCTGGTAACCACTGTCATACATTGCTTCTGTGAGTTCATTTTCTTTAGATTCCACATGTAAATGACACTATGTGGTGTTCATCAATCTCTGTGTGGCTTATCTAACTTTACATAATGCCCTCCGGGTTTGTCCATATTATGACAAATAACAGGATTTCATTCTCTCTTTTTCTTGGGATGAATTGTATTCTATTATGTATTTACATGTTTTCTCTGTCCATTCATTTACTGATGGACACTTAGGTTTATTCCGTATCATCGCTGTTGTGGATAGCGCTGCAATTAACTTGGGAGTGTACCTATCTCTTCCAAAGGAAAGGAAATATATATTCAGTAGTGGAATCACTAGAGCATGTGGAAGTTTTTAAAAATTTTTTGAGGAACCTCCATATTGTTTTCCACAATGACTATACCTGTCGGCGTCTGCCCCAGACTTAGCTCGATCTAAAAGGAAGCAGAAAGAAAGAGACAAAGAGACAGAGTAGCGATGGACACAGGAGGCCTGAGCCTAAGCAGCCCAAGTAATTTGCACCACCCAGACAAACTGGATGCCTTTATTTATAGGGCAAAGCAACACTACATACATATATTTCATGACATTCCATACATAAGTTGGTATGTTACAGACAACATAAAGCAGGTAACAAATCTGTAAGGGCTTAGACATACTGGACTAGGTGTATCTCTTGGCTATATGCATACCAAAGAGAAATACCAATAAACTTATCTAGAAGCCTAGCTGCAGGTGTGGGGAGGATACTTTCTTGCAAACATCAAAGGGGTGTTGATAAGGCTAAAGAATCTTACAGAGGGAGAGCAGGGGTTGGACTTTGCTAATTGGGGTCAGGACATTTCCTGAATTACATCAGATGTATCTATCTGGAAAATTCTACCCTTTTCTCTGCCTGCAGTTAGGGTCAAGGAAAGGACAAGATACAAGGTTCTGCCATAGCCCAAAGGGACAGGTAATGTTTGCTTAGAGCATGTCCCCACATCCTCACGGCCTCTCTCTGAACATGTCCCTACATATACAAATATACATTGCTATCAACAGGGTATAAGGTTCCTTATTCTTCATATCCTCTCCATGTGGTACCTTGGGTTGGTTTGTTTTTATAACAACCATTCTAGGACTGTTAGGCCAAGTTAGCATAATCACCGCCATGTTAGGGAATGCTAGGGCAAGTTAGCTTAATTGCTACCCTGTTAAGTCTTCAAGGACAGAGCCCACTTTGTTAGGGCCTCAAGGACAGAAACCAGGAGTCTGGGAAATCTCAGATAAGTGGAAAACAGGAGGGCCTAGCACCTCCGAGGCAAGATCATCTGGACCCTTAGCTGAGAGCCCTTATCTAGACCTGAGCAAGTGGTGACAGCTGGACCCTCACTTCTCATACCCCCCTCCTTTGTGTGTGTTACATTCTAAGGAACATCTTGAACTATAAAAGATCCCTTTATCTTAGGCTCGGGGTCCTTGTGAAGGCCCGCTGCGACGGGCAGGAACTTGGACCCCAGCTAGCTGGAAAAATAAAAGCCTCTTTTGCAGTTGCATTGTCATTGTCTTTTCTGTGTCTCCATCAGTTGGACCGATCTCTGGACCCTTACAGGACCAGCCAATGGCATCATGTTTAAAGCAGTTGGATTTCCTACGGCCAACTATGCTGTAAAAGTACTGGACATGATAGCTTGAGAAATATCCTAAAGTGTGTGCATGTGTACCCCTACTTCTCTCTCTTTTTTTTTTTTTTTTTTTTGGAGAGGCTTTTGCTATAGGGCACGTGCGCTTGCCAGACAGACAGAGACAGAGATATAGAAAGCAAGAAATCACCCCCCCCCACGGGGGATGGCCACGCTGCAATCCCTTCTCCTCCATTCTCCTCTTGGGATCCTGGGCACGCACGCACACGCACCCGGTGTGAATTTAAGCCACTGGGTCCAGGACTCGAAACGCGGTCAACTACGTGGGAGTTCAGCGACATAGCCATTACACTAACTGTTGGTCCCTGTACCCCTACTTCTGAGAGGAGAGAGTGGAGGAGAAGGGATTGCAGAATGTCCATTCCCCCTGGGGAGTATTTTCTCGTTCTGTCTTCCTTCCTTCCTTCCTTCCTTCCTTCCTTCCTTCCTTCCTTCCTTCCTTCCTTCCTTCCTTCCTTCCCTTTCCTTTCCTTTCCTTTCCTTTCCTTTCCTTTCCTTTCCTTTCCTTTCCTTTCCTTTCCTTTCCTTTCCTTTCCTTTCCTTTCCTTTCCTTTCCTTTCCTTTTTTCTCTTTCTTCTCTCTCTCTCTCTTTCTTTCTTTCTTTCTTTCTTTCTTTCTTTCTTTCTTTCTTCCCTTTCTTTCTTTCTTTCTTCTTTCTCTTTCCTTCCTTCCTTCCTTCCCCCCCCCCCTCTCTCTCTCTCTCTTTCTTTTCTCTCTCTCTCTCATATGTACCCTATGACGAATTTCTTTTAAAACCCAAAAAGTTTGAGGTAATATTTCATTGTGGTTTTAATTTGCATCTCTGTGATGATTAGTGATTTTGAGCTTATTTTCATAGCATCTTTTGGTCTTTCATATCTCTTTTATTAAGAAATGTCTATTCAGATCTTTAAATTGTCTGAATTCTTCATATATTTTGGATGTATCTTATCAGATGTGTGGTTTGCAAATATTTTTCTCATTCAGTAGCATGCACCTTCAGTTTATTGACTGTTCAGAAGAACTTAAGTTTGCTGTAATCCCATTTGTCTATTATTTTTATTGCTTTGCTTTTTGTGTCACATTTAAATTATTACTGTCCATGCTATCATCATGTAGTTTGTTCCGTATATTTTTTCTCACAGTATTAAAATTTTTAAAGTTTTACTTTTATTTCTTTAATCCATTTTGGGTTAATTTTGGTATGTGGAGAAAATGGTCTGATTTCATTCTTCTGTATATGGATATTCAGTTTTCCCAACAACATTTGTTGAAGGACTGTCCTTTATGTATATATTCAACCATTGTCTATCATTCCAACTTGTAAAATGAATTTTCCCAGGGTGGATATACTGTATATTCAGTTAAAGGCACCATTATATATATTATCACCAACAAATAATTTTCCATTTTTGTGTCCCTTAAATGTTTTCCTTCTTTTCCCCCTTGATTGCCTTCCCCTCCATTGGAATTTTAATAGAAATTGTATTGACTCTGAGGTTCATTTTGGATAGTATCTTAACAATATTAATTCATCCAATCCATGAAAATGGGGCATTTTTCATTTATTTGAATCTTTCAAAATTTCTTTGTCAATGCTTTATAGTTTCAGCATATGTCTTTCTTTTTCTTGACTAAATTTATTCCTAGTATTTTATTTTTTTAGCTATGTAGATGGGATTTTCTTGATTTCTTAATTGGACAGATTTTTATTGGCAGTAAGAAATGCAGCTGGACACCTGTGGTAGTACAACAGTTATGAGAGGCTCTTTGATGCTGAAGGCATATGAGAATATTTCAATTGTGTGTTCCAAGGTCTCCTTGTGCAAACTGAGCATGTACCTGAGATCCTGGCTCGCTGAGGCTAGATGTGGATAATGGCATAAAGACCCTGTTGGGACCAGCAGTTAGCATAATGACTATGTCGCTGAACTCCCATGTAGTTGAACGTGGTTCAAATCCCGGACCCAGTGGCTTAAACTCACACCGGGCGTGTGTGCGTGCATGCCCAAGATCCCAAGAGGAAAATGGAAGAGAAGGGATTGCGGTGTGGCCATCCCCCTCTGGGGGGTGATTTCTTGCTTTCTATCTCTCTGTCTCTCTCTATCTTTCTAGTGAGTGCACGCACCCTATAGCATAAACCTCTAAAAAAAAAAATACCCTGTTGAAGGTACTTGTCTTTTTCTTTCTGTCTCTCTCTTTTCATAAATAAAAATATATATGTGTGTACATGTGTGTGATATATATATGTGTGTGTGTATAGACATATATGTGTATATATATACATGCACACACACGCACACAAACACACACACACATACACACACACACGCCACACACTTATATATCTCAGCATTAAAAAAAAATTTTGGGGAGCCAGCAGGTGGCATAGTGGTTATGGCACTGGACTCCCATATGACTGACAGTGATTTGAGTCCTGGACCTGGCAGCTTAACAATCACTCCAGACACACGTATGTGCATACCCAAAATCCCAGAGGAGAATGGAGGACAAGGGACTGTGGAGTGGGCATCCCCCTAGTGGGTGATTTCTCATTTTCCCTCTTTCTATCTCTGTCTGTCTCTCCAGTGAGTGCATGGGTTCAATGGCAAAAGCCTCAAAAAGAAAAAAAAAAAAAAAAAAAAAGTAATCTTTCCATTATGACAACATGGATGAATCTGGCAGATATGCTGAATGAAATAAGCCAAAAAGAAAGAAAAACAGTGCATAATATCACTTCTATGTTGAATTTTAAAAAGTAAAATTAAAATAGAGAGAAGGTCAAATAGTAGTTACCAAGAAACAAGTTGGGTCATGTGTAGTTTGGGGATACATAGATTAAAGGGCAGAAAATTTTTGTGTAGGAAGAAAAAGTCTAGAGATTCAATACAGCATGAGGGCCATAATTAATAATATTATACTTTAAACTGGGAATTTACTACCAGTAGATTTTAGGTGTTTTCACCATACACATAAACAAGATAAATATCTGAAGTAATAGATGTGTTAATGGGCATGACTGTAAAAATTATTTCACTATCTACCTCTCTATCCAATATTATGTTTACACTTAAGTATATACACAATAGAAGTTTTTGTTTTTAGTTTTTGTCATAAGGTGCATGGGCTAACCTTAGAGAGACAGAGATAGTGAGAAATGACCCCCTAGAGGGGATGGCCACACTGCAATTCTGGTCCAGGTCCCAAAGTGTGGACCAGCAGTTAGCGTAATGGCTGTGTCACTGGAATTCCATGTAGTCGACCGTGGTTCAAGTCCTGGACCCGGTGGCTTAAACTCACACCAAGCGCATGTGCATGCGTGCTCAAGATCCTGAGAGGAGAATGGAGGAGAAGGGATTGCGGTGTGGTCATCACCCCTGGGGAGTGATTTCTCGCTTTCTATCTCTCTGTCTCTCTCTGCCTTTCTGGCGAGCACATGCGCCCTATAGCAAAAACCTCTCCAAAAAAAAAAAAAAAAAAAAAAAAAAAAAGGACCTATGGCACCAGTGACCTGCACAATAGACTCTGTTCCAGGAGATGTCGGCTGTGGACTGAATTATAAATTTAGTTGTTGGCAGCCTAACATCCTAATTAATTCTGGTAACGCTGTTCAGTGCTTTTGTTTTCGCTCAACTACTTCCAAAGCCATTGAATATGCTTTTTACTGTCTGCATCTCTTTAAATAGTATAACTGCCTGTGTACTTACCTACTGGTATGGACAAGGAGACTAGAGTCAAAATTTAGAAAGTAAATTTACTATATCTCATTTTGTATCATCGTGTTATGTGTATGTGCAAACCTGTACTTCTACGATGTAGGAAGGTGAGACTGCCAAGGAGAAAATACCATTCCATTGTTCAATGGAATATTACTTAGCAAGCAATGAGAATGAAATGTTAATACCAGGACTCCCCAAAGCACAGATAATGATCCCAAAAATAAACAAGTAGGATTATATCAGATTAAGAAGTTTCTGCACAGCAAAAGACACAGTAATTAGAATGAATTGACAATCCTTAGAATAGGAAAATATTTTTGTAAACTATGCCTCTGATAAGGGACTGACAACCAGAGTACACAGGGAACTCAAACAGCTTACCTGGAAAAAAAAAATATGATCAATGCAATTAAAAGATGGGAACATGAGCTAAATAAACAACTCTCTAAGGAAGACATACAACCAGCCAAAAGGCATATGAAAAATGCTCAATATTCCTCATTATAAGGGAGATGGAAATAAAAACCACAATGAGATACCACCTAACTCCAGTCAGAATGGCTAAGATTAAAAAAAAAAAAAAAATGGTAAGTGTTAGTGACGCTGTGGTGAAAAGGGAACTCTCCTACAGGGAACTCTTGTTGGTAGGAATGTAAATTAGTCCAGCCACTGTGGAAACAATATTGAGGTTCCTCAAAGATCTACAAATACAACTACCCCGTATGATCCAAAGGATAAGAGAACCCTCAGTTGGAAGGTGCTTGCACACCTATGTTTATTGTGGCATTATTCACAATTACTAAGACATGGAACCAACCCAAATGTCCACAGATGAATGGATTGAAAAAGTGTGGCACATATACACTATGGAATACTACTCAGTCTTAGAAAACTGAGACCCTGGCCTTTTATAGAAAGTGGATGAATAGGAGGTTTACTGCTGAACCAGGCTATGAAGGAGAGACATTGTATGTCTCCTACTTAATGTATGCTGTCCGCACTCTAGGACAGAAACTGAAAGATTAGAGGATATAAAAACATGGAAAATAGTTATGGATTCTGGAGACAGTGTGGGAATAGGGTGGGAGAAGGGTGAGAGGGTGAAGAAGGAATCAAGGATAAAAATAGCCAAGTCATGGGACACAGAATGGATGATTATCTGTTGATTATAATGTACATAGTATCTTCAACTGGACTAGTTTGAAGTGTTTTCATGTTGGGTAAATTCACTTTATAAGCTGTTGTGATGTATAGTGATTGAATGTATAAAATAAAGTAAAATAAAAATAATTTAAAAAGTGAATGCCTACATTGCTTACAAAGGAATAGCCTGAGATGGTTAATTTGGGTAATGAAACAGCTATGTATTCTGCCAGCAGTAGTGGCTATAAAAGTCCATATACAAGTTAAATCTCATAGAATTGTACTAAAAATTAGTTTTTTTGCATATACATTAAGAAACTTCTTCCAAAAATATAAAGTGACAATAAAATATAAGAATCAGTAAATACATCAGAAGAACAGGTAGAGGGTAAAAAATTATAGAGATGTAGGTGAAGTTCACATCAAGGAAGCTAAGATAAACTTGTAAACATTTGCTTCCTCCTAAATGTTATGCAGTATCACAACAGGAACACTTAAATCATTTATCTATTTGATATTTTTTTTTATTTATTCTAAACATAATTTAATTTTGGCCTGAGAGTGTTTGAGTTCTTATTAACCCTTTTATATTAATTCAGTCTTTTCTAACCAGCTTTCAGGCTTTAATTTGTAAAACCACTACTATACATCAAGTCTTTAGGATCAGTGGTCTATTTGTTATTTAATTCTAAATTCTTAACAATTTAAAAAACCATACATGCAAAACTCTATAATTAGAGTTGGCTACAAGTTTTGTCCTATTTTGCACTTTACCCATCTGATCTCTTTAACTTTATAGTTCTTTCATTTAAAAATACACTATTTAACCTTGCTTGTGTCTGCCCGAGAGTCAGTGATTCTCAAAGCACCCAGTATCCAGCGAGATGTGTCGTGCACCAGTGGAGCGGACATGGGCAGAGCAATGGTGGCCAGGCTTGGGCGGGGGCTGCTGCTGCTGGCACTGCTCCTACCCATGCAGATGTATTCTAATCAAACAACTGTTGTAACACTTTCAAGTAACTCCTCCCAGAATATGTAGGCTGCCCCAAATCCAGCTAATGCAACCACCAAAACCACTGTTCCCCAAAACCACTGTTTTCTGGGGAACTGAACTGCTGTGGCAATGCCCTGCAGTCAACAATCAGTCTCCTTGTGATCTCACTTTCTCTCCTATATCTCTACTATTAAGAGACTCAGGCCAAGAAATAGCTTTGCTTCCCCAGCTTCTAAGCCCAATCCAAATGGCTTCTAGAAGTCTAATGTGGCAAGGAAAAAAACAAAAACAAAAAAAATCCAGCTCTTCATTTAATCTAATAATTCCACACCTTATTTTATTGACAAAGAAAATGCTGCAAGTCCCAAATTTTGATTTGTTGAAGAACATGTGAAGGACTTAACCACATGATGAATGCCAATATTATATCTGCTGGTACAAGACGAATAGACAACACTTGAAATTAGTTAAGACATTTCTTGAATGTGGCTTAAGAAATATTGACATGCAAAATTCTGCCTTCAAAATAAGAATAGATTTTATCTTATCTAGGGATAAAGAATGGGATGTAGAATGGAAATTCAGTTTTCATTTGGTTCATTAAATCCATAATGCCATAGAACAGTTAGGTAATATGTAAACTTTCCATGATTCTATTTATATGTTCATTAGAAGGAACTTCCAGGTAGTATTATAAATTCTCAATGTATTGTTCAGCAGTACTAATTTAATGCCAATATACTCTAGATAAAATTTCACATTGTAAACCTATCACTGTTTTCTGGGGAACTGAACTCTTTGTATTTGGGTTTAGCATTGCATTTCATCTTTTATGTAGTAACTGAGATGTGCCAGGGCGATGATGGATTGAAATAACCTGTTGTTATTGAACAAAAGCACCAGAGTCACTTACTTAAACTATTATTTTTTTAGTTATACTATTTTTAAAAAGAATTGCATTGACCTCAACTAATTTAAAAATGCTGCTTTTTATTTCTACATATGTTGAGTATTTTTACATTTACAAATATTTTTCATTATTAATAATGAACACAAACTGTATGTAAAGAGAAATTGAACACAAACTGTATGTAAAGAGAAATGAACTGCTGGAAAATAAAAAAAAGTAAAAATATACTATTTAAATCTAATTTTTACATTTTAAAAAATTATTTTCAGTAGTAGCTAAGTATATTTTCTGTGGAATTATTTCTGAGAATGTTACTTTCATTATTAATAATGAAAAATATTGTTTTGAGGGTAGATTTACAAATCTTGAAAATAAAAAGTTAAATACGTGAGGGACCCAAAACTATAAATCAGATATTTGTGAAGGGAAGAATGGAAGCTAACGTGGATAAAATTCACAGAAACTTTCATATTCTTTCTGTAAATAATTTTTAAAAAATCTATTGATCAGAATAGCCACATTTGGAACACATTGTTATGAGTCAGTATTTTTAGATAGTGAGAACCTCAAATGGGCTTGATTCTGGAAAATAAATCTTTTATGACAGCCTCAACACAGATACCTTTTTAAAAATACACTCCCCTCAGGCCTGCAGGTGCCGTCGTGATTAAGGGTGCTGAACTCCCACGTGGCAGACCATGGTTCAAGTCCTGGACCTGGTAGCTTACTGTCTCACTTCCCACTCTCTGTCTCTCTCTGATAAAACTGGAAAATAATAATAATAAAATACAATCACCTGAAGTATTTTGTTCTCATAGTCACATACTAATGCTTAGGTTCTCTTCCAGTATCTAATACAGCCACAGTAGTCTTGATACCCAAAGTTGTTTCCCCTCATCTTTAGAAACTTACGTGAGAATAAGCAGATTGAACAGATCTAAAGTTACTGTGTGTGTGAATGAACACACTCCTTTGTTTCATAATTGAATGCTATACATCTATTTTGGATTGTATACTGTGTTTTTTGTATTTATGCTTTGATTCTTAGTAACTTCTCATGTAACAACACTGATTCGCATTGAACACAAACTGTATGTAAAGAGAAATAAACTGCTGGAAAATAAAAAAAGTAAAAATATACTATTTAAATCTAATTTTTACATTTTAAAAAAATTATTTTCAGTAGTAGCTAAGTATATTTTCTGTGGAATTATTTCTGAGAATGTTACTTCATAGAATGTGAGAATACATGTTTGTTTATAAACTTGTAAGTTTCAAATCTGTTTTCTGATATCTTATTAAAAATTTTTGTATAGGGACCAGTGGATGGTGTAATGATTATGTCACTGAACTCTTATATGGCCAACTACAGTTCAACTCCTAGACCTGGTGACTTGAAACTCACGTCAGGTGCATGTGTGTGCATGCACAATATCCTGGTAGGAGAATGGATTGTGGCATAGTCATCTCCCCTGGGGGGGAGGTTTCTTGCTTTATGCCTTTCTGTCTCTGTCTCTCTGGTGAGCACACATACCCTGTAGCAAAACTCTTCATCCCCCAAAAAAAACTCTTCATCCCCCCAAAAAAGAATTAGTAAAATTTTGTGATAATGTAGTTTTCCCCAAAATTTATTCAAAAAGCATATATTAATAGAAAATGAAAGCACTGTAAGAATTTTTTTTTTTTGCACTTGACATTATAATTCTTTTCACTCATTTCACTCATCTTTTTATAGAAGGCAAGAGACCTGGGGGACATTTTACTAAAGTGGCACTCATCCAGAGAGGCCTAAGAGAGCATACATTTCAACTAAATTTATTTTAAAAATTAAAATATTTAAATGACCATTTTAATCAACCTTACTGTTTTTAGCCACTGCTGTTTTCCTTGTGGATTATGAACATTATGAAATCTTTGAAAAAAGTGAGAGCACCAATTGAACTTTACAAATGATGACAGTTGATTTCTCACTACATCTCTCTAACCACATGGCAAGACATGTAGGACAGCTGCTAACAGCTACTAAGAGTGGTAGCACATTATGAATGCTGACGCATGAAACAGTAAACATGCCACAAATGCTTTTACAGGGTTAGCTTTTCCTTAAGCTGTATTTTCATGGTAATAACAAAATAAAACAACAAAAATAATCCAATGTTGAAACCATTTAATAAACATAGGAACTTAAAAAATTAGACATTTCAGATAGGCAATTAACTTCATATTATGAAAGGAATATATTTCAAGTTTCAAAGATAGGACAAATTGTGTAGGATGTATTTATCAGGAGAGGGAAACTTTGATAGTGCATAATGTTATGCCAGGTAGGATTGGGTCATTCACTGGTTTGAGGTCATACCCATGTCAAGGCATGTTGTGGTGGCACAGTAAAGGGGAATGGTAAAAGATGCAGTCTGACCTTGTAATTGAGTATTGAATTGACAATATTTCAGATGATAGAAGGGAAATTTCATCTTCATGCAAACCAAGAAGTAATAGCAGAGTGGAATACTATCAGGTTGGTGCAAAAGCAATTGTAGTTTTTTTCATTGTTTAAATTTACTATTTGATTTTAGAATACATTCTTAAATTAATGTGGTTAAATCATACACAAATTTAATGATCATTTCTTGCTTTATATTTTGGCTAATAGTGTGTTACTTGTTGTTAATTTAATATCTATTTTACAACATGAAAATCATGTTAGACACAAAACAAAGTTATATAGTTTTGTAATTGGAGTCCAAAATGGCTTGTAAAGCAGCAGATTCAACCCACAATGTCAATGATGCATTTGGCCCAGAAACTGCTAATGAACATACAGTGCAGCAGTGGTTCCAGAAGGTTTTTGCCAAGGAGCTAAAGACCTTGAAGATGAGGCTGGTCATCAGAAGTTGACAATGACCAGTTGAGAGCAGTCATTGAAGGTGATCCTCTAGCTACAGGAGAAATTGCCAAAGAACTTGATGTCAACCATTTGAAGCAAATTAGAAAGGTTAAAACACATGATAAAAAGGTGCTTCATAAACTGACAATTTTTTTTAAAATTTATAAATAGAAGTTTATTTAGCTCATGGTTTTAGGAGTCCAAGGTCAGGGACTGCACCTTGGAAGGGTCTTCTTGTGGTGGGGGTTCTGTAGTCTTTTTTTTGTTTTTAAAGTATTATTATTATTTTTTTTAGCTGCAAAATATCTTTATTTCTTTTTTTAATTATCATCATAATATTCTTTATATTACATTGGATTACATATAACTTTACAGTGTATTACATTGCTTTTTCAAAAGGGAATGCCATGCATGTCAGTCAGTACAGAGACATTAATTTCCCCACTTCATCATTCAATATCTTTTCTATGTTTTTCCCAATCATTATTATTATTATTCTAATTATTTTTTAAAACAGTCAATCACTATTTCTCATTTTGCTTGTAAAAAGACTTTACCCATCATGAAATACTTCTCAGACCAATCCAGTTTAGAATACTATACATGTCATCATCAACAGGTAATAAGCCATTATCTGTTTCCCACTAATGTCCTGCCTCTCTATTGTTCTCTTGCTATATTTCTCTATCTTCTTCTCTTCACCCCCCATTCCACACTTTCCTATTCTCGTTAAGTACCTTCACTGCTTTTATGTCCTCCAATTTTTCGCTCTCTACCATAGAGTGTGGATAGTAGGTATATACTGAGTGGATACATACAATATCTTTCTTTTATAGCCTGGCTTACTTCACTCAGCAATAGATCCTCCATATCTGACCACTTTCTATCAAATGCCAGGATCTTCTTATTTTTTATGGCTGAGTAGTATTCCATAGAGTATATATACCACACTTTTCCAATCCATTCATCAGTTTGTGGACATTTAGGTTGGTTCCATGTCTTGGCAATTGTGAATAATGCTGCGATAAACATTGATGTACAAGCACTTTACTGACTGAGCGTTCTCCTGTCTTTCAGGTAAATACCCAGAAGTGAGATTGCTGGATCAAATTTTTAAAAAAATTATTTTGAAGTGTCATCTTCTCTTCTTAATCTATAACAGCTAATCATTTCTTGATTGTATGGTGATGTGTGGTGAAAGGTGGATTTTATAAGACAACCTGTGATGAACAGATCAGTGCTTGTATCCAGAAGAAGCTTCAAAAGACTTTCCAAGCAATTAATGCACCCAAAAAAGAAAAAAGATCATGGTCACAGTTTAGTAGTCTGCTGCCACTACAGCTTTCTGAATCCTGGAGTATGCTCAGCAAACTTCATAGCAACTTCAACAAACTTCAGAGCAACTCTGCAGTATGCTAAGCAAATTGATGAGATGCAGCAAAAATTGCAACAACTGAAGCTGGCATTGGTCATTAGAAAGAGCCCAATTCTTCTCTACAACAAAGCCTCACCATGCATTGCACAACCAACACTTCAAAAGTTGAGCAAATTGGGCTATGAAGGTTTACCTCTTCTGCCTAACTGACATTACCTCTCAACCATGAACAGCATTTTGGGACCAGCAGTTAGCGTAATGGCTATGTCACTGGACTCCCACGTAGTCAACCACGGTTCGTGTCCCGGACCCGGTGGCTTGAAACTCATGCTGGGCGCGTGTGCATGCATGCCCAAGATCCTGAGAGGAGAATGGAAGAGAAGGGATTGCGGCCTGGCTATACCCCCTGGGGGGTGATTTCTCGCTTTCTCTCTGTCTCTGTCTGGTGAACACACGTGCCCTATAGCAAAAAAAAAAAAAAAAAAAAAAGAACAACATTTTGACAACTTTTTGCAGGGAAAACACTTCCACAAGCAGCAGGATGAAGATATCTTCCAAGAGTTCGTCTAATCCCAAACGAATTATTTTACTCTCCAGGAATAAGCTTATTTTTTGTAGGAAAGATATGTTGATTGCAGTGGTTCTTGCTTTGATTAATAAATATGTGATTGAGCCTAGTTATAATTATTTAAAATTCATGGTCCAAAATCTCCATTTCTTTTTCACCATCCTAATAGAACGTAGTGCTGGTGTTGTAATTGCTGATCTTGGAGGCAATGGAATTCTTCCACTCATATGAGTGAAGAGATAATTTGATTCAGTACACTTTGCATGATATTTATAATATGGATGAGCAAACATTCTCCAACACTTTTTTGGTTCAGATATTTATATTGTCAGTCTATTTAATTCCTTCTTTTCTTTTGTTTTTAATTTTGCATTTTATTTCTATTTTTTATGCATTCATTCATGTTACTTAGCTCACAAAGTGAATATTCCAACATGTGTACATTTTTCACCAGTCCAGTTCACCATATTAAAAAGTTATCTACAATAGATAATAACCCATTTCTTTCTTTCCATAAATGCCTTTCCTCTCTATGTTTCTCCTTAATGTCCTTCTTCAGACTCTACTCCTTCACCCGCCCTCTTCCCACAGTATATCTGGTATTCACAACCATTAACTTCATTTCTTTTTTTCTTTTTTTATTTCTATTTCTTTTATTCATTCAATCATGTTACTTAGCTTACAAAGTGAATATTCCAAATGTGTACATGCCTCATCAGTCCATTTCCCCATACTAGAAAGTTATCTTCAAGAGATAATAATCCATTATTTTGTCCCGTAAATACCTTGCCTCACTATTTTTCTCATTAATGTCCTCCCTCAGACTCTACTCTTTCACCTGCCCTTTTCCCACACTTTATCCGGTATTCACAATTGTTTACTTAGTTTCTATAAACTTTATTTATTCAGTTTTGGCCATTGAGTTCGGACAATCAGTTTATATTAAGTGGAGACATACAATGTCTCTCCTTCATTAACTGGCTTGCTTCACTCATCAGTAAATCTTCCATATTCATCCACTTTCTCTCAAAAGCCAGGGTCTTGTTTTTTATGAATGAGTAGTATTCCATAGAGCATATGTGCCACAGTTTTTCAATCCATTCATGCCAGAGACCTGCTCCAGCCGGGGTGGATTGAGACTCAATGGAGGCAATGCAGGTGAGAAGAAATTAGGCAGAGATCTCTATGCTCTTTAGCATGTTCTAAGCTGACTACAGTCAGAACAAGCTCAAGACTGCAGCGTCTGTGGCTAGGAGACATACATTTTTAATGAGGGATGCTTACAGGAGAAGTAGGGGTGGGGGGAGGTAAAAGATTTTACCGTAAAAAACGGTATTCAAAACATGAGAATCACAATTATAAAACATGATGTCTGTTCTGTTTGATCAGGTATAAACAGTCTCAATCCTCAGGGCGAGAGAATCCATTTGTCCAGTACATTTCATAAAACATGATGTCTGTTCTGTTTGATCATGTATAAACAGTCACCGTCCTCCAGGTGAGAGAGTCTGGCATATTTTCTTCTTAGATCTTGATTACTGGGTAGAGTCTTTTGGGTGATAACTTCAGTCCCAGGCCCAGCTTGATAACCTCAGCCCCAGGCTGGAGACCTAAATAGAAATCTTATTTGGTTAAGTAAAGACATGATTAATATAAACTAAAGTGGAATATCTATATTATCTCTGGGGTAATCTACAGCTAAGAGGGTGAGCCTAATGTCCATATGGGAAAGGAATGTGGTCTTGTGAGCAGCTTAATCACTGTCCTAAAGGTTATTGTGTACATGTGACTCTGAGAGGGACTTCAGCATTCTTTATTGTTATTTTCCAGGCAGGTGGGGTGAGTCTCACAAAATAATTCCTGTTTGCCACTGACTTAGGGGTCTGCATTCTTTTAGGATTATTAGTTGGTTTTACTGTAAAAGTGACAGCAAGTTTGGGGATGTAATTTTACCCTTATGGGGTACCGTGACGGCAGTAGAACCCATGGCAGAGAGATTGAAAGCAAAAACAGCACAAACCAGTACAACAAACACAGTTGAAAGCTCAAGCTCATATCTGTAGCCTTGCCTGCAGCTCTTCTCATCCAAGCCCTGCTGAGACATGAGAGGCAGCTCTTTAGGCTCTGCCTGTGTTGGCTGCATGGCCTCCACCACATTCGTCTGTTCATGGGCATTTGGGTTGGTTTCATGTCTTAGCAATTGTGAATAAGGCCGCATTCTTTTCCGATTAAGAATTCTTCTATCCTTTGGGTAGATATCAAGAAGTGGGATTGCTGGATCATATGGTAGTTCTATTTGTAGGTCTTTGAGGAATCTCCAAATTGTTCTCCACAGTGGCTGGACAAATTTACCTTCACATCAGCAGTGCAGAAGAGTTCCTCTTTCATCATATTCCAGCCAGCATTCACAATTTTTTTTTTTTTAAATCTTAGTCATTTTGACTGGGGTTAGATGGTATCATTATGGTTTTGATATGCATCTGCCTTACAATGAGGGATTATGAGCAATTTTTCATATGCCTTTTGGATATTTGTATGTCCTCCTTAGAGAGCTGTTTTTCCAACTCATTCTGCTGTCGTTTTTTTTTTTTTTTTTTTTTTTTTGGAGGGGGACAGAAGTTTTTTGCTATAGGACACGTGTGATTGCCAGAAAGACAGAAAGTGAAAAATCACCCCGTAGGGAGGATGGCCATGCCACAAATCCTTCTCCTCCATTCTCCTCTCAGGATCTTGCGCACCCACACACACGTGGCCAACATGAGTTTAAGCTACTGGGTCCCAGACTCGAACCATGGTCAACTACATGGGAGTCCAACGACATAGCCATTATGCCAACTGCTGGTCCCTCTCCAATCTTTTAATAGAGTTAATCATCTTTTTTGGGGGTGAACAGCTGCATGAGTTCTTTGTGTATTCTGGTTATCAATCTCTTACCTGACACATAGTTAAAAAAAATATTTTCCCATTCTGAGGGCTGTCAATTTACACTAATAACTGTGTCTTTTGCCATGCAGAAACTTCTTAATCCAGATGAATTTTATGATTGTTTTTTCTGTATCTGTGAAGAATGTCTCTGGCACTTTGGTTGGGATTTTGTTAGATATGTAAGTTAATTTTGGTAGAATTATCATTTTGATTATATTAATTCTTTCAGTCCAGGAACATGGGATGTCTTTCCACTTTTTTGTGTCATTTTCCCTTTCTTCTTTTACCACCTCATAGCTTTCCTTGTGGAGGTCTTTAATTCTTTGGTTAGATTTATTCCTAGGTATCTTATACTTTATGTGGCTCTGGAAAATGGAATTACATTTTTAGTTCTATCTCAGTCTGCCTGCTGTTTGCATATAGAAATGCTATAGATTTATGTATGTTGATTTTGTATCCTGCAACTTTATTGTATTCATATATTACTTCCAGGAATTTTTTCATGGATACCATTGGGTCTTCTATGTATACCATCATGTCATCTGCAAATAGGGATATTTTCACCTCTTCTTTTCCTATTTCAATGCCTTTTATTTTATTCTCATTTCTGATTACATTGGCAAGGACTTCCAGTACTATATTGAAAAGGAGTGGAGAAAGTGGGTATTCCTTGTCTTGTACCTGTTTTTAGCTGTTATTGTGTTGAGAAATGACCCTTCTATGCCGATTTTGCTGAGAGTCTTGATCATGAAGGGATGTTGTATCCTATCAAATGCTTTTTCTGCATCAATGGATATGTTCATATGGTTTTTCTCTCTTTTTTTTTGTTAATATGGTATATTATATTTTTTGGTTTTACATATGTTGAACCAACCTTGTATCCCTGGAATAAAGCCTACCTGGTCATGATGTATAATCTTTTTTATATGTTGTTGGATACAACTTACTAGTATCTTGTTGAGAATTTTTGCATCTATATTCATAAGAGATATTGGTCTATAGTTTTCCTTCCTTGTCCTGTCCTTATCTGTTCTGTGGATAAGGGTGATCAAGGCTTCATAGAATGAATTTGGGTGAGTTTTACCCTTTTAGACCTTTAGATATAACTTGAGCAGATCAGGGGTTAACTCTTCTTTAAAAGTTTTGTAGAATTCAGAGGTGAAGCCATCAGGACCAGGGTTTTTTGTTGTTGTTTTTGGGAGGGTATTTATTAGTGATTCAATCTCCTGGCTTTTTATGGGCCTATTCAGACTTTCTACATCCTCCAGAATCAATCTTGATAGATTATATGTGTCCAGGAATTTGTCTCTATCTCATCCAGATTTTCTTTGTTGTTTTCTTCGTTGGTGTATAGTTGTTCATAGTATCTCCTAATGATGTTTTGTATTTCTATTATGTCTGTTGTTATAGCTTCATTGCAAATTTGATTTACCTGGTTCCTTTTTTCTTAAGTCTCACTAATTGTGTATTGATTTTGTTTATCTTTTTAAAGAACCAGCTTTTACTTTCATTTATTTTCTGTATAGTTCATTTATTTTCTATTTATTTCTGCTCGGATCTTTATTATTTCTTTTCTCTTGGAGTTTTTTTTTTTTTTTTTCTGTTTCTTTTCTAATTCTCTGAGATATGATGTTAGGTCATCCATTTCCCTTCTTTCCATCTTCTTCATATGTGCACTAATTGCTATGAACTTCCCTCTTATGACTGCTTTTGCAGTGTCCCAAAGATTACGGAAACTCATGTCCTTCTTGTCATTGGCTTCCATGAATCGTTTTATTTCAGTCTTAATTTCTTCAGTAGTTGTGAAGTCATTCAGGAGTAGGCTATTTAGTTTCCATGTGTATTTCTGAGGATTTCTCTAGAATTTAAAATCAAGTTTGATTCCATAATGGTTGGGTAAGACGCTGGATATACTTTCTATGCCTTTGAATATGTAGAGGCTTGCTTTGTGCTGTATCATGGGTCAGTTTTGAATAGGTTCCATGTGGGGGTGAGTATATCATGTGGTTTTTGGGGGGAAAGTTTCTATAGATGTCTGTTAAGTCCATTTGTTTTATGGTATTATTTAGATCCTTTACCTCTTTACTTATTTTTTTCTAGATGATCTGTTCAGAGGAGATAGTGGGTGTTTGAGGTCTCCAACAATTAGTGTGTTGCAGTCTATCTCTCCTTTTAGATTTAACAATCTTTCCTTCACATATTTGGGTGTTCCTGTGTTAGGTGCATAGATATTTATTAGTGTTATATCACTGTTATATCTTCTTGATGAATTAACCCTTTTACTACAATATAGTGCTCTTTTTCATTTCTTCGAACAGTTTTCATTTTAAAGCCTATCTTGTCAGAAATTAGTATCACTACTCCAGCTTTTTTTTTTGGTTCCCATTTGTATGGAATACATTTTTCCAGCCCTTCACTTTTAGTCTATCTGTGTCTTTATCCATGAGATGTGTTTCTTGTAGGCAGCAGATAGAAGGGTTTTTTTTTTTTTGTTTGTTTGTTTGTTTTTCCATTTATCCAATCTTTGTCTCTTGGTGGGAGAATTCAACCCATTAACATTCAATGTTATTACCTATATGTCTGGACTTGTCCCTACCTTTAAGATGGCCAATGTCTTGGATGTCTTTTATTCCCATATTTTTGGCTGTTCATTTTTAGTTTTCCTGGAACAGGACTCTCTTCAGAATTTCTTGAAGAACTGGCCTAGAGTTGGCAAAATTTTTCAGGTTTTGTTTGAGAAGATTTTAATCTCTTTTTCTCATATGAAGGATAATCTTGCTGGATATAATAATCTTGGTTGAAATTGTTTCTTTCTTAACACTTTCAATATGTCTTCCCATCCTATCCTTGCTTGCATTATTTCCATTGAAAGGTCCGGAGTTAGCCTGATGGGATGACCTTTGTAAGTCACTTGTTTCTCTCTTGCCAATTTTAGTATCTTGTCTTTTTCTGTGGGCTTGATCAGTCTGGCTAAGACATGCCTTGGGGAAGATCTTGAGATGATTCTATTCTCAGTCCTTTGTATTTCTTGGGTTTGGTTGTGTGAGTGCTTCTCTAGGAAAGTTTTCTTCTAGGAATTCATGGAATAGATTTCCCATGCCCTTATTTATTTCTTCATCTTCTGGGAAACCAATTATTCAAATGTTTGGATGTTTAATGGAGTCCACTATTTCTTGTATATTATCCTCATTTTTTTTGTTATTTTCTCTTATCTTTTTGATTTTTTTTCTCTAGGTTAGAGGTTTTACCTTGTACATCAGAGATTCAATCTTCAGCATAGTCTAATTGACTTTTAATACTTTCGAGAGAGTTTTTGATTTTTTGTATTACAGATTTCATCTCTATTAGTTCCATCTGACTTTTTCTTAGAGTGTCCATTTCTTCTTTCATATTGTGGAAAGTCTTCCTAATCTCCTGTAGCTTGTTGTCTTTTTTAAATTCAAACTCATAGAGTTTTGTCACCATGAATATTCTAAATTCTTTCTCTGACATTTTGGTAATATCTTCTTTTTTTTTTCAAGAGATGAAGTGGAGTTATTGTGTTCTTTTATGGAGTCATATTTCTTGGTTTATTCAGACCTGAGGCTCTTCTTCTACTTCTAGCCATTGGGAGATACAGTCACTTTTGGATACCTTTTGGAGAATGTTTCTTTAACTGAGAACAAGTGTATTTCCCTTTTGTTGTGGACTGATGTGTGCTGAAGTCTCTTTGCTGTTGTGTTTTGCAATGTAGTCTGCACAGGAGGAGCCTTCTATTCAGGAGTCTGAGGAGCAGTCTCTCCTTTTTCACAGGTAGTTAAGTGAAAGGTAGGATCCCAGGGAGTCTCACAATACCAGGGTATTTGAAAACTGTGATTCTAGACCTCTCTAGCTCCTCTTGGTGCATGGAGGATAAGCAGGAGATGACAATATAAGACAGAAAAGAAAAAAAGTATTAAAGAGAATAAAGAAAAAGTTGCATGCAACGTGCTAGGCCAGGGAGCTGGAGATGGAAGTGGACTTTGTTGGAGAGCTGGGGGCAGTCCTGTGGGGTAAGGAGAAGTGGTAAATTAACAAAAGAAAGAAATAGAGAAGAAAAAAAGCCTACCTTGCTAACAGAGAGAGGGTCTCTGGGGTTGGGAGAGCTGGAACTGGGGCTGGGAGCCCTACCTCAGTGTCTTTTAGGCCAGGGGGCCGGAGATGGAAGTGGGCTCTGCTAGAGACCTGGGGGAAGTCCTTGCTAACAGAGAGAGGGTCTCTGGGGTTGGGAGAGTTGGAGCTAGAGCTGGGGCTGGGGAGGGGGGACCTGCCTCCCAAACAAATATTTTTAAGCAAATTTACAATTGAGGAAGACAATGAGAGATAGGGTGATGGTAAGCATACTCTTCCTCATTTTTACAGGCAAATCAGTACTCAGCAGCATGTCAAAACCTTCTCTGTTTTCTGCACCACACTCTGTTCACTTATTTCAGTGCTGGCAAAGCTACTATCTGTGTCATGGAGCTGCCTGCCTATCAGCTGCAACTGCTGATGGGGGAGCAGTTCTCTGAGCCCCTGGACTGAGTTTTCTGTTTGGTTTATGGGTTTCATTCCATCAAAGTATATGTCTTTTTCTTGATCTGAAATGTATCCAGGGTGGCTGAGGACACCATTCAGCATTACAATAAACTTGAGACTTGCAGGTTCATATGGTTGTACAACATCTGTCTGCATAAGGTGTAGTCATTATGCCCAACTCTTGGGTTGGTTCCACAACTATTTTCTCAGACAGCTTTGGTTCTTCAGAACAAATGACCTTGTGTCTGCATGGACCATGGATTCCTTGTCATAGTAATCTTGACTGAGTTTGAGAGTTTCTGAAAATTGACTATGACAGGGTCAATTTACAGTCAGGATAAAAATTGCTCTGTTGAGTTTCTTTACTTTTCCTATACTATCTCCTTTTGTTTACTTTTTATTGTCAGAGGGACTTGTCTAGAGGCTCTTCTTTGCCCCTGGACTATGTCTGCTAGCAATTCTTCTTTAGAGGTTTGAGTTCTTTATTTTTTTGGAGAGGTTTTTGCTATAGGGCGCATGTGCTCACCAAAAAGACAGAGAGAGACAGAGAGATAGAAAGTGAGAAATCACCCCTCAGAGGCATGGCCACACCACAATCCCTTCTCCTCCATTCTCTTCTTGGGATCTTGGACACGCATGCACATGTGCCCAGCATGAGTTTAAGCCACCGGGTCCGGGACTTGAACCACAGTCTACTACATAGGAGCTCAGCGACATAGCCATTATGTTAACTGCTGGTCCCAAGAGGTTTGAGTTCTTGAAGTGACTGGAAGTTTCTGCTTCTGTGGGGCTATAAAATAGTTACTTGTGAGGGACCAGCAGGTGTAATGGCTATGTCGCTGGACTCCCACGTAGTCGAAATTAATGATCTGAGAACACTGACTACCACTGAGGTTATATTAATTGGCTGGGTCATTGGTAGGTGATTAGTTACTAAGGTGGGAACCTTTATGAATGGACTAGTGCCCTTTAAAAGTGGCTTCAGAGAGTTGTCTTTTCTCTTATAGCATGTTTCAGACACAGGTGGAAGGCATAATTATGAACCAAAAAGCAGGTCTTCACCAAACACTGAATCTGGTGGGATCTTAGCTTGAATTTTCAGCCTCCAGAACTGTGAATAGTAAATGTCTATTCTTTATAATCTATATTTTATGATTTTTTCAAATAGGAGATCGAATGGACTA
Organism: Tupaia tana; assembly: GCA_026018925.1. Lineage (NCBI taxonomy): Eukaryota > Metazoa > Chordata > Mammalia > Scandentia > Tupaiidae > Tupaia > Tupaia tana. The sequence continues at coordinate 139,329,332 of JAKSZU010000002.1, read as the reverse complement.
AAACAATTACATAGCAGGAAAATCTTATTCTCATGAAATATTTAATGAAATGGGAAAAGCAAATAGTACAATATTACTTTAAAAAAATAAGTGTGAGCAGACTTCTGAAAGTTTATGGAAGTGTAATTAAAGTACAAGTTTATATTGGCATAACATTTTTCAAAGCTATACTTAGTTTTTTCATATATATTTTCAAAAAATTTTTTGAAAACCCCCTTGTATAACTATTTATATAGAATGTTTTCAGTAAGTTAAAATATAAATTAATCTAACAATTTTAAAATACAGTAGACTCATACTAGTTATCACTCCTCATGGTATTTTAGATCATTGTTTTCTAGTACTTTTTATGTTTGCACAGTGATTTCGTTTTGCCTTCTTTAAATCAGAAAAATAATATATATGTAGATAAATACAGACATAGATGTATGGAAGTTCTGAGAGTGGAACGTGGATGCCATCTTCCTTTCTGAGTTTCTTTGTTTTGTATCTATCTAGGTAGGACAAAATTGCCTAGAGAGCTGCCAAAAAAAGGCTGATTGTATAATGAGTATGCTGTGAAATAAAATCTGCCTATTAGTGTGTTGCTAGCAGAAATACCTGAGCCTGGGTTATGTAAAAGGAAACTGAGGTTCATTGGCTCATAATTCTGGGGGCTGCAAAGTCTGAAGGTAATGTCTGACATCAGGCTAACCTACAACATGGTTGAAAGCAGCAGAGAGGATGGCAAGTGCAGAGAGAGAGACAGAGAGAGAGAGAGAGGAGAGGTAGGTGTTAGCAACTTTCTGTTTATAACAAGCCACTCTTTAGAAATAACTGCTTGGGACCAGCAGGTGGCATAGTGGTTGGAGCATTGGATTCCCCCATGGCTGACTGCAGTTTGAGCCCCAAACCTGGCAGCTTGCTTTCTCACTTTCTCTCTCTCCTGAGTGCATGTGCCCTATCATATTAAAATAATAATAATAATAATAATAACAATTAAAATTAAATAATTTTTAAAAAGAAAGAAAGCACTGCTCATGAGAGCTAGAATTAGTGCTTCATGAAATAGCACTAATCTATGAGGTCAGTGCCTCTATGAACTACACATTGCCCACCAGCTTTTAAAACATGACCTTTTGGGAGACAAACCATTATCCAAACCATAACTATGCCTTTGGCAAATTTCCATTCATAGTGGTTCATGAAATTACAATTGTCATTAGTATCTTGGTGGATTATACTAGTCTATAGTGGGTATAATACACATAAGCCCACATATTCCTTTCTTTGTTTTGTTTTTTTAAAATGTGCTATAGGTTGTGCCAAGTATAAGACATTGTTGGACATGTATTTCAGCATATCTTTTCTTCATTTTATCTTTCTCCTAGCTCCTGTAACTCCTGTAGTAGCCCTCTTACAGCTTTGCTCCTTAAGCAGAAGTTTCGCTACCAAGAATGCTAGCTATTTTGTAGTGATTTAAAGCTTTTTATTGTTTTTGTTTTTCCCCTCCTTTCTACCTCAGCAGCATGAATGTTTCTATTTAGTTCTGTTGAACCTGGATTGTAATCCTGGTAAGGTCCTAAATAAAGTTTTTTATTCTGTGCAGAATCAACATTTGAAATGAATGCACATAAGCACTGTTGATTAAATTATTGGCCATTGGTGAACAACCTTATCTTCAGCCTCTTTATCCTTCTGAAAGTTGGAGCCTAGACTCAAGTTCAACCCTTGAAGAATGTCTTTCTCTTTCTAAGGACCAGCCTTCACTCTGAAGCTATCTCTGGGCCACCAGTCAACTCATTAGCATATACTTATTACTCCTGAGGTTCCAAAGGTTTTAGAAGTTTTGTGCCAGGAAACAAGGGCAAAGATAAATTTTATGATTCATTTTATGATAGTCTTTTATAACATCATCTGGGAAATAACAGGCCAACCTTAACATAATACACTGAACAAGGATGTGAATACCAGGGTTGAGGATAATTAGGGCTATTTTAGATGCTGGCCACTGCAATTACTATTTTTATTTTCTCATGTTTATTTGATTTAATGTTAATCCAGAAGCCAGGAGTTACAGTGTTGGAATTCAACATAAATTATTATATCTCTGCACTTGTGGTTAATATTACAGTATGTGTGCCAAACAAACATTCTCTTTGTTACATGCAAACATTATTTTTTGAAGACTATAGAACAGGATCTGAGGGCCTTTTGGCAACTCTGACCTGTTGTGACAGAGATTCTGTACCATGTGCAGAATCAATTCCCTGCATGCTAGTGATGAGAATCTGTTTAGTAAAGATTTAACTGCATATCTCTATAATCTAATACATAGGAGCTCAGAGTCCCTTTCTAAATTTACTTTCAGTTTTCAGAGTAGCAGGATACAGAGTACACTGTATTGAGAAACACACACAATGTAGAGGTCTTCACCTTCCAGGACCTCAGCTCATGCTGACTCAGCTCTGCTCGACTCTCACTTGGGTGGTACTTATTGACAGCAAGCAGAAAACCGTAATTGTGTAAGCCTCTGGAATCATCTGTGTCTAAGACGTGCTCTCAAAATTACTCTTTAATATCTTCAAAAGATATGCTCTCCATCAAAAATATGAGTACTAAGAAGATGTATTTAGAACGGATTAAATCAGAAGAGAAAGAGAAAAAATTGTACTATGGAAACAGAACATGTAAGATCTTTGATTACATGGGGAATGATCAAATGAAATATTCATTAGCTAAAAGTGAATATGATTTATTTTTCATATCTATAGAAGCTGAGGTCACTCTCAGAAATCTTTTCCTATTTTTTATAATTACTTATATATGGTATGCCTATTGATCAACTTTCAATTTCAGGGAAGAGTTAATTGTAATGATCCAGGAAAAGAAGACTAAAATGCAATTATGCCTATTATATTTATTATCAAAGACTTGGATTAGTTTTCACTCTGTTATCAATTTAATACTTTTTTTGAGAGGTTTTTGCTATAGGGCACATACGCTCACCAGAAAGACAGAGAAAGACAAACAGACAGAAAGCAAGAAATTTCCCCCAAGGGAGGATGGCTGCACAGCAATCCCTTTTCCTCCATTCTCCTCTTGTGCACGCACGCACTTGCACCCCACGTGAGTGGAAGCCACCGGGTCTGGGACTTGAATTGCAGTCGACTACATGGGATTCCAGTGACACAGTTTTTATGCCAACTGCTGGTCCCAATAGTTTAATACTTCTGATCTTACCAGATTTATCAGAGGTCTGGGCCTTTGAAGTTAAAAATATTTAGTTCATTTGCCTGAACTATATGATTTGCATTTTCCTCTTCATTTGCCCAATGATAAGTAGATAATCTTTTTAGTTTGCTGTATCAATTGGGTAGTCCATTTGTTTAATTCTGCTTTTTAAAACTGGTAGGTCAGTACTGTATTTGATTAACTCACTTAGTAATATTGCCTGGACCTTCCAAAATTAATTCAGAGAAAATTTTTGGTAAGTTAGAATCTGTTTGAATAATATATATTGTACCTTTGACTAGGAGTCATTGACAACCCAAGAGGGTTATTCTTGGAAAATAGAATGTGGACAGAAGTCTGACTGGTTTTTCCTATTTATCCAAAGTCCTTTCCAGAGGGCGTAGAGGGCATCATGCCCACAGACATTAACAGACCTTTTTTTTTTTTTTTTTTTTCATTAACAAGATTCTTCCTGCATTTTGACCCTAGCATAGTATCTTTGAGATGTATATTCAACCAATTATAGTATATTCTTTCATTTATGTTTCCCCAAGACACAGAACTTCCCTTTCCTTGAAATGTATATTAAGCATCTCTTTTACAAATCTCTTTGCAGGACACAGATCTTCCTTTCCAATCGCCAACTTAAAAATTGTGGAACCCACCTATAACCTATAAGCTCCCACTTTTACATGTCCTGCCTTTTTGGGCCAGGCCAATGGAAATCTCTTCACTACTTTTGTCTGTCACTCTCAAAATCAAATAAAAGAAATCCCTGTACCTGATCACCCCAAGAAAGGCACATTTGCCACCTCTCCGGGCCTAGGTCACTCATATTCTGCTTGGAAATAAACTGCATTAATGATTAATTATTTATTTTTTTAGAGTTTGTTATTTTCTGTTGACAGAATCAATCAGAAAATAATTATAATTTAGGAATTTCTTAGTGAATCAAGAAATTACCTCATAATGTTTTAAATTTTTTTAATAAGTTTTTTAGTCAATTGTAGTAACTGAGTCTGGTAAGTTTCTTAGAATCAGAATATCTTTTACATAGTGAAAGCAAAAATGATATTAATTTAATTTTTATTATTTCCACTGTTTACTGCTACGTTAGCTTCAAAGATACTCATTTGGGGGCCAGCAGGTGGTGTGATGGTTAATGGTGCTGATCTCCCATGGCCAACCGTGATTTTAGTCTTGAACCTGGAGATTTGCGTTCTCACATTCCCTCTTTATCTCTCCCTCTCTCTTGTTCTCTTTCACTCTGCCCCTCTCTGTTCAAATTGAAATAAGTAAATAAATAAATAAATAATTTAAATAAAATAATTGTTTAAAAAATACTCATTTGGATACAATAGCCTATTTAAAATACTTCAACATCTAAGCTATTGAGATTTCTTTTTATCTTATTTCCCTTCAGGATTGAGAGGATTTTAAAGAATATAGGGAACTGAAACTGAGAGATGAACTCCTAACAGGGATGGGTCCTCAGTTTTGCCTTCTGGTAAAGAAAAAGTAAGAATTTTCCAAACTGAAAATTAAGGGCTGAACTAAAAGTAAAGTATATTTTCTAAGATCCTTGGTAAATAAGGTCCATTTACATTGTCATGGTCCAGAGTAAGGGGTAAGACTTTAGACTTTAGTTATGATAATGAAACAACATTGGCCATGAATAAGGGCCAATTGACCTCTAAACCTCTCACTTAAAGGAAAGATCAGGTTTTCATTTCAATATGTAAGATGTTTCCTGGGATAGAGATTGCTGGCTGTGAGCTCAAAGACCCCAAACTGAATGGCTCCAGAAACCTGAACAGAAATTCAATTATCTAGGTCTCACTAATCAAGAATGCTTGGGAGGTGATCATGTCCTCTTGAACCAACCACTGAACTGATCATGCTCCTGGGACCTCTGCCCCTAATTTTGCTCTTAAAAACCCAAGTGAGGGACATCTCACGGATACTGGGTCTTTTCAGTATGAACTGCCCGCTTTCCTTGCTTTGCACTTTGAAATTAAGCTATACACAAAGAAATTAGAAATAAGTCAACAAAGTCATTCATTTAACACACTTTAAAAGCTTTTTTCTAAAAGATAGTTTCTATAGAGTGTGTGCATTTGCCAGGGAGTCAGAAAGACAGAAAGGGAGCAATGAATCCCCAGAGACTGGCCATGTTGTAATCCATTCTCCTCTATTCTCCTCTCAGGATTCTGGGCACACATATACAGGTACCTGAACTGAGCTTTATGCTGCTGGTCTGTGACTTGAATCACAGTCAACTCTGGAAGTCTGTCATAGAATAGGAGAGTGCTGAGCTGCATTGTGTAAAATCTTTGGACCTTTGGGTTAAGGTCACTAAAATTAGAGACCAGTTCCTAGGCACAAAATAAAGCCACAGCCACAATAAAAGTAGGTAGAAAAGAGAATTTAATAGGAAAGAAAGATTTTAGAAAAGAAGTACATCCAAAAGACTTTGGGACAGGCAGGTTGCTAAGTAGCAACTGAGTTTGGAACTGATTTAGCTGTTATTTTTATTACCTTTTATTACCAGAGGTGATAATGAATACTTAACAATAGGAGGTCTGTGGTACTATCTATGTTCTTTGAAGATGAATATGAATTCTTGGGTTTCTTCCTGCACTTGCACAGCTCTCTCACATTTGAGGAATTTGGTTACCTAACTGTGCATGCCCAGCTTCAGCCTTGATGATAGGAGCATCCTAATTAGGATGAACTGCCCAATTAGTTTATTGCTCCAGTGGGAATCAGGATGTTGATCAAAATGTCTGATTGGGTCTTTTTGTATTTATGAGGAATGATAAGAGGAAAATTTGCAATCATCCCTATGTCTTCCTCAGGTACCAATAAAGAAAAATGGTATTTGCCTCACCTTCCTGGCACCAGGAGCTGGTAGGGAAGAAGGCATTTTAATGGAGGGTCTGACTGTAATTCCAAATAAATTGTGATTGATGTGACAGGTGTCTTTCTGCTATTTTCTTAGGGCCACCACTCATTACTAGCTACCTGCCTATCACAAGTCCAGCAACATAACCATTATTCCATCCCTATTACAAGTTTTGATACACCAAGTACTGTCTTGTAAATTTATCAAGTAAAATCTATACGGTTTCATTCTTTGTGTTTAGAGGTGGGGAGGGTAAAACAAATAGGCAGCAAATAAATGTCATTATTTTAGACACCAGGTTAAGGGCTATAAAGAAAATAAAACAGAGTAATGAAATAAAAATAAATGGTGGTTGACTACTTTTTTAAAAAGTTTATTGGGGGGCCAATAGGTGACATAGAGTTTATGTCATTGGAATCCCACATGGTTGACCACAGTTTGAGTCCTGGACCAGGTGGCTTGAAAATCACATCAGGCACATGTGCATGGTGGCCAATATTCTGGGAGGAGAATGGAAGAGAAGCAATTGTGCTGTGTCCATCCCCCATTGGGGGAAATTTCTCACTTTCTCTCTCACTGTCTCTGTCTCATTCTGGGTGAGTGCACATGCCCTAAAGCAAAAACATCTTTAAAAAATTATTAGGGAGACAGGTACCCTTGACAGGATATTACCACTTTTTGAGCCTCTCCACAACCCAGCAGTCAGCAAGAATGGCAGGTATATTTTGGTGTGTGTTTAAGTCAACCCAGGATCTAAATCTGAGCTTCCCACATAACTCAAGCAGGGTGTAGCAGTGCCCAACCATCTGCACCACTGAGAATGAAGCTGGCTACTTTAATTATGGTGTTGGGGAGGCTTTCTGTTATTTTTAAAAATTACTTTATTTGGCAGCAGCAGATGGTGTAGTGGTTACATTGCTGAACTCCCACATGGCTGACTGTGGTTCGAGTCCCAGAGCTGGTGGCTTGAAATTCATGCCGAGTGTGTGTATGTACATGCCCAGAATCCCAAGAGGAGAATGGAGGAGAAGGGATTACAACATGGCCATCTCCCCTGAGGCGCAATTTCTCACTTTCTGTCTTTCTGTCTCTGTCTCTCTGGTGAGGGCATGTACCCTATAGCAAAAATATCTCTCTCTAAAATAAATAAATATTTATTTATTTTGTGGTATTTACCTTAGGGCACATGTGTTCACCAGAAAGAGAGAGACAGATGATGAAAACCAAAGTGAGAAATCACCCTCCAGAGGGAATGGCCATGCCATAGTCCCTTCTCTATTCTCCTCCTGGGATTTTGGGCACACATGCATGCCCAGCATGACTTTCAAGCCTCTTGGTCTGGCATTCCAGCCGCAGTTGCCCATGTGGGAGGCCAGCACCATAACCACTATGTGAGGAGGCTTTTTAAAGTAATTAACATTTGAGCAGAAATCTGAATGTTCAGAAGAGTGCAACCTTGAATGAATCCTGGAAAGATAGGGGGCAGTAATACAATCATCAGTTTATCAATGTATCAGAAATCTTGAGTTATGGGGAACCAGCAGTTAGCGTAATGGCTATGTCGCTGGACTCCCACGTAGTCGACTGCGGTTTGCATCCCGGACCCGGTGGCTTAAAACTCACGCCGGGCGCGTGTGCGTGCGTGCCCAAGATCCCGAGAGGAGAATGGAGGAGAAGGGATTGCAGCGTGACCATCCCCCCTGTGGGGGGTGATTTCTCGCTTTCTGTCTCTCTGTCTCTCTCTGTCTGTCTGACGAGCGCACGCGCCCTGTAGCGAAAACCTCTCAAAAAAAAAAAAAAAAAAAAGAAATCTTGAGTTATGTAAATGCTTTATAATTATGATAGAAGAAAACTGAATTAACCTTGTGATCAATGTTCACTAAAAACAATAATGACATTATTTACCTTTTTTGTGTTAATTTTTAATGTTATACCTGTCAATTAAGCTGGTTCAAATATTTATTCTTCACATATGGAGTACCAACTAGGTGGCAGGCACTTTCCTCACATGGAGCATACAGTGATGGCACAGAGGATATAGCCCCAGGTTCTTGGACTGTAAATGTTAGCAATGTGAGCCAAAAAGTATTTCAGAGTTTTAATACATTCAGGTACCTTCAACAACACAAAACAAAAAAATAAGTTTGAGAATATTAGAGTATAACATGTCTTAGAGTGGTCAAATATTTCTTTGGAAGAGACGACTTGAGATGATCTGGAATGACATTAAAGTGTCAACCTAGCAAAAAGTACTCCCCATGGGGTACGATCATGATGCAACAACCTTCCTCTCCTCCATTTTTCTCTCTTTTTGGATTTTGAACATTCATGCACATGCGTTCCAAAGTGTTCCTTAGGCCACCAGCCAGCCAAGTGTCATCCAGCCACCTCAACCACCAAGCCAAGGGCCAGCCACCATTCACTCTTTATAAAAAGTTTATTTGTTTATTTATCCTATGAGAGAGACAGACCATGAGAGAGGTTGAAATAAAGGCACTGTCAAGATGATCTACCCCTAGCTTCCAGCATTCTGATCGTGGACATGCGGCATGGTCAGCATGCATAGGGAGGCCTCAGATGCAGACTTAGGTCTTACCAGCATGGCGGAGCATTTCATTACCAAGGAGCCACTGACTGGCCCTATTTTTCTAATTTCAAGGTCACTGACCCAGCTTGTGTCAAATTCATTGTGCTATTGAGTTCATGTAGTCAGTTTTTAAGTTAGATATGATTCTTTTTTTCAGTGTTCAAAATTTTCATTTCATTTTTTTGTGATAGTTACTATTTTTCCTCTGGAATGGGTCTCCTTTTCTACTTATTTTAAGAATGTTCACCATTATGCCTTAGAAATTTGCACTATGTCATGCTCTCCCACATGTCTGGGAGCTACCCTTGGCATAAAGAAGAAAAGGAAAAGTTAGAAAATGTCAAGGTTTTCCACTCATCCTGAGGACCACAGAGGCCTGTTTGTATAGTTTCTTGTTGAGGTAGAAAACCCCTTCAGAGAGAGATAGAGAGTGTTTTCTCTTGAGGTTCCAGTTGCCTGCTCTATTGCCCCCCTTCTATGACCATGCTGCCTTCAGGGTGAATGGGGCTGCTATCAGGACTGGACATGGGGTAGTGGAATGGAAGAAAACTAATATTCCCCTCTTCTCTCATCTTAACTCACCCTCTGGCTCAAAATGACCCTTTGTTTTTGTGCTCTAGCCATAAAAATGCTGTTTCTCTTAAAGGTTTTTGTTTGTTTGTTTGTTTGTTTTTCCCTATTTGCTTTTATTGTGCTATTCTGAGACTTGTACTGCCCTTGCATCAAAATCTGGATGGACATAAGGAGAAAAAGAAAAAAGTCCCCCAAACTCAAAAACTAACACTCACTCACACTGCTCAGTTCTTCAAGTTTTCATCCTTTTCAATAACCTTCTACTGGGACCAGCAGTTAGAGTAATGGCTATGTTGCTGGACTCCCACGTAGTCGACCGCGGTTCGTGTCCCGGACCTGGTGGCTTAAAACTCACCCCAGGCGCGTGTGCGTGCGTGCCCAAGATCCCGAGAGGAGTATGAAGGAGAAGGGATTGCGGCGTGGCCATCCCCCCTGGGGGGTGATTTCTCACTTTCTGTCTCTCTGTCTCTCTCTGTCTGTCTGGTGAGCACACATGCCCTATAGCAAAAACCACTCCAAAAAAAAAATTAATTAAATAAAATAAAAAAATAACTTTCTACTGTTTACTTTTTAAAGTCCTAAAGTAGTTGCTATTTGTAGTCTTTCCAAATATTTTGGTTGTATTCAGTGGGAGACACAGGTTGTAAAGGATTTTAATTCTATTTTGTCTGGAAATGGAGTCCATATATGTTGTATTATGTCACAATTTAAAAAAAGTTTTTGATCTTACATTTTTATATTTCTTTTCATAGTTAAATGGCTCAAACATTTTCTAAATTACTTATTCATTCATTCTAATTTATTTTTCAACTCATTTAACTCAGTTTTAATCATGTAGGGAAGAGGTTGAAATGTCCAAATTATAAAATACATGAATTTTTTCACCATATTCTCACTGTATACATTGCAAATGTTATTCACGGTATTAGTGGTAACAGTATGTGTTTAATGTGTGGGGGAGTCTTGTGCTATCACTTCCCTGAGGCTGAGGGCATCTATCTCTCTCATGCTATTCCTGCAGATGTTGATTTAGAGTTTTTATTTCCTGGAGGCAATGTGGGCAGACGTACCATTACTAGAACCAAATTTATTATCATGGAGGCTACCTGTGGTTACAGGCCCTAATAGCAGAGAAACATAATTCACCCCCCCACGCACACTTGCCTTTGGACTTCAGGTTTCTGTCTTGGGACTTTAAGACAAAATTCCCCCCTCTCCACCCCATCCAGAGACTGGATCAAGCAAGCAGTCTTGACAGATGACAGGCTGCCTGTGGCAGTAGACCCTAATGGCCAGGACCCATGGCTCAAACCCCTACCCACTTGCATTTGGACTTCAGGTTTGTGTATTGGGACTTTAAGATGAACTTGCGCCCCTCTCCACTCCATCTGGAGACCTCTTGCAGACTTTCCGGACACCAGGTTGCCTGAGGCTGTAGGCCCTAATGACCAGAACCCATGGCTCAGATCCCCCACACTTGCCTTTGAACTCTCAGGGTTTCAGTGTTTTGGATAGTGAGAGATTATTGCTATAGGGAACATGTACTCACCAGAGAGACAGAGAAACCGAGAGACAGAAAGTGAGAAATCATCCTCCAGGGGGAATGACCATGAAGCAATCCCTTCTCCTTCAGTCTCCTCTTGGGATCTTGGGCACGCACACACATGCACCTGGCTGAGTTTTAATCCCCCATGTCTGGGACTCAAGCTGCAGTCAACTACGTGGGAGGCCATGATGTAACCATTATTCCATCTGCTTGTCCCTCTCACAATTCTTTTTTTTTTTTTTTTGGAGAGGTTTTCGCTATAGGGCGTGTGCACTCGCCAGACAGACAGAGAGAGACATAGAGACAGAAAGCGAGAAATCACCCCCCCAGGGGGGATGGTCACGCCGCAATCCCTTCTCCTCCATTCTCCTCTCGGGATCTTGGGCACGCACGCACACGCGCCCGGCGTGAGTTTTAAGCCACCGGGTCCGGGACGCGAACCGCAGTCGACTACGTGGGAGTCCAGCGACATAGCCATTACGCTAACTGCTGGTTCCCCCCTCACAATTCTTAAGGATAGAAAGCTAAAGATCAAGGTGCTGATCAATCAGCATTTCCTGAGACTCAACAATAGGTCTCATCAATAGAGCCTCCTAACTATGCCTTCACATAGCGAAAGGAATTAATGAGCTCTCTTGGTCTTATTTTTAAAGGGTATTAATTCTATTTATGAGAACTCCACCCACCCTCATGAACTAATTACTTCTCCCAAAGCTCACCTACCAACACCATATTGCTGGGAGTTGAGATTTCAACACATGAATGGCAGGGACACACACATTCAGACCACAGTATGTGATGTATCACAATAAGTGAAGTCCAGATGTTGAAACACCTTCTCACCATAGGGTTCACTCATTTGGTCATGGTATATCATCCTTACGATGTGCTATAGATTGGGTTTGCTAATATATTTATTGATCATTTGCATCTCTATTCATCAGAGACCTTGAACTGTCATTTTATTTCTTATAGAGACTTTTTCTGCCCTTGGTATCTGCATTATAAGGACCTAATGAAGTAAGTGTGGACATGTCCCCTGCTTCTGTTTTTTCAAAGAGTTTGAGTAGACTCTTACATCTTCTTTAAATATTTGGCTGAATTTACCTATGAAACTATTGATTCTGGGTTTTTCTTTGTCAGAAAGTCTTTATTACTGATTCAATCACTTTATTAGCAGGTTTGCTAAAGTTTTCTATTTCTTCATGTTTCATACTTGGTAGGTCTCGTCTCATTCCTAAAAGCTTTCCCTCTGCACCCCAGAAGAATACATCAATAACTAATCTTGTCATGTCTACACAGCATAGTATTGGAAGGCTTAGCCAGAGCAGTTAGGCAGGACAAAGAAATGAAAAGCATCCAAATAGGAAAGGAAGAAGTGAAATTGTATCTGTTTGCTGATAACATGTTCTTATATATAGAAAACTCCATAGCCTCTATCAAAAACCCATTGCAAGTAATAAATTGAGCCATTTTGCAAAATAACAAGCTGACATACAAAAATCAGTAGAATTTCTATACACTTACAATGAACTCTGCAAAATGAAGTCAAGAAAATTGTGGCATTTACAGTAGCCTGCACACAAAAAGAATACTTAGGAATACATTTATCCAAGGAGATAAATAACCTGAATACTGAAACTATAAAACATTAATGAAATAAGTTAAAAAATATAAATAAAAGTAAACAATTGTATGTTCATGAATTGAAAGGATTATTTTTGGTGAAGTGTCTATAATATTCCCAGTGATCCATAGATTTAATGTGATCTCTATCAAAACCTCAATGTCATTTTTCAAATAAGTACAAAAAATCACCCTAAAATTTTCATAAAGCCACAAAATACCCCTAAAAGCTAATTCAATTTTGAGAAAAAGAACAAAGCTTGAGGCATCACACTACTTGACTTCAAAATACAGTATAAAGTCAAAGTGATTAAAATGTCATGGCACTGACAGAAACAGAATGCATCAACCAATGGAACATATTAGAGATTCAGAAATAATCCCACCTACTTAAGGTAAATTAGTGTTTTACCTAGGTGTCAAGAATAATGATGACAAAGAAGATCTCTTCAATCAATGGTACAGGGAAAACTGGATCTCCACATGCATAAAAATAAAATTAGAGCCTTGTCTCATATCATATATAAATATCAACTCATAATGGATTAAAATGGGTTTTCAAAAATTCTCCCTATTTTGAGATGAATCCAAATTTCTTCTTTTTATAAGGACACCGGTCACATTGGATTAGGGAATTGCCCTTCTTCAGTATTATTTCATGTTAACCAAATACATGTGCAATGACTCCATATCCAAATTAGGTTATATTCTGAGATACTGGAGATTAGTACTTCAGTATATGAAATTGATTGTGGGGAGGGCACAAATCAACAGAGTATACTGAGAAGGAAATGCAAAACAGAGAAAAAGATTTAAAGTATTTAGGTTACTATAATGTGAAATTTGATTATGAAAGGCAAGAGAGTTAGAAGAACATGGAGAAAGATATAGAGTTAATGGAAAATTGTATGCTTTTGATTCTAAGATGGAAAAGACTATGAAAATTTTAAATGTCTTTGGAAGCTCCTAAGAGAAAGGTGAAAGTAATAATAGGGATCCCCATACCAGAGTGAGCAATACAGGATGAAGAGAATAGATGGCTTGGTAATCCTGTTATAAAGAAGGATACTTCTCTTAAAACAGACAGGAAGTTAATGAAGAGGTACATATTTAGAAAGACCTTTAGATTTATTATTATAATCATTTTGCTGTTATTAGCATTTACATTCACTCACTATGTGTCATTACAGCATACAAATGAATTTTCCTATTGTAAATAAACTGTGTATTGTTTCATTCAAAGATATTACCATACTCATTATAACCAACTAATTTCTTTCCATTTGGGGTTCCTTATATGTTTTGCCTCTTTATTCTTCCCCTTTATTCCTTCCTTTTCACCTTTCCCCATTTTTCACCCTTCTCGTGCACTGTCCTGAGTGTCACCATTGCTCTCCATGCTTTCACACCTTCCAATATATCAATTTCTGCCATAAAGTGCCGACATTTGGTATGTATTGAGGTGACATACAATGCCTCTCTTTCTGTTCTGATGGATTGTAGTTATTATTGCTTTTCTTTTCACTTAATATATAAATGAGTACATGCTCATACATTAAGAACACAGAGGCAGTAGAGTTTGAAGTTTTAATAAATTGTAATTTTTACAAAATTGACAATTCAAAGGTTTACAAATGCAAGTACCTAGAGAAGCATAGAAAAATTACCAGATAGTATTAGATCCAATTTTTAATAGGTGACCTCACATATTGTGCTAGAATCAAAGTGATTCCCTTTTTTTTTTTTTTTTTTTTCTTATTTTATGTGTTCCAGGTGAGGCCATATAAGGAAAACACCATTCAGAGCCTTTGGGTAGAACTGTAATCACTGTGGCTCAAAGTCATCATTATTCATGAGAGAGGGCATGCATCTGAGTCACATTTATCTGTTCTAAGTCATCTAGACAATGGTCAAAGTTGCTGGGTCAGAGGGCCAAAGCCTGAAAAGGGGTCTTAGGACACCATAGAATACACTCTTGGGGAAAGTGAAAATATGAGATCCATCTGTCATATTATAGAATGCTATTTCTCCATCCTCATAATCCAAGAATATCCCCACACTGTGAGGCTTTTCTTTTAGAGTAATTTGAGTTTCTGGGGAGGTGAGGGCCCAGTACTCCCCCTCATAGAGTCTGATGGCCCAGAAACCATTCTCTGGGGATATTGTGAGCCTCCCCTTCCTTGTTACATTATCCCTACAAATTCCCAGGTCCCAGGAACCTGTGTCTTCAACCTTTACCTCCCAGAAGTTTCTCCCTGAGGTTATGCCAGGCTGACCCAGCACACAGGGCAGGGTGTCAAATCTCTGTGCAGAGCTGGGCAGATCTTGAGATTTTTCTTGACAGGTTATTTGTCTTCCTTTTTCAGACAAGAGCAGAGCAGGATGGGCTGTGGCTTCATCCAAGGTCACAATTACTGCCAAAACAAGTGAATCTTTATGTCCCTGGGAAGGATCTTAGCAGACTGGGGCCAGAACTGCACTAGTCTATAAGGACTTCTCTAGCCGTGGATGGATTTTAGCTTTTTTGCCCCCATTTTTCTCTGAGAATTCCGCACAAAGAGCAGGTTGCTTTCAGGACCATCAGAGACTCACCAGTCTGGAACTCTTCTTTCCTCCAATCTGGAAGAAATACATATATATGGTTACCTGTATCTGAAAGATAATTTGCCTTTCTGTTCAAAATACTCTGATTGTGGTAAATTTCCAATATTTAATAAATGAATTATAGCAACCAAAGAAAATAGTTGCAATGTTTAAAAAGGCTGTTAAATTATATTTGACTTGAAGTATTGACCTATATTTATGCTCTCTCTTCTTACCCAATTTTTCTATAAGATAAATGTCTATAATTGATTTAGATGTTGGAATGGAAATAGGGAATGTGGCTAATTTGACTAAATAACTTATTTTTCACTTTGGTTTTCTCAGATTTTAGCACATAATAACCACTCTACCTTTCTTAAAAAGAGAATGTGAGATGTAAACTTTAAAATCCTACCATGGTGCTTCAAACATATTATTATCTGAAATAATAGTGGATAATATACTGTGTTTATGGAAGGTGTGTATTGTATCTTTCATATTTTAGTATATTGTTTTGTATAGTGCAGGTGTCAGTTTAAAATGTCTTTAAGAATAGAATTTTCCTAAGAAAATTCTGGTACTCACCAGCAAACAATGCTGCTTTCTTCCAGTCTGTAGAGAATAGAATAGGAAAATTTTACTTTTATTCCTTCCATTTTTTTTCATGGTTTTCTCATCTTTCCTTGTCAATCTTGATTTCATATGCTAAGTCTTCTATACTATGTTTTTCTAAGTCATATCTCAAAAATTGTAAGTGATGATAACTTTACTAGGTAAAAGAAATGTAGATGTGGAACACAGAACGTTAAAAGTTGTGAGATGGATCCAGAGGTGGGATGGTGGGATCATGGAATAAAGAATGGAAAGAAGGAAGGGCAAAGCAAAAAATAACAATAATAATAATAAGATAGTGTTTAAATTTTACTTTGGGAATGATTTTTTGAATTTATTAATATTTATAAAGTAATGTCCCAACTATTCTCTTATTTCCAATAGATAGTTTTTATTCAGCCCAAGTGTCTTTTAAAAATAATTATTAAAAGTTTTGCCATGGAGCATATATTCTCACCAGAGAAAGAGAGACAGAGAGGGGGAAAGTGATTAATCGCACCCCGGGGGGCTGGCCATGCCACAGTCCCTTCTCCTCCAATCTCCTCAGGATTTTGGTATGTACACACATGCACCCAGCATGAATTTCAGCCTGTTGCATTTGGGACTCAAACCTTGGTTGGCCATGTGGGAGTCCAGTGCATTAACCATCATGCCACTTGCTGGCCCCATCTACCCAAATTTCATAGAGACTAAGAAAGTAGCTAAATCCACAATAGGCAGAAGAATGGAGCTTTCTAAAAGATACTCGTTCATTATTGGTCTTGAATTGAGCCTTGCCTCTACCTGACAGAAAATATACACTATGCATCTTATCACTGCTATTGAAACTAAGATAGGTGCTGAGCCCTCAAGAGGTCTAAGAATGCAGGTTTCTGGGAGATAATAACTACTTACCAGACTTATACTGAGCCTTCTTCTTTTCTGAGAAAAAAAATGACAAACACAATGTATTTAAAACACGTTTTCTTAATATTATAAAAAAGATGCAATGAAAGCTTTATATCTGCTTTGTTTGTGTCTTCAACATTGATCAAGTCATATCCATTCCAGTAAAAATGAAAGAAAACTCTAAAGTACATAACTACCATTGCAAGAATGCTATCTGATATGTAGGGATAGGAAGCTTAAGTAATTCTTATTATGTGGTACTAACAATTTTAAACTTTAGACTTAAGAGAGATTTTCAT
The DNA here is from genome assembly GCA_026018925.1 of Tupaia tana. NCBI lineage: Eukaryota > Metazoa > Chordata > Mammalia > Scandentia > Tupaiidae > Tupaia > Tupaia tana. The sequence goes on along the minus strand of JAKSZU010000002.1, from coordinate 139,312,500 downwards.
TTAAATTTACATGAGCAAAATACACAAAATAAAGTAAGTGGAATTTACTGAACTGATAATTTAATGGATTAAAAAAGAAGAAACAGTAGTAACTATGGTTGGAAAGAGAAAAGAACCTGACAAATCATGCCAACACATTTGTATACATTGGCTCATTTGCAAAAATGGTTAAGTGAATTGGAATAGAAAGTCCCAACATAACACTTAATATTAGTACAAGCATATACAAGATAAGGCCAAACCTGGAGACATAGTTGGTAGAAAACTGAACTGCAGTGCTAGAAACCACATGGCTTACTGTTGGTATGGATCCCTGGGTTGGTGTGAAAACACATTGGGCATATGCTTAAGGGCCAAAGATACTGAGGAGCTAGAGTACTGCAAGAGAGGGGCTCTGGTGTGAGCAGACCCTATCAGGGGTGATTCTATGTGTCTCTGCTCCCACTTTGGTGCATGTTAACATGCCCTCTATCATGAATAAAAATAAATAAACTTTACAAATAAGTGTTTAAAAAAATCAATAGATGGAAGACCTATGGGGACTTCATTTTACCCATCATCTTTAGAGACTGGTTCTTTACTCAAGAATTGAGACATGATCATGTGAAAAAACAATGGGCACCCCGATTCAGAATGCATGTGGTAGAATCACATTAAAGATGTTTTTCTATTGGAGAAAAAAACTGTGCTCCTCTTAGCTTAATCTCTTTTATCTCACCAACCATATAATGAACTTATGGTAATTATTTAAAGAAGCTTAAGAATATAGAGAAAAGGAGGAAAGGGGATGAAGAGGAGCAGGCAGTAATAGGAGAGGAACTTAATATTCGAGAAATCCAGGAAGTTAAAAAGATAGTTTCATTTGAAATGCATGAGGAGAAAGGGCAAAGGAAGGATTTGGGATGATGTGAAAGGTCAGGAGATAGTAAGAACAAATTTCTAAAAAATACATTTTTTTAAGAAAAGAATGTCATTAGGAAGTTACCAATCTCCTTCTGAAGTTTTTCTGAAAAATAAAATGGAAAGGGGACCAGCAGGTAGCGTAGTGGTTAAGATGCTGGACACTCCCACATGACTGACCACGGTTTGAGTCCCAAACCTGGCAGCCTGCTTTCTCACTTTCCCTCTCTTTCTCTCTCTCTCTCTGTATGTGTCTCTCTGGTCAAATTAAAAAAAAAAAATGAATGAATAAATAAAATTATAAAAAATAAAAAATAAAAAAAATAAAATGGAAAGACTCATTAAATGCTGATGGAAACCAGCACAACACTAAAGTGGGTTAGACATTTATAATACACAGTAAATTGGTAGGATAAATCTAAGAAAAATAGTAGTAACAAACAAACAGCAAATATACACATTTTTTATCTTAGGAAAGCAAGAAAAAGGAATATTCTCAAACTGAAACTGAGTAAAAGAAGAATGTTTGACTGGCTGGGTTTTCCATTCACTGGTCAGGCCCTCTGCAGGTCCCAGAGCCAGGGAGGGAATGAGCAGGGTCACAGAACTGTTTCCACATACTCCTGGAAGGACCTGCACAGTTCCCAGAGATAGTAAGATGTAGGTTCTGTTTGGAAAACACAGACTCTGATTTAATTCAAACAACAAAAAGCAGCAAATAAATAAATGAAGAAATGTAATATACAGAAAATACTGGATACCATTAAACACATTTCTGTGTCATGGGAATTCCAGAAGGTGACAAAACTGGTAAAGGCATAGAAAACTTATTTTATAAACTGCTATATAAAAACTTTCCAAGTCCAGGTAAATATAAAGACATATGAATCTAGGAAGCACAAAGAACACCAAATACAATCAACATAAAAAGATTCACTCTATGGTACATCATAATTAGATTGATCAAAATCAAGGACAAAGACAAGATTCTAAAAGTTGAGAGAGAAGTCTAAAGTGATATAAAAAAGGTATCATATCAGGCTAACATCAGATCTGTCAACTCAAACAATTCGGGCAAGAAAAGAATGGGAAGACATATTGAAAACTCTAAAAGAAAAGCAATTTTTGCCAAGAATAGTATACCTGGCAAGATTATCCTACAGGTGGGAAGAACAAATAAAAACATTTTCAGATAAACAAAAACTGAAAGAATGTACAAAAGTTAGTCCAGCTCTTCAAGTACTGATCAGGGTACTACATCAGAAAAAATTAGAGGTACAGAAATAATAGAACACAAAACAATGAAGAAAATGGCTAACAAAATGAAAGTGTTAAATTATTAATAATAATCTTAATGGATTAAATTCTCCAATTAAAAAAGGGCTGGCTGAATTAATTAAAAATCAGGAGTCCTCTATCTAAAAAAAAAAAAAATCTAAACATAAAATGTCAAATAATTAAAGCTACTGGTGGAAAACACAAGTGAAACTTGGAGACATCGTAGTAAACAGAGATTTCTTAATTAAGAGCCCTGAAGCATGGGAATTAATTCAGAAAATAGGTAAGTGGGACTACATCAGGCTAAAAAGCAAAATTAACAAATAGAATGAGGAGACGACCTTTGGAATGGGAGAATATATTTGAAAACTATTCCTCAGAATATATAGGAAATTCAAGTAGTTATCCACAAAAATAATCCAATTAAAAGATGGGCAAGCAGACTGAGGAAGAAAGAAAGATATACAAATGGTCAAAAAGTATATGAAAACTTGCTTAACATCTCTTATAATAGGGAAATTAAATTCAAAACCACAATGAAATACCACTTAACCCCAGTCAGAATAGCTATGACCCAATAATTGCATTCCTGGGTATTTACCCAAAGGACAGGTGAACTCTCATTCAGAAAAGCATATGCACATCCAAGTTTATTGAAGCATTATTCACAATTGCTAAGACTTGGAATCTGCCCAAATATCCAAGAACTGATGAATGGATTGAAAAAATGTGGTAACATACACAGTATGTAATACTACTCAGTAATAAAAAAGTGATATTCTTACATTTGATATAAACTGGAAAATATAGAAGATTTAATGCTAAGTGAAGCAAATCAAACTATGGAAGACAGGCATTGATTTAACAGAAACAAAAATGAAAAGTCATCTGTTGATGATAATGTACACAGTAACATCTATGTCTTGACTAACATACACTCTGCTCACACTGAGTGAAACTATTTTGTGTGCTGTAAATATATACAGTGATTAAATATAAAAAATAAAAGAAAAATTTTAAGAGAGATTAAGTTTATGCTTATAGGAATAAATCTAGAAATAATAAAACTAAATCTTTTTTGAAAGAAGAAGATTGATGATGTGGACAGAAAAACGAAGTAGATTTTATAGCATAGATTTTTTTTTTAATGAAAAGTTTTAGGAATTTAACACACACAAACATCTAATAAACAAAAGAAAATAGAACTGATTATCACTGACTCATTTGTTCATGGAAAATATATTAAGATATGAGTTAATGGATGTAAAAAAATGCTATAAATTTCTATACGTTATGGAAGTGTATGTTCAGACATTTTAAAATAGATTATGGTGTGCACAAAATTTAAAACGTGATAGTTTCATTTAAAAGAAAAAATTTTAACAGTTCATCAAATAATATATGATGAATAATTTAAGGTCATATTTAAATTATGTAAAGGAAACCTAGGTTTTCAAAATTATTTTAAGAATTACATGTGAAAAATGTTTGGAAACTGTCTTAAGATTTATTTTTTTTTTTTTTTCTTTAGAGGTTTTTGCTATAGTGTGCATGCGCTCTCCAGAAAGACAGAGAGAGACAGAGAGACAGAAAGCAAGAAATCACCCCGCTGGGGGGGATGGCCACACCACAATCCCTTTTCCTCCATTCTCCTCTCGGGATCTTGGGCACACATGCACATGCGCCTGGTGTGAGTTTAAGCCACCCTGTCTGGGATCCGAACTGCAGTCAACTACATGGGTGTCCAGCGACATAGCCATTACACCAACTACTGGTCCCAAACTTTATTATTCTTTTTCTTTCATAAAATGTGACATTCAACTTAAATAAATTCCCTTGAAACCTTTACATATTGATTTTACGATATAAGCTCATATTTGAGAATTTTGATTTTTTTTTAAAGGACAGTGTCTGAAAGGAAGTTATAGTCCTTTACAGATTTCTAGCTTTTTATGAAAATATGTTTCTAAATGCCATTAAGTCTGAAACAAACGTTAATTGTCAAAGCTTCCTTAAGGGAAATATTTTTCGTGTTAAACTCTCTTTCCCTGTTCCGATTCTTTCCCCATCTCTTTTGGAGTCTTCAGAATCCATCTATGAATATTCATTTGTTTTCCAAGTATGGGCTACCAGAAATAAGATGGGCCTTGGCTCAATTTTCTACATGTAGAAGATGAAAATACTGCTACCTCATATCCATTTCTGGGAGTATAGTCTCAGTATTTTAACCTTTCAGATGCAGTGAAAGCAGTCATAGGTAAGTTCTTGGGAAAAAAAAAAGAAGATGCAAATAAATAACTTGATGTTGCATCTCTAAGAACTGAAAAAGCAACAACAAACTTCCCAAAAATAACAGAAGAAAATAAATAGTAAAATTAGAGAAGAAATAAATGAAACAGAAAATGAAAGAACTATGCACAAATCAACAAAACAAAAAAACTGTCTTATTGAAAGGACAAACAAAATTGATAAACCATTAGCTAGTGTAATCAAGAAAAACAGAGAATGGACCCAGATAGATAAGAGCAGTGTGCTAAAGCTGGTAATACTATAACTGATGCATCAGAAATATCAGAAGTGATGAAAGAATACTATGAGCAAGTATATACCAACAAACTAGAAAGCCTAGATGAAATGGATGAGTTTCTCTTACAAGTTACCCAGACTGAACCAGGATGAAATAGAAAGCATAAATAGACCACTAGTAGGTGACAAAATTGAATCAGTAATAAATAATTCCTATAGTAAAGAAAAGCCCAAGTCCAAATGGCTTCACTTCGGAATTCTACAAAACTTTTAAAGAAGAGCTAACCCTAATTCTCCTAAAACTATTTCTAGAGATCCAAAAGGAAAGAACCCTTTCAAACTCATTCTATGAAGCCTTCATCATCTTGATACCAAAATCAAACATGGACATAACAAAAACAAAACAAACAAAAAATTACAGTACAATGTCTCTGATGAATACTGATGTAAATATTTTTAAAAGATACTAGCAAGCTGGGAATCAGCAGTTAGCGTAATGGCTATGTCGCTGGACTCCCACGTAGTCGACCATGGTTCACGTCCCGGACCCGGTGGCTTAAAACTCATGCCGGGCGCGTGTGCGTGCGTGCCCAAGATCCTGAGAGGAGAATGGAGGAGAAGGGATTGCGGCGTGACCATCCCCCCTGGGGGGAGGTAATTTCTCACTTTCTGTCTCTATGTCTCTCTCTGTCTGTCTGGCGAGAGTACACGCCCTATAGCGAAAAGCCTCTCCAAAAAAAAAAAAAAAAAAAAGAAAAAGAAAATAAAAAGATACTAGCAAGCTGAATGCAATAGCACATTAAGGAGATTTTACAATATGACCAGGTAGGATTTATACCAGAGTACAAAGATTGTTCAACATATACAAAATAATAAATATAATTAACAGAAAGAAAGTTAAAAATGATATGATCATATCTATAGATGGAGAAAAGTATTTGGTAAAACACAATATTCATTCACCATAAGACTCTCAACAAAGTAAGAGCAGAGGGAGATTCTTAAGCATATATAAAATCCATATACAACAGACCCATTGCTAACATCATATGGAATGGAGATAAGCTGAATACTTTCACAATAAATCCTAGAAGAAGATAAGACTGCCCACTTTTTCCACTGGAAGTACTAGCCAATGTAATCAGACAAGACTGCAATATAAAAGGCATTCAAAAGGAAAGGAAAATGCTAAACTGATGATATATGATTATATACATAGAAAATCCAAAAAAAAAAACTATGACAAAACTAGAAGTGATAAATTCAGTAAAGTAGCTCAAAACAAAATCAACATATACTGCAAAGATGTGCTGTAATTAAATGTAATAAAAAAGAAATAAGAGGTTTGAAAATATAATTATAGGAAGGACAACTATATATATATGTATATATATATATATCAGCGATTGTTTAGGCAGATGGTGATTAGTAGGAGGTGGGTGGCAGGAGCTCAGAAAAAAATTTAACAGAAACAAAAATGGAAAGTTAACTGTTGAGGTTCTAGCATATAGTAATATCTTTCACTTGATTGGCATGTACTGACTACATGCTTAAAGCCATATTGTAAATTACAAATATTCACAATGATTAAATGTAAATAATCATACAATAAAAAAGAACAATGCTGCCAGCAGGTGGTAGTTAAGGTATTGGACTTCAACATGGGTGACCACAGTTTGAATTCTAGAACAATGACTTGACAGTCATGCTGTGTGTGTGTGTGTGTGTGTGTGTGTGCATAACCAAGATCCTGAGGCAGAAAGGAGGAGAAAAGACTGTTGCATGGCCATCCCTCTGGGAGGTGATTTCTCACTTTCCCTATCTCTCTCCAGTGAATACATATGCCCTATGGCAGAACAAAACAAAAACAAAACAAAATATTAAAACACACACACACAGGGGACCAGCAGTTAGCGTAATGGCTATGTCGCTGGACTCCCATGTAGTTGACTGTGGTTGGAGTCCTGGACCTGGTGGCTTAAACTCACTCTGGGCGCATGTGCGTGCCCAAGATCCTGAGAGGAGAATCGAGGAGAAGGGATTGCGGTATGGCCATCCCCCCTGGGACACACACACATAAATTCAGACAAAAATTAGTTGCATTTTTCTACATCAATAATGAACAGTCAGAGACAGAATTGATGAAAACAACCTCATTTACAATAGTCACACAATTAATCAAATACCTAGGAATAAACCTAACTAAAGAAACCTTCTACATGGAAAACTGAAAAATTTAAAAAGGAAATTGAGTATGAAACAAAAAATTGAAAGAAATCCTATGTTCTTGAATTGGAAGAATATAATAAAAATGTCACTTTAACTCAATTTAGATCCTAAGTGCAATTTCAATCAAATTGCTGGTGACAGTCTTCACTGTCTTCACTTTTTACTTCTTTAAAAAAACTATCAAAAACTTAATCTGAAATCATAAAAGACCCCAAATTTCCAAGGTAATATTGTACAAAAAGATGAAATGAGAAAGCACCTCACTACCTGACTTCAAAACATGTTACAAAGCAGTGGACAATCAAAACAGTGTGGGATTGGCACCAAAAACAGGTAGACCAATGAAATAAAGAATTCAGAAATGAACTGCAAATCATACAGACAACTGATCTTTGACTAAGGGTACAAGACAATGCAGTGAAGAAAAGAAAGTCTTTTCAGCAAATGATGCTGGATGAACTGGATACCCACCTGCAGAAAAATGAACTCTCATCTCTCACCATTAACAAGAAGAAGCTCAAAATGGATCAAAGATTTAAAAATAAAGTCTTAAACTATAAGACTACTGACAGAAATCTTAGAGGAAACTCTTGAAAACATTGGAGTAGGCAAAAATTTCTTAAATAAGACCCTAAAGGACAGACAATAATACCAAAAATAGACAAGTGGAATATCATCAAGCTTAAAAGTTTCTGCACAACAAAGGAAACAGTTGTAGTGAAGATACAACACTCAAATGGGAGAAAATACTTGCAAATTATTCTTCAGAGATTTATAAACAGAATATATAAGGAACTCAAGAAGCTCACGTAAAAAGAAGAAACAAATTTAAAATGGGAAATGAGGTGAACAGACAACTCTCCACGGAAGGCCTATGAATGGCCAAAAGGCATACGAAAAGATGTTCAAAGTCTCTTTTTTAAGGGAAATGTGAATTGAAACCACAATGAAATTCCATTTCACTCCAGTTAGAATGGCTAGGAAAAGAATAAACAAGCAGATTAAAAAAAATAAAATAAAAGAATGACAAATGGTGTCAAGAATGCAGAAAAAAGAGAACCCTATTACACTGTTGATGGGATTGTAAATTCATATAACTACTGTGGGAAAAAATATAGAGGTTCCTTAAAAACCTACAAATAGAACTACCATATTATCTACTAAACCCACTCCACAGTATTTACCCAAAAGATAGGAAAATACTCAGTGGAAAAGACCCTTGCAAATCCATATTTACTACAGCACAATTCACAATTGCTGAAACATGGAATCAACCTAAGTATCTAAGAACTGATGACTTTGTTGAAAAACTGAAGCACATATATACTATGGAATATTACTCAGCCATAATAAACAATGAGATCTTATCATTTAATTCAAAGTACATGACTATAAAAGACTTCATATTAAATGAAGTAAGCCAGATTTGCTGAATGTCTGCACATTATGGAAGAAATGGAAAGATCTAAAATTATGAAGTAGAAAAGATAAATATAGATACAATATGCTGTAAAAGAGAGGAGTGGATGATAGAGGACAGGTGGGATGAACAAAGGGAAAAACTTTTTTTTTTAAGAAAGATAATTTTGCTGTCAGGTGCATGCATTTGCTGGAGAGACAGAGAGAGACAGAAAGCAAGAAATCACCCCACAGAGGAGATGGCCACACCACAATCCTTTTCCTCCATTCTCCTCTCAGTATTTTGGGCATGCACGCATACGCGCCTGCTGTGAATTTAAGCTGCCAGGTCCAAGACTTGAACCACAGTCGACTACACGGGAGTCTAGCGACATAACCATTACGCCATAAGCTGATACTCAAAAGGAAAATCCTGTAACAGACAAAAGAATGTAAAGATCTGTGTTTAAAAAATTATGTAACTTTTGATTTATAAAAAATTTTTAAAATAATATTTTAAAAATGCTAAAGATAAAAACATATAATACAGGATATAAAAAATGCTATAGAGAGAATCAACAAGATAGACCATGTGGAATAAAAAAAAAATCTAAAAGTGAATACAGAACATAAACATTTAATGAGCCCAAAACTAAAAACAATTGGTTGATTTTAGTGTATGTGGTAATATCTTTGACTGAAAAAATGTTCAGTGTATTTCTGTAGGGAAAATTCTTTTGATACGCTGTAATGATACAAAGTGATTGAATATAAATATAATAATAATAAAAGGAATAAAAAATAAGTAAAAATTGTGCATTGTCCACAAGAAAGAAAAATAATCATTAAAAGATGAAGACAGAAGCAAGAATTATGGAAGATGTTTTAATGACCATCTATCTACATCATTGATATCACAGGTGAAGAGATGAGAAGGACAGAATATGCATTTCATGAAATGATAAATGGGAGTTTGGGGGTGAAGGTGAACAACAAGGAACTTTCGTCATGGCAGCTCTCCACTAGAAATCTTAAAAAAGCTGAATAGATGACTGAATATGAAGCAGAGGCATGAAGTGAGACCAGTAGAACACAAGAGCAGGATAGTGATGAGTTTTTGGAGTTGAGTCTCAAGTAGGAGAAAGAAAAAAGAAATTAGCTGTCCAAACTCAGAAAGAATCTGGAGACCACAAAGCCTCCTATGACAGGAGAGAGGAGCAAGTCTCCCTGCTTTAAACTTCCAGCTCCCAAATCCCTATTCCACCATGAAACTTATTGCTTTCCAGCTGCAGAAGAGCACTGAGAAGGACAGGGACTATGAGGTAATCTTGGGAAGCTGCAAAGAATCTGCTGCTCCAAAGAGAATGCTGAATGTCCTTCCCCAAGTTCCAGGCACACGGCTCCACTTCAGGAGCCAAATCAAGACATTACCTTTGACTAACAGCCAGGACTATATTTCCATTCCTCTTCCCTGGGACATGAGGAGTAGCACTCTGCTACCTCTGTTGCCTTTTACAGAGTATCTGATATCCTGGAATAGTAAATGTGAGTGAAAGGAGTGAGGAACAGTGGATGACAAAGAGGAAGGTGCCAGAGATTCCCCTCTACTGGGAGCATCATACTGTGTGTCTCCCTGCCTACTTTCCAATCCCAGGAGCTGGGTCTTATAGACCAGTGTAAGTAGCTCCCAGTGGCCCCCAGTTGTGCTGGCTCAAGACCACTCTTGAGTTTCACAGAAGTGCACAGCGAATGTGCAGACAGAAGCTAAAGTAGATTCAATCCTTAGTCCTAACTTCTTGCCCTGCAGGGCATTTGGCTCTTGCCCCAGTTGCAAAGACATACAGTAGCTGCAGGTGCTAGTCCTGACTGTAGGAAATATGCAGATCTATCGGTGCCTACATGGATCCACGGGCTGGTTGTGGGACTCAGCAGGCAGACATTCCTATTTGGCTCAACCCTTAGCCCTGCATACATGTCAGGAGCTCAAGCTCTGTCCCCGACCTGAAAAGACACATACAGGTCAGCAGTTGTCAGTACCACCCACAGGAAACATGCAATTCCATAGAGGTTGATAGCCTGGTCCTGGGATCCAGTAGATAAAAGAACCCCAGTTCAACTCCTTAGCTGCATAGACTTAAAAGCTGCCTAAGGCACACTTCCCTGCTGCATAGAAGTGATACATAGTTCTCACCCAGCCTCTTTGAAGCCTTGCAAGAAGGCGTGTACAGACTCCTTCTATAGCAACAGTAGCACCTATCATGCATGCCTGCATTGTCCACCTGCAGAGGGATGCTGTGGCTGCAGAGAGAATCAGATGCTGGAGTGGACAGCATTCTCTATCTCCAGAGATGCACATACTTACCTAAACAAACCACTAGCCACAACCTGCATGTATCTTCTCATCCAACACTTAAATCCTCCCTGTGTATAGCCCAACCACGGCAGAGATAATTACTCATTATCAACTGATATTTTCACTCAGTTTCCTCCCTAAGAGGAGGACACTGCTCCCTACACAGAGTCTAAGAAGTCAAGTAACTGTACTACTGGGCATCATTCAACATCAGTTTCAGGGAAGCCACTACTCCTCTACAGGTGGAACACCAGTGCATAATACTAACCTCATCTAGAACCCAAAAACACTGTTTCAGGACCCTAGAGCCCCCATTGGTGTCGCTGAAAATATACAAAATCTTCAATAAATAAAGATCTGAATAAATATAAAAAAATGAAATAAAACAAAATACTGTCATTGAAGTAGGTCCTATTTCAGAAACCAAGAAGGGTGAAGTACTCCATTAGATGCTCCCAGAAATCAACTCACGAATATAAGAAGCGTGAATAAAACAAGGAAATAGCCCTCCTCCAAAAGAACACATGAACCTCACACTAGCAACAGGTAAATTGCAGAAAATCAAAGCAATGTTGTAAATAGATTTTAGAATATTGATAGCAGTTCCCAGTGAAATATAAGAGAACATAGACAAAAAGTTTCAGGAGATGAGAAAAACAATCCATGAAAGGAAGATTCAGTGGTGAAATAAATATCTTTAAAATGAATCAGATAGAAATACTGGGAACAAATACAATACAAAAAAAATTCTATAAAAAGCATCAACCACAAAATAGACCATGCAGTGGAAAGAATATCTGATTTTGAGGGGTATGAAAGTTTTGAAATAGTCCATACATTAAAAATGAAGAGAACATGCACAAATTATGGGAAACAATTGAAGATTAAATAGCTGCATAATGGATATCCCAGAAGGCAAATACATGGGATAAGGCATAGCTAAGTCTACATAATAAAATATTAACCAAACTCCCCAAATCTACAGAGAGATGCAGACATTTAAATCCAGGAATTTCAAAAGATGCCAAATAGATTGAACATCAGAAGATATCCCAGACACATTATAGATAAAATGTCCAGGGTCAAATATAAAGAGAAAACCCTAAATATGGTTAGAGACAAGTGCCAAGTTACCTATTAAAGATTATCCATAAAGAATTGAGAAAAAAAACATGACAAATATACCCAATGGAATACTACTCAGCCATAAAGAAAACCAATATTCTGACATTTGTCACAAGTGGATGAACTGAGATTTAATGCTTTGTGAAACAAGCCAGGCAATGATAGATAAATCCATATGTTCCCATTAACATATGTCAAACATCTGTACTTTGTGGTGGAAACTGAAGGACTTGATAGCATAGAAATAGAGAGTATAGTGGTAGGTACCAGAAGCTACTTGGGGATGGGATGGGTAAGGGTTCACGAGAACTTTTTTAAGAGAGATTTTTGCTATAGGGCACATGCATTTGCTGGAGAGACAGATAGACAGAAAACAAAAAATCACCCTCCAGGGGGGGGATGCCCATGCTGCAATCCCTTCTCCTCTCTGGATCTTGGGCACACACACACACACACACACACACACACAATCGTGCCTGACATGAGTTTTAAGCCACGAGGTCTGGGACCTGAACCACAATTGACTACATGTGAGTTCAGCAATATAACCATTATGCCATCTGCTGGTGCCCAAGAGAAAAATTTTAATGAATACAAGAATGCAAATAAATAAAGGAAAGCTGCTATGGGATAATGTACCATAGCAGAGTACAAAATATGGGCAATTAATACATAGATTATTAAAAATCTAGTAGAGCTATTAACTAATGTGCACAACATAATATTCAGTGCTGAAGAATATGAATCGAGTATATTCTTAGTTTGATTATTACACATTGTATGACTGCTTTAAAAAATGACAAAGGGGCCAGCCCATGGCATGGTGGTTAAAACGCTGAATTACCACATGGCTGACAGCAGTTCAAGTTCCAGACCCAGTGGCTTGAATATCACATCAAGTGCATGTATATGTGTGCCCCAAATCCCAAGGTGAAAGAAGAAGAGATTGTGGCATGACCATCCCCCATGGAAACTAATTTTTACTTTACCTTTCTTTGTTTCTCCCTGTCTCTCTGTCAAGTACATGCACATTTTGGAAAAAAACAAATACACAAACAAACAAACAAAAAGCCTCCACACGTACATCAAATATATGTAAACCAAGAAATAATAATTTAAAAAATGAGTAAAAAAGAAGAAATAAAATTCTTATGCAAATGCTTAAAAGGAAGAGCAGTTTGTACAATTAATAGTTGCTTCAATGAAAGTAAAATAAAGAATATGGGTGAAAAGAGAAAAAAAATCAGGGGAAAAAACATAAAATATTAATATACCTCAGAACATATGGGTAATATGATTAAGGGCAGTGGAAGAGTGAGCATAAAGCTCACACCTAACCAATAAACAAAATAGAGTTTATAATATTTAAAAGAACAATGGATGGACAAGCTTGACTAAGGAAGTTAAGATTTTTCTCTCTTAAGAATTGGGAAGGAACCACATGCATAGTAATACCCATTCAAAGTTGGAATATGTGATAAATGTCTCAAGTCAAAGAAAATTTTCCCAGAAAAATTATATAATGATTGGAAATGAGGTTTCTCTTAGTCTAATCACCTTTGCTTCACCAACTTCATAATAAAATATAGTAGACATCTGAAATATAGTAGAAGCATTGTTTATAGAGAAGGAAAGGCATGGCATGGATTAGAAAACAGAAAGGATGAAAAATGAACCAGAAAGGGAGAAAATGAATGTGAGAAAAATCCATTAGTAAAAAAATAAGAAAGAAATAGTACACTTCAGTGAAAGAGAGCTGAGGTATAATATGTAAGGGAAAAAGACGGGGAATGTTAAAGACACCAAGAAATCAGGAATTGGAAAATTATTTGGAAAGGGAGGGTTGTCAGAGAAAAATTACCATATTCTTCCCGGAGTTTTTCTGCAAAAAGAAAATAAAAGCAAGATAAATATGTAAAACTCATCACATTAAAATAATTTGAAAATATCGAAAAATGCAAATAAACAATTAAAACTCTCAGAATCCAGACACACACACACACACACACACACACACACACAAACACAACACAGTGGTTGAAATTTTATTTTATTCTAGTCTGCTTGAAATGAGATGGGGAAGAGAAGAAGAATAAATTTACTTAACAGATATCCTAGGAATATTAATTGGGGTGAGTGATAAACTCAGTAAAATGTTCTTAGTTTGTTTTTGAAACCATAGCAATAAGAACCGAGATTATATACTTAATGGGAGGAAAAAGACATATTAAATATAAAACATCAAATATGAAAACCTAAATAATTCAAAAAGGAACTATCTTCAGTATGCTATTTATTTTCCGCTAAATTCATAATAATGCCAATTTTCATTATTGTGGTGTCAATGTTGTATTAAGACAGAAGAAATACCGAGTTAGTATCAAATGATTGCTCCTGGAGCAAAAAAAGGGCTATTTTCTTTCAAATTGATAGTACCATTTACACCAATGAATCAATACATTACTTTGTTTTGTGTGTGCACCTATGACAACTTCTGGAAGACAGAAGAAGCCAATGCTTGTAGGTATAAGGAACAAAGAAGAGTGTGTAGAGAAGAATGGAAATGGTTGAGAAGGAAGTGAACAGGACTTGGTATGGAAGAAGTCCAGGAGCCATAATATGGGGAGGGAAAGTACACAGGAAGAGAGGGGACATTCAAGGAAGACGTGCAAGTGAGAAGGCAGGAAATGACAAAGGGAGAAAGGCAACATGGTGCAGCAATAAAGATTGTCAGAGACTATTTACGATGTGTTTCCTGAGGTTCTTCAGAAAAATCAAATGGAAAGATCAATGGAAATATAAGGGAAATATACTTGCAGAAAATTCAGACTTGCCCAACAATGAACATGCAAAGTAAAAATTAATAGTGATTCCATGAAAATGCACACACTGTGGAGGAAAGATCACTTGTGTTAGAAAGAATAGACCATTAAAAAGAAATGGGGAGATGAGGAAGAGTGAGTTTACTTCAGTGAACATAATTTTAGGAATATTGGTCTGGTAATAACCTTATAAAAACGTTCCTTTTATATTATTTAGACGTTTACTATTTGATTTTTAAATCTTTAACATGACCTTCAACTTTACCCTAAATTTATAATGCCAATTTTCATTCTTGTAGTATGAATGCTGCATTAAGTCATCAGAAACACTGAGTTAGAGAGCCCACAACCACTGTTCCAGGAGGAAATGCAGGGCTAAGTTCTTCCAAGGTGATTGTCATATTAACACCAATGAATCAATGCATAACCGTTTATTTTTACATATCTCTATTATAAACATCTACGAGACAAAATAATTCAATATTTGCCAGTAAGGAGGGACAAAGAATGAAAAAAGAAGAAAGAGAGAATTGAAAATATACAAAAAAGTGGAGAGAACTTAATATGGGGTAATCTCGTAGTAGATGTGTGGAAAGAGAGTAGACAAAGGAGGAGAGAGAATCAAGGGATGGCATGTAAGTGAGGAAGCAGGAAAAATTATGGGGAAAAGCCATCGTTGATGCCCCTAGAGGTCACATTTGTAACCAATAAATCAACATGTTACTTTGTTCCGTATGTACTTCTATGACAAACAAGTAAAATTCAGAAGAAGCCAGTATGTCTAAGAAAGGAAGGACAAGGAATGAAAAGAAGAAAGAGAAAAAAATAAAAAGGGTAGGGAAACAGAAGCAAAGAGAATTTAATATGGAGAAAGTCCAGGAATCAGAATGTTCAGAGGGAAAATAGGCAATAAGGAGAAGGGAGAATATCAGAGATGATATGAAAATAAGGAGGCAGCAGATGTTTAAGAGAAGAGGCAGCATGGTGCAGAAAGGAGGACATTGGAAAATATTTACCAAATCTTTCCTGAAGATTTTCTAAAAAATAAAATGGGAAGATCAATGTTATACTCAAGAAAAATATACATGAACACAATACAGATTTGTTGAAAAATGAGAATGTAAAATTAAAACTAATAGGATGCCTATAAACACATAAACACCAATCCCTGTCACTCCAAACACGCACCCATGGCAGAAGAACTCATATTTATCTTAAATAATGATCTCTCAAAAATGAAATTCAGGGTGAGGGAGAGAAGCAATGAATTTACTGAAGTGAGAGAACAAATGAGGCATATTAGGACTGATAATTATCTTTTTAAAGTGTCCTTGGAGATTTTTTTGCCATACTTACCGCTTAGTTTTGGCTTATTGTGGTTACAAACATTCTTTTCTCTTTCTTTTGGAGAGGTTTTTGCTGTATGTCTAGTGCACTCACCAGAAAGACAGAGAGACAGAAGTAACCCCCGGGAGGGTGGCCACACCACAATCCCTTCTCTTCCATTCTCCTCTCAGGATCTTGGGCACACATGCACACGCGCCCAGCATGAGTTTAAGCCACCAGGTCCAGGATTCCAACTGCAGTCGACTACATGGGAGTCCAATGACATAGCCATTACGCCAACTGCTGGTCCCAGTTACAAGCATTCTTAAATGTTATTGTATGTAAATATGTTAAGAAATTAAGATACTTTGATATGTAACTACCATGAGTAAATTTTTTTTTCATAGGATATACATGCACTTGCTAGAGGGAAAAAAGAGAGACAAAGAGAGGAAAAGTGAGAAAGCACCCTCTAGGGGGATGGTCATGCCACGATTCCTTTTTCCTCCCTACTGCTAGGATTTTGAGCACACACGCACACATGCCTGGTATAATTTGAAGCCACCGAGTTCAAGACTCGAACTGCTGTTAGTCATGTGACAATTTGGACTTTTAACCACTATGTCATTTGCTGACCCATGTGTAAATATGTTAAGGACTTAAGGTACATAGATATGTAGTAATTTTCTCACCAATTAGATATTTATACATATGTGCATATACATATACTATGCAGATACATATTCTTACATATAAATAATTTTCAAAAACATTTTATTGACAGCTATTTTGAAGTTAAAGTTTAAAAAAATTCCCATCATTTATGTGTACATCAGGTCTTACTGTAAAAGTTTATTGGCATACTCTTATTTTGACAATTCTTGATAAATGATTTTTGGTATGCATCACAGTTAATAAGAATAACTCCAGTGAATGTATGCAAACAATTTGTGCATGAATGCATACTGGTCTTGTTTTTGTCTTGATCCAATATGGTGAGATAATGGTCATATATTATACTGCTCTTCCTGAAATTTTTTGTTCAGCCAGATAGCTCCTGGTCTTAACTGTGAGTGCAAGGCCAGCTTTTAATAACACTAAGTCTGAGATAAGAGTATCAGATCAGATCTTTGATGTCAGCCAATGTTTTCTTCTATTAATCTTACCTATACCTGTCTATCTATATACATACCTGTTACCTATCTATTTATTAAGAAGTATGCATAAGATTTCTACACAACAGGACCAGCAGTTAGAGTTATGGCTATGTTGCTGAACTTGCTGAACTCCCATGTAGCTGACTGCGGTTCGAGTCCCGGACCTGGTGGCTTAAGCTCACACCGGGTGCATGTGCATGCGTGCCCAAGATCCTGAGAGGAGAATGGAGGAGAAAGGATTGTCGTGTGGCCATCCGCCCTGAGGGGTAATTTCTTGCTTTCTACCTCTCTCTCTCTGTCTTTCTGGTGTGCGCACATACTCTATAGCAAAAGCCTCTCCAAAGTAAAAGAATTCTACACAACAATTTAAAGATAGAAGTGACTTCAATAAATAAGATTATAAAAATAATAAGAGTGTTTCAAGTGAGCTTTAAAGACAATGATAATATGATAATAATGTATTTGAAAAAACATGAAACAAATATGGCAAAAAATAAAATTTTACAAACCAAGATGATGAATGGATGCATGTTTGTTAGATTCTACAATTTCCTTCTTTTAAAATGCTATTTATTTATTATTACTTTTAGTGGGATACGGTATGGTTTTTTATATTATGCATATGCATATAATTATTAAGTAACAGGTGCAAAAATATTCATTGTCTTTAGGAGTGGATGTTATATTAGGTTGTACACAATCAGGAGTAGTTCTAGATTTGGGGGACAGGCATACTCATATGTTGAATCCTCATATGTTGAGTAGTCAATAATATCTTTTACTTTGCCATGGAACACCATTCTATAACCCACACCTCTGTTTACATACGTCTGCATATCTGCGATTATTGGGTCATTGGGAAAGTCACAATGCATTTCTGCATAGAAAAACAGAATACATGATGCTTTCCTGACAGTCTAACATTTTCTCCTGAACCCTTCCCCTACCTCCTCTCGAAGGTTTCTAGTATCTGTAATTACTCTTTATATTTCTACACCATGAACTTTTTCAACTTCCTCCGGAGAGTGAAGACATTTGGTTTATGTTATGTACAGACACACAGCATTTGCCTTTCATAATCTGACTTGTTTCACTTGGCATTAAATAAATCTTCTTGGTTCCTATACTTTGTGTCAAGTGATTAGATATTGTTCTTTTTATGGCTAATTAGTATTTCATTGTGAATATATGCCACATTTTCATTTTCTTTTTTCTCTTTTTAGAGAGTTTTGCTAACGGGCATGTGTGTTCACTAGAGAAACAGAAACAACAACAGAAAATGAGAAATCATCCCCAGGGAGGATGGTCATGCCGTAGTCCCTTCTCCTCCGTTCTGCCCTAGGGATCTTGGGCACACAAGCACATACTCTCAGCATGAGATTTAAGCTGCTGGGTCTGGAACACAAACTGTGGCCAACGACGTGGGAGTCCAGCAACATAGTCATTAGGCCATCTGTTGGTGCCAATACCACATTTTCTTAGTCAGTTCTTTGGTAATGGGTACTTAGAGTGAGTCTATATCATAGCTATTATAAATAATGCTGCAGTAAACATGAATGTATGTTTCCTCTACTCAGTGATTTCCAGTCCCTTTGGTAAATATACCCAAGAATGAGATTGTTGGGTCATACAGAAGAAGTTCTACTTTTAGATTTCTGAGGTAGCTTTATACAATTTTCTGTAGTGACTGTAATAATTTATATTCCCACCAGAAATGTATGAGGATTCCCTTTTCTCAACCTTGTCAGCACTTTTTATTTTTTGCTTTTGATCCTGGCTATTCTGACTAAGGTTATATGATACATCATTGTGGTTTTGACTTACAATTCCCTTATGACAAGAGATTTTAAACATTTGAAAAATGTTTTCTAGCCATTTCTATGTGTCCCTTTTTTTTTTTTTTTTTTTTTTTTTTTTTTTACAATTCACACTAATTTAAAAATTTTTATTTTACACTGTTTTATATACATTCCTGGCAGACCTAGTTTATGAGTTCTGTGCTTCTTCTGATCTTAGTTGATTAGGTGAACAGTATAATACACTACCACCTCTGTTTAACACCAGAAAATGGTGGTAGCATGAGGTTAGAAAGCAGAAAAAAATAAAATGATTACTGGTCAAGGGAGGTCATACAAATACATAAGGAGAAAAGAAAAAAAGTGAAGAATTTTGCTTGTTAAAGCATCCAGGCCACTCTAGTCTATTGACTAACATTTAATATACATGAATACCACATTTTTTTTTCATTGTAACAGGCTCTTTTACAGATATTACAATTTTGTAGGTGTTATCAAGAAAAATAAAGTTAAAAATATGATCAAATGAAGATTTGTTTACTATGGTTTCCATATACCTGTTTTCTCATATCTACTAATGTCTTACTCTGTTTTCATTTCTGCACCATCCATGGCTTTTTTTTCTTCCTTAAATATTTTTTATTAGATAATTTTTTCCATTTATTTATTTATTTTTACATTTTTCCACTAATATTTACTTTGCATATCAAAAAATTTTGGCTCATACTCCATAGTTCTTGACAGTTAATAAACAAATTTCAAAATTTTAAACTATTGAATTTTAAAGATAATTTTCAAAATATTTCTTTTAATTTTGTTTGTGACTCTATAACAATGGAGACAATATGGTTTGAAATATTTGAGAAAATATTTACATGTCAACTACTCAAATTGTTGAAGAGCAAATGCCCAACACACAAGTTAATCTTCAAGTACGCCATTCCAATCTACATGCTCCTTTGAGAGTAATCTGTTCAGATCAATTGCCCGTTTGTGTGTGTGTGTGTGTGTGGTTTGATTATCATTTTTTTTTTAAGTGAACCATTTAAGTTCCCCATATAGTCTGGTTATCAATAAGTTATCTGAGGTACTCTACGCAAATAATTTCTCCCATTTTTAATTATTTATTTATTTATTTTGGAGAGGTTTTTGCTATAAGGCGTGTGTGCTTGCCAGAGAGAAAGAGAGACATAAAATGTGAAATCACCCCCCAGGTAGGATGGCCCTTCTTCTCCATTCTCCTCTCAGGATCTTGGGCACGCACGCACACACACACCTGGCGAGAGCTGAAGCCACCGGGTCCAGGACTTGAACCATGGTCGACTACATTGGAGTTTTGAATGTAGGCTGGCTAGTTCAGACAAGCCAGTAAATCAAGGTGGAGTCTCTTGTTTCCTTAGTCTCTTACGCAAGGTAGATGAGTGTGTGTTCATATGCCACTGTTCCTCAGAGCAGCCTTCTCTCTGCCCTGGTTCTTCTATAATTCTGAGAGTAGTGTGTGTCGTTGGGTGGTGGGATTCTGGCTCTATTGTTCAATCTAGCGAGAGTGGTCACTGCAACTGCTCATGCACATCTCATGAAATTTTGTTGGTTTTTCAGGGATGTGAAGATTTGCAGGTTTGGGAACCAGCAGTTAGCATAATGGCTATGTCGCTGGACTCCCAGGAAGTCGACCGCGGTTCACGTCCCGGACCCGGTGGCTTAGAACTCACGACGGGCGCGTGTGCGTGCGTGCCCAAGATCCTGAGAGGAGAATGGAGGAGAAGGGATTGTGGCGTGACCGTCCCCTCTGGGGAGTGATTTCTCGCTTTCTGTCTCTATGTCTCTGTCTGGCGAGCGCACGCGCCCTATAGGAAAAACCTCTCCAAAAAAAAAAAAAAAAAAAAAAGATTTGCAGGTTTTTTGTCCTTGGGGCAGTTTCACTTTAGCAGTTGCTCAGTTTTCAAAGTAGCCTGGCTCTGTAGCTATTTGTATTCTAGGACTTGGAGTTAACAAGAGCAAGATTCCTCCCTGGAGTTATGTAGCTCTATGGATTTCAAGAGCTTCCTTTCACTGGACTGGGGCCATATGCAGTACTGAACTACCAGGCAGCAAGGAATACCCTCCATTCTGAGGTTTCTAGGGATCTAGTTACCTTTTCCAAGAAAGGAGAGTTGTTGCTGGTCTCAGCCAATGGGCTTAAGCTGGTTGGGTCTTTGACTCCTTTTCTATCCTGTTTCTCTCAAGTTTTCATGTTTCAGAAAACTTCAGATCTTTCATTTGTGATTTCAAGTGTTTCTTCTGGGAAATTTCAGTCAAAATGTGAATACTTATTTTATACCTCGATTGGAGAAGAGATGACAGATGAGTGCTTCCCAATGGTCATCTTCCTGTGTCCTCCATTGTGTAGTTTTCTATGTGCTTCAAGTACTTTGCCAAATAGTTCGTAAAAATGTAGTGATGTGTAAACTTAAGTATATAAAAGTATCTTAATCAAAGGATTAATTGTAATAATTAAAATTCTAATAATGCTGGTCAGCAGGTGGTACAGAGCTAGATCCTACATAGCCAACTGCCTGGTTTGAGTCCTGGACCCAGTGGCTGCATTCTTGACACATGTGTACACATGCCCAAAAATCCCAAGTGAAGATGGAGGAGAAGGGATTGCCATCCCCCTGGGAGTAGGGGTGATTTCTCACTTTCCCTCTCTCCTTGTTTCTAAATATATCTCCAGTGGGCACATGTGCCCTATAGAGATATATTTAGAAAAAAGAAAAGAGAGAACAAGAAAATGTCTAATAATGCAATAAATAATCGTAGCTATTTTGGTATTAAGTGTCATACATTCTTTCAATATTAATTCAGCTAAGTACTTTTCTTTGAACATTTATACTATGCCAGGTATATTATGCTAAGTCCTATAAAACATTTTCTCCACAGACTGGGTCCATGTGCCTTAAAGAACTTGCAATGCCAGAATGGAGACAAATATTGAGCTTATATTTGAAATAAACCTTTTTCATTTGTATATTTGGCTACTGTACAGCCATTGGGTGTAATGATAAAAAGGTATATTCATTGTCAATGAAAATGTCTGTATTATGTTGCTGAGTAAAGCAAATTCTAGGAGATTATGAACACCATTTAATTATGGAAAAATATAAAATTTGTTGCATACATAAAGTATTTTCAGAAACTAAAACTTGTATACTTAATATTATTAATAAACCTCAAACCACTTCATACTATTGAATTAACATCACCTATACATTAAGTGCTTATTCTCCTACTTTATAAATAAATAAAAATGACAAAATTTGTCAATTATTTCTTAGATAAACAAGCAAATAGCTGTGTTCACTTTCTTCAAAGAAAAATTTAAAATTACGGTAATATTTGGATTCAGTGTAAACTGTCCATGAAAAATCTCTTTCTATGGAACATTCTCATCCCTCAATTTTTGTCTGTGTAATAACTAGTATTGCACCTATAAACATGTATCTTCTAAAAAGACTGAGAAATACACAGAGATGAAAAAGAAGAATTTTGGCTGCCAAAATATGAGGGTCTATAATGATACCTGCAGAAATAAATAAAGAATGAAACAAACTATTTGGAAAATAAATGACACTAAAAGCTGTTCTTTGAAAAATAAATGCAATTGGCACACCATTAGCTAGAATAAGAAGAGAGGGCCAGCAAGTGGTGTAGTAGTTAAGGTGCTAGATTCCCACATGGCTAACTGCAGTTTGAACCCCAGACCTAGTAGCCTGCTTTATCACTTTCTCTCTCTCCCTGTGTCTCTCTCTCTCTCTCTGGTCAGCACATATGCCCTATACCAAATTATAAAATAATAATAATAAATAAAATTAAATAAATATTAAAAAAGAAGAGAGAAAGAAATGAAATAAATCACAATAGAAATGAAACAGGCAATATTACAACAGACATAAGAGAAATAAAATTGATAATTAGGAAATTTTATGAGTGACTAAATGGCTACAAACCAAAAAAATCTGGATGAAATGAACAAATTTCTGGACACATATAAATTATCAAGTATGAATCAAGAAGACATAGAAAGTCTGAATAAATCCATATAATGCAATAAAATTGAATCAACAATAAATAATCTCCCAACAAAACCCAGGTCCTGATGGCTTCGCATCTGAATTCTACTAAACTTAAAGAAGAGTTAACCTTGAGTCTACTCAAACTATTTCTAAAGATCCAAAAGTAAGGAACCTTTCCAAATTCAATTTATAAAGCCTCCAACACCTCCACCCCCAAAAGAGACAAGGGACATAAGAAAAAAGACAAACTACACACCACTATCTCTGATGAATATAGATGCAAAGATCCTCAACCAGATACTAGTAAATCTTATCCAACAACATATTAAAAAAAGATTATACACCACAACCAGATAGGCTCTATTCCAGGGATGCAAGAGTATTTCAACATACACAAAATCATAAACGTAAAACACCATATTAAAAGAAAGAAGATAAAAACTATATGATCATTTCAATTAGTGCAGAAAACATTCTATAAACTATAACATTCCTCCATGATTAAAACTCTTAGCAAAGTCAGCATTAAAGGTACATTGTTCAACACTATAAAAGCTGTCTATGAAAAACACATAGTTAACATTATACTGAATGGGGGAAAACTGAAAGCTTTTCCACTAAAAACTACAACAAGACAAGGTTGCCCACATTCTCCACTCCTTTTCAATATAGTACTGGAAACCCTTGCTCATGCAACCAGACAAGAGACTAAAATAAAATGCATTCCAATAGGGAAAGAAGTGAAAATATCTCTATATGCAGATGACATGATTATGTACAAAGAAACCCAAAATAATCTGCAAAAAATCTTCTGAAAGTGATAAATGAATACAACAAAGTGGCAGGATACAAAATCAACATACAAAATCTATAGCATTTCTATATATGAATAATAAGCAGACTGAGGTAGAATTGAAGAGAGTAATCTAGTTACCACAAAAAGTTTTAAGATAACTAGGAATAAATCTAACCAAAGACATCAAAGACTGCTGTAAGGAAAAACATAAAAATCTTTAAAAAGAAATTAAGGACACACAAAGTGAAAAAACATCCCATCTTCTTGGATTGGGAAAATTAATATAATAAAAATGACAATTCTAACCAAATTAATCCATTTATTTAATGAAATCCCAACCAAATTACCAGGGACATTCTTCCTGAAAAAACAATCTTAGAATTTGTCTGGAATCATAAAAAACACTACATATTGCTCAAGCAATAATATACAAGAAGAGTGGAGTGGGAGTCATCTTACTCTTTGACCACGTAACATACTACAAAGTTGTGATAATTAAACCAGCATAATACTGGCATAAAAACAAGCATCTAGACCAATGGAACAGAATAGAAATCCTGGAAATAAACCCCAAAATATATAGCCAACTGATTTTTTTTTTTTTGAGAAGTTTTTGCTATAGGATACATGCACTTGCCAGGAAGACAGAGACAGACAGAGAGACAGAAAGCAAGAAATCACCACCCCTCCATGGGGAATGGTCACACTGCAATCCCTTCTCCCTTCTCCTCTCAGGATCTTGGGCACACATGCACACGCACCCGTCATGAATTTAAGCCACAGGGTTGGGACTCAAACCACAATTGACTACATGGGAGTCCAGTGACATATCCATTATGCTAACTGCTGGTCCCTAGCCAACAGGTTTTTGACAGGTGGCATCACAATCCACTGGGGGAAACAAAATCTCTTCAACAAACTGTGCAGGACAAACTGGGTATGCATCTTCAGAAAGAAGGAATCTTTCGCCACTAACAAAAATCAACTCCAAATGGATTAAAGATCTAAACCTAAACCTCAAACTATAAAACTACTTGTGCAGAACGCCAAGGAAACTCTCGGAGGCAATAGAGTATGGAATGACTTCTACTTTTTAAAAAGACCCTTAAAGCACGGTCATTAATCCCAAAAA
This sequence comes from Tupaia tana, assembly GCA_026018925.1. Lineage (NCBI taxonomy): Eukaryota > Metazoa > Chordata > Mammalia > Scandentia > Tupaiidae > Tupaia > Tupaia tana. The sequence goes on along the minus strand of JAKSZU010000002.1, from coordinate 139,287,610 downwards.
TAGACAAGTGGAGTTACATCAGATTAAAAAGCTTCTGCATAGCAAAAGAAACAATAATAGAGTGAATAGACAGCACTTGGAATAGAAGAATATATTTAAAAACTATGCCTAAGATAAGGGACTAATAACCAGAATATACAGGGAACACAAACAGTTTCTTTGAAAAAAAAAATCAACCCAATTAAAGATGGGCAAATGAGCTGAACAGACAACTCTCAAAGAAAGACAAACAAATGACAAAAAAGCATATGAAAAAATGCTCAACACAATCCTCAATTATTATAAAGGAGATGCAAATCAAAACCACAATGAGATATCACCTAAACACAGTCAAAATGGCTAATATTAAAAAAATAAATAAATAATGATAAGTGCTGGTGAAGCAGTGGTGTAAGAGGAACACCCTACAGTGCTGGTGGGAATGTAAATTAGTACAAGCATGATGGAAAACAATATGGAGGTCCCTCATGGATCTATAAATAGTAATACTATACCCAGCAAATTTCACTCCTGGGTATCTACTTAAAGAACAGGTAAATGCTCAGTCAAAATAGCACTTGCTTATCCCCACTTATTGCAGAATTACCACAATTGCTAAGACATGGAACCACCCCAAAAGTCCACAAACAGATGAATAGATTGAAAAAGTATAAAACACGTACACTACAGAATACTACTTAGCCATGAGTAGTATTGCCAAAACAAGAAGATCTTGGCATTTGATAGAAAGTGGGCAAATATGGAAGATCTACTGCTGGGTGAAGCAAGCAGACTATGAAAGAAAGACATTTTATGTTATCACTCAATATATACCAAATGTTCATACTCTACAGCAGAAATTGAAATATTGGAAGACATGAAAGCTTGGAGAGCAATGATGACACTGGAGACAGTGCAGGAGGAGGGTGGAAAATGGACGAGAACAAGGGGAGAATAAAGGGGAATAAGAAAGCGAAACATTTAAAGGAACTCAAAGGGAAAGAAATTGGTTAAGTATAATGTATATGGTAATATCTTTGACTGAAAGAATGTACAGTGCATTTAAAATGGGAACATTCATTTGGTATGCTGTAATGATATACAGTGATTGGATGTAAGTATAATAATAATACTAGTGAAAAATTTCATAGAAAATGTATATTATAAAAAAGCCTGTGCAAGGATTGCATAATTTTATTGCACTAAAATACACTCAACATATTGTTACAACACAGAGTAAGATGTAGTTTGAGGCACTGAGATGAATAATACATTAACTCAAAAGGAGCTCCTATCACAGCAACATGAATTTGGCTAAAATTGAAGCTAGAACCAACATCAAACTTAGGGCGAAGCTTGGTTTAAAGAATGGTGAAGCCATTGAAGTTTCACAAAAATGTTATGGAGACTATTCCCCAAAGAAATCAGAGGTTTACAGATGGATAACTTCTTTTAAGAATGTATAAAACAATGTTGGGACCAGCAGTTAGTGTAATGGCTATGTCGCTAGACTCCAATGTAGTCAACCGCAGTTCGCGTCCCGGACCCAGTGGCTTAAAACTCACGCCAGGTGCGTGTGCATGCGTGCCCAAGATCTCAAGAGGAGAATGGAGGAGAAGGGACTGCGGCATGACCATGCCCCCTGGGGGGTGATTTCTCGCTTTCTGTCTGTCTCTCTCTGTCTGTCTGGCGAGCTCATGTGCCCTATAGCAAAAACCTCTCCAATAAAAAAAAAAAAAAGAATGTATAAAACCATGTTCAAGATGAAGCCTCTGCAAAGGTAAACCATCTACATGAACTTGCCAAAACCAAACAAACAAAACAAAATACAAACAAACAAAAATTGTATCTGGCTTGTGCCCTAGCTAAATGGAAGTTTCAAATAAGTTGGTTAAGATCCTGAAGGATTTCTTCAAAAAACCGTAACAGGAGACAACACTTGACTTTGCTAGTTTAACTCTGGGACAAAGCACAGAGTATATAGCTGTCAAGAAGTGAAAGTGGCCCAGTGAACAAAACTAGACTGGTCAAAAGCAAAGACGCTCAAAGTATTATGCCTGTTGACTTTGTGGAGCACAAAAAACAATAGCATCTGATCATTATAAGAATATTTTGAGAAAATTAGCTGAAAATTTTGCAGAAAAATGTCTGAGAAAGCTTTACCAGACTACTTTACTGCTATAATAGCCTCACCTCAAGAAACAGACAATATTGTGATCTTTTCTATGAATGGAAAATAACTAGGTATCTACTTTACAGTCTTGATTTGGCTCTTTATGACTTATTTTCTATCCTAATCTTAAAAACAAATGAACAGAAAAACATTAAAAAGCACATTTTTTTCTTCAATTCATAATGTAAAAAAGACTGTACTGAAATTATTAAATTCCCAGAACTTTCACCTATTTGGGGATTGACTAAGTAGCTGGTACAACATTTTGATAGACCTTATTTAGAAATATCAAGTTGAATTCCATTTTCCACGAACTTTTTGAAGGACCCCATATTAGATATAATTTTTTTTTTCTTAATTTGACAAAGGGTAGATGTGCTTCTCAGGGAGAGAAAGAGAGAAGCAAAGTGAGAAAGTACCCACTTTGAGATACGGTCATGTTAAAATTTCTTCTCTACCATGACTCCCACCTGTTGGCATTTTGGACATGGACTTTTTTTTTCAAGCCACTAGGTCTAAGGATTAAATCATGGTGTTAGTCATGTATTATTGAGCCAATGTAATCACCATACCATGGACTGTACTAGTTTTTTCTTTTTACTTCTCTAATTTATCTATGTGGGTACTGATGATCTTCACTGAAAACAATGTATAATATTTATTCTAAGGGGAAAGCTCATTAATCAACACTGGCAATTCAGTGTTCCTTTTAAAAGTCTTGGGAAAGAATTTCAGGTATCTGTAAACACATCTCCTTTAAGTCATTAAAATTTCTTACAGTGGAAAATGCAAAAGTTTAAATGAATAGCATGAACAGACCACATATATCAATTGTACAGTTGTTTAGGTTTCTACTTAGAGAAACCTAACTATGTAGCAAATTGTAGCCCTTGTATGCCACTTGAAAAAGATATATGTACCCCTAGGACCTGCAGTTAGCATAATGGCTATGTCGCTGGACTCCCACATAGTCAACTGAGGTTCGAGTCCCGGACCCGGTGGCTTAAACTCATGTGGGGTGCGTGTGCGTGCATGCCCAAGATCCTGACAGGAGAATGGAGGAGAAGGGATTGTGGTGTGGCCATCCCCCATGGGGGGGGTGATTTCTTGCTTTCTGTCTCTCTGTCTCTCTCTGTCTGGCACGCGCCCTATAGAAAAAAACTCTCAAAAAAAGAAAATGATATATATATACGCCCCGACCCCCACTAATAGCATAAAAAAATGGAGAAGAAAGGATTGCCATGTGACCACTCCTTGTTGGGAAAGCTTTTCCCTCTTTCTTAGCCTAACAAGGACACTTGCCCCAACCCACTTACACCACTCCCAGGCCAGCGATTAATCTGCATAGCAATTCTCACCTTCAATCATTCTGTATCTGTTATGTGACTTTAAAATATAAAATGTCTACCGTACTTATCATACAAATTGTACCTATTGAATAAATATTAAAGGTTAAACAATTAATAGCAGAGTGAGCATCAGGGAGCAGTATGGAGCTGCCCAGGGAGCATGGAGCTGCAGAAACAATATGACTCATCTCATCCCACACATCTCTGAACTCTCAGTTGAAATCCACAGCTCAGACCAGGTGCACATGTTCTTTCAAAACTGGGAGCCCTTTGTCACATCTAGTTCCAAAGACAAAAGTGCAGGTTGCTTGATGAGCATCAGAGAAACAACTACAGAGAGATTGCGGATCTCTTCCTTCCCCATACCTCTGAATGCTCAAAGTTAACTTCCCAGAAATTAGGAAGACATGTATAATCCATCAGATGACCAGAAACTACTGCAGTGGCACAAGAAATATGAGAAACCAAGGAAATATCTCTCCCCCAAGGGAAAAGAACAGCCCTTCATCATCCACAGACAATATAATGGCTCTTGTGGAAATGTCAGATAAAGAATTCAGAATATTTATAGTGACAAAACTAATTGAGATGCAAGACAAGTGAGACAACAAACTCCAGAAGGTGCAGGAGAAAAGCAAGAACAAGCTCCAGGAGATGAGGAAGTTCTTCCACAATTGGAAATAAAAGATATACACCATAAAAAATAATGAAATGGAGCTGTTAGAGATGAAGGCTATAATACAGGAAATCAAGATCTCCCTGAAAAGTATTAAAAGCAGATTAGACCATGCAGAAGATCAAATCTTGGATGTAAAAGACAAAACCTCTGACCTAGAAAAAATTACCAAAAAGACTGAGAAAATAACCAAAAAAATGAGAATAATATATGAGAAATACCAAATACCATTAAAAATCCAAACATCCATATAATCAGTATCCCAGAAGGTGCAGAAACTAATAAGGGCATTGATAATGTATTCCATGAAATCCTGGAGAAAAGCTTTTCAAAATAAATGAAAAACAATTTCAGTCAAGAATGCTATCTCAGGAAAGCTAAAGACAGACAGACAGACATACCTGGCATATCTTTCCATATCTTTAATATGTGAAGAAAAGATAAAAACATTCTCAGAAGAACAAAACCAGAAAGAATTTACCAACACCAGACCATCTCTTCAAGAAATTATGAAGGGAGGGGACCAGCAGTTAGCATAATGGCTATGTCACTGAACTCCCACGTAGTAGATCACAGTGCAAGTCCTGGACCTGGTGGCTTAAACTGATGCCGGCCACGTGTGTGTGTGCCCAAAATCCAGAGAGGAGAAGGGATTGTGGCATGGCCATCTCCACCCTGAGAGGTGAGTTCTCGCTTTCTGTCTCTCTGTCTCTCCCTGTCTCTCTGGCTAGTGCATGTGCCCTGTAGCAAAAACCTCTCCAAAAAAAAAAAAAAAAAAAGAAAAGAAAAGAAAAGAAATTCTGAAGGGAATGCTATCTCAGGAAAGCTAAAGACAGACAGACAGAAATAAGAGACCAAGAAACCACTAAGAAAATGGCAAACTCAATGGTAGGGACAGGTCCAGAAATATCAATAACATTGGATAATAGCTTCCAGGATTTAAATGGAAATGTTGGACCACAGTAACACTGCAAATTCAACAGAGGAGAGATTAATTACATGAGACTGAACTGGTGAAATAGAATGTTATGACTTTTGACTAAGCATTACTAATTTTCTTCTATGCTTTGTTTTCCAGATTTAAGTATTTTTGCTTTCTTTTGAGTTGTTGATAGGTTCTGCAAGTTGTTAATATTTTTTTAATTGAAACATAAACTTTTCTCCCTTCCTGAGCCTTCTAGGATTGGAAAATATTTGGGAGTATTCTTATTTTTTGGCAGAGTTTGCATAAGTTCAATAATACCTGTTGCCTGGCATCAGAAATTAGAAATACTGGTTTTTGTCAGTATTGGAAATACTGGTTATTTGACAGGAATGTCATATCTGCATATATGACCAGAAAGCTAAGGAACTAAGTTAGATCTTAAGAAAGCCAACAGAACCTCTTGGAAAGATTGCCTTGCACCATAAACAGTTCTGCCTAGCAGATAAGTAAAGAATGTCACTTCTGGACAGGCCCAAAAACCTCTCGAGTATAAGTACTTAAATGTATAATCAGATGGTGAATTCCTGACTTGGCTCAGTAGCCTTGGGAGGCTCTTAAAAGAGCCTAATCTGAAGCTCCTTATAAAAGATTCTAGCAAAGTGAACTGAATCAATTAATATTTTTATGGCGCTTTGTACAAATTAAGACCAAATTAAGACCAAATTAAGACTAAACTTTTTTTTTTTCAAATAAATTAGTTATCCTTCTCTTTGTTAAAAGGGAGACTGGAGAGAGAAAAAATTGTTTCAGAAGAAGACTATAATGCACTTGTTACTAGATTTTTCCTCTGTCCATATTTGTTTTTTGAGTTTTTAGTATCTACCTATTGTTTGAACAGAATCCTACCCTTTATTTTGGCTTTAAGACTTAAGCAAATTTTTCTTAACCTTCTTTAATTTAATTTATTAAAGCTAAAACTATTTTTTAATTAAAAAAATTAGAAGGCTAAAAACCAAAAAAATTAATAAAAACATACCTATTTAATGACCACAGTAAGCTATATAGCCTCAGCTAAGTGCTACTTTATAGTATATTCATTGCATTCACTGAGTTTTTTGCCTAAAGTCAGACATGTATTCATAGATATGTTTTTATCAACCATACTTACTATTGAAAGTATTTAGTTTAATTAAGAACTTTTTTGAATCAATAAAATGTAAAAAGAAAAACAAATTACACTGATAGGGAGAAAAAAAAAAAAAGAAAAGAGTGACCCCAATATCCTAAGACTTGGTCAATATCACAAACATTTAAGAGGCTGACCAAAAGATGGGAAATTGTTAAATTAAACAATTTTGGCCTAAAATAGCCACTATATCACTATATTCCCAAATTTGAATTCCTATAAATAAGCCAGAATCATAAATATTAGACTGTTTTCCTGAGCTGGTTGCTAAATTATAGCTAATCATACTAGCCACACCTAAGTCAATCACAAAAAGCCCATCTTTTGGTCTGTGTGTTCAGTCTGCCATTCATCTGAAAGCAATCCAATTGATTCTTTACCTCACTGCTTCATTTTTAGTTTTGTTTGTCATTTCCCCTTTTCTAGAACTTAAATACTGAGTTGACCATAAGGTTAGCCAGAGTTGTCCAGAAGTCCAGGGACAACTGCCCAATTTAAATCATGTAAACATTTGCTCAATTAGAACTCTATTAAATTGGATGTTTTATTTTTCTTTTAACATAAAAAAAGTGAAAATAAACTGTAAGGTCTGGGGGAAGGGAAAAGAAACATGGCGGAAACATTCCCCCCGGTAGAACTTTCCTGTTTTCCGCATCTGGCCTGCCATCACCAACGGACTTTCCCGCCCTTCAGCATTAGGCGCCTCTGCCAAACTTGAACAGAAACAGTGAACTTCATTGGCCAGGCAAGAACCTGTGGTGACCACCTATTGGACAACAGCCCTTTAAGAACAAGCAGCACCCACCCTGGGCGTGACTCTGGAGGCTGAGGGACCTCACTGAGAGCGCAGAATAAATTATGCTGGTTTTATTAAACCCCAAAGCCTGGCTCTGGTATTTTCATTCTTGCTGCCTCTGACTGCCACCGCTCCCAAATAAAACCTAACATAAACCATGTAATTTATATAGTGGCTTATAAAGCAAGTTATTTAAAGACTCTTAAAGTATGTATGTCCCTTACTTAAAAATTTTATAACTTTGGAAAATATATAATTAGTCTGTACTTTCTTTTCTTATTTTAAAAAGGTTTATATATTTATTTATTTATTGTAATTTTTCAAGACATCAGGTCAGCCCCTTAGTGACCAGGGCACCTGCCGGTCTATCTACGTTTTATTGGATTCTATATGGCCTGAATTCATCATAGGGCCAATTATATAAAAAATGTTTTAAAATTTTCTGCATTCTTTTTTTTTTTTTTTGAGAGGTTTTTGCTATAGTGTGCATGTGCTCCTCACCAGAAAGACAGAGAGAGATAGAGAGACAAAAAGGGAGAAATCCCCCCCCCCCCCCCGGGCGGGGGGGGGGTGGGGGGGGATGGCCATTCTGCAATCCCTTCTCCATTCTCCTCTTGTGATCTTGGGCATGCATACACACACACCCTGCTTCTTTTCTTCTTAATGCTTTGGTATTTGTGGCTTGTTTGACTAAGGAGAGATTGCTGCTCTCATGGTATAGTTATTTTCTAAAGACAGTAGATTGTACTTGGGAACACAGCTTTCATATGCAAATTGACCATTTCCTTATCTAACAGTCACACACTGAGCCAACATTTTATTTGTGGTAAATCACCCCAGGGCTAGATAATACACAATAGAAACCAGGCCTATAGTCCAAAACCCCCTGGAATTATGGAGCCAGTGGCTCCCCATTTGGTCCTGCATTGTGGAATGCTCCATTCTTTCAGGAAATATAAATAATAAATTTTTCTTTCAATAACATCAGCCTATCTGTGTCATCACTCAGTATACCTCTCTAAATTATACGATGGGTATAGTTTCAATACAAAGTTAATAGAACCCATTGTCAAAAATTGTTAATGTACATAGATATTATAAAGAGAACACCTTGCAGCATTAAAAAGATGTGAGTTAAAATGCAAACAGAAGTTGTGTATATGTGAGTAGGAAAGTGGAAAGGATAAGTAATAATAACATACATTTTAAAAATGCATCACCTGAGAAACATGCTTGTTTCAAGAAATTTGGAAGAACAAGAAACAAAGGAATATTTGACCTACATAGTATGAAATGGAACTTACCATTTTTAAACTCAGTTTTATCTAAAAAAAAAAAAAGATGAAGAAAGAGATATAGAGGTGTTATCAATTTTATCATTCAGTAGAAATAATCTTATGCTTTTGTCAGCGTGACTTAATTTCATAGCTTCAGAAAAATCAAAGTTATGATTTTACTTGAATCCAAAAAGTCAGAGAAAAGAACATTGAGAATAGTCCTCTGCGTGTGCAGACATGTATCCTGGGTATGCATGTGCAAAAGAGAATGAACTTTGGAAAGAAAATATTTACTCCTCCCTTAGAAGAGTTGATAGAATACAGGGTGGACAGCAGGGAACATACCTTCCTGGAAGCAATCTGATCATAAGGATCAAATTTCAGAGTTGTTATCCAAAAAAAAGACCTTGAGGAACACAACAGTGAATCATTTAATCTACTTAACAAGTCAATGACCTCATCATAAGGCTGCTACAAACTTCTGAAGCATAGAGGATAGAAAGACAATAACTGAGTGAAAGGGAATAATCCGAATGAGAAAAGAAAAGAGGGAAAAGGTTGAAATACAACACAGAGTAGAATTTAGTCACAGAAATAGTAGAGAATACTAGAATCAAAGTAGAAGTAAGAAAAAATAGAAGGCTGAAGAAGAGAAATGAGAGAGAGAGAAAACAAACAAACAAAAACCTCATCTCGAATAGAATTTCACCGAGTGCTGGAAGAAAACACTACCATTGATAGTTATTTGTTGACATTAAGTTGAAGAATAAAACATAGGAGGCCATAGAAATAATCAAACTAGTTATTTTTTTAAGATTTTTTTTTCCATATGAAGGGTACACTCTCTAGAGAGACAGAGAGAGAAAAAGTGAGAAATCATCCCCCAGGGGGATGGTCATGTTGCAATCCCTTCTCCATTCTCTTCTCAGGATTTTGGGCCTGCATATGTATGCACCTGGCATGTTTTTCAGTCCACTGATTCTGGTATTCAAACCACAGAGTTGACCATGTGGGGTCCAGTGCATTAACCATCCCACCACTTGCTGGCCCATGATTAAACTTGTTTTAGAAGATTAAAACTTTTTAAAATACACTTATGAAAGAGTAAAAGTAGCAAACTAAGAGTAAAGAAAAACATGATGTCAATTATTATGTTTTTAAATGTGTATTTCTTCCATGAGCAAGAGAGACAGAAACAAACAGAAAGAAAGAGAGACAACACTTCCAATAGGGGTGTTCACTACACAGTCCAATTGCATTTTCAGCTAGCCCGAGAGCATGGGCACTTGTGTGTTCAGAAAACTTAAAAGGGTCTCCACATGTGAACCTGGAAATTTCTACATCAGTCAACTTCACAAAGCATCATGTTTTACTGTTGTGCCATCAGTTGGCCCATAAATAATTTTTTAGCATTCACTTCCACTGTATTACAAGCCTTATATTCCCACCAAGGACATGTCAATTCATAGACCAGTTTACTCTAACATTCTAAATCCCCAAAGTAGCCTCCCTAACTTCAAACCTCTCTACCTATTATGAGCTTGTTTTCTCTTTCTTTTTCCTTCCTTCCTTCCTTCCTTCCTTCCTTCCTTCCTTCCTTCCTTCTCCTCTCTCTTTCTTTTTCTTTCTTTCTTTCTTTCTTTTCTTTCTTTCTTTTCTTTCTTTCTTTCTTTCTTTCTTTCTTTCTTTTTCTTTTTCTTTCTCTCCTTCCTTCCTTCCTTCCTCCCTCCCTCCCTCCCTCCCTCCCTCCCTCCTTTCTTTCCTTCTTTCTTTCTCTTTCTTTCTTTTCTTTCTTTCTTTCTTTCTTTCTTTCTTTCTTTCTTTCTTTTTTCTTTCTTTCTTTCTTTCTTTTCTTTCTCTCCTTCCTTCCTCCTTTTTCTTTCTTTCTTTCTTTCTTTCTTTCTTTCTTTCTTTCTTTCTTTCTTTCTTTCTTTCTTTCTCTCCTTTCTTCCTTTCTTCCTTCCTTCCTTCCTTCCTTCCTTCCTTCCTTCCTTCCTCCCTCCCTCCCTCCCTCCCTCCTTTCTTCTTTCTTTCTTTCTTTCTTTCTTTCTTTCTTTCTTTCTTTCTTTCTTTCTTTCTTTCTTTCATCTTTCTTTCTTTCTTTCTCCCTTTCTTTCTCTCTCTTTCTCTTCTTTCTTTCTTTCTTTCTTTCTTTCTTTCTTTCTTTCTTCTTTCTTTCTCATTCTTTTTCTTTTTATTTCCTTTTCTCTCTGTCTTTCTCTTTATTTTCCTTTTTGTCTTTCTCTCTCTCTCTTTCCTTTTCTTTTCCTTCCTTTCTTTCCTCTACCAGTTTCCCTAATCTTGCCTATTGACTTTTTTCTATTTCCTCAATTCTGTTTGAATCTTTTAAAAAGTTTTTAAAATTATTTTTCTCTTAATTTTATTTATTATTTTTATTATTTGACCAGAGAGAGACAGAGATAGAGGGAGAGAGAGAGAGATGGTGAGAAAGTAATTCACCAAGTCTGGGACTTGAATTGCAGATGGCCATGTGGGAGTTCAGTGCTCTTAACCACCACGCCCCTTCCCCACCAGCCCCCTTTTTGAGTCTTTTATCCTCTTCCATATAAGATAAGGTCCTCAGTTCCAATCTCCTGAACCGTTTATTCTGTTATGAAACTCAACTTCTTGTGCTTATCATCATTCTAACTCTTAATCTTGCAAAATTGGAAAGGAGTATCATTATTCTACTTTCCAGTTCCATATTTCAAAGCAGTAGAATAAACTTACTTGAGGAAAAAATACTCTAACATTTTTGCTTATACATTAGTATAACAACTTATTTCAAATGGCCTTTCATATCTGGGAAAAAGCCTCTTTAATCATTTCTTGTCAGAAACTACTTCAGTTATCTGGACAATTATTCCAAATATTTATTATTATCAGCAGATTCTTTAGTCTTTTGTTATAGTGTATATGCACTCACTGGAGACAAGAGAGATAAAGAGAGGGAAAGTGAGAAATCCCCCTAATAAAGAATAGCAATGTCATAATCTCTTTTCCTCCACTCTTTTCTCCAAATTTTGGGAACGGATGCACATGTATCCTGTTTGATTTTAAGCCTTTGGATCTGGGCTAGAAGTCTAATTCTAACCATCATGCTACCTGCTGGTCCCATTATCAGCAGATCTTAATCCAGCCTTATCTCCTCATTTTCAGAAAGCTAGTTTGTCTTGTAATTAACAAATTAAGAAACTACATGTTTATAGATCAGCATATGGTATAATGATTACATCGCCGAACTCTCACATGGCCAACCATGGTTCGAGTTCTAGACTCTGAAGCTTGAAACTCATTCCAGGCACGTATATGTGCATGCCCCAAATTCCAAGGGGACAATAAAGGAGAAGGGATTATGGCATGGCCATCCCCTCTGGGAAGTGATTTTTTTATATTCTGTCTCTGTCTCTATCTCTTCGGCAAGTGCACACTCCCTATAACAAAAGTATCTCTCTAAAAAAATTTTTTAAAAAAACTGTTTATATTTCTATTTGTTAGCATTGCATCTAGTTTTTTTCATTGTTGTTTTTTAATTTGTTTTAATTCTTTACAGAAGTAGTTTCTTTTTTCCTTTTTTTTTTTTTTTTTTTGCTATAGGGCACATGCGCTCGCCAGAGAGACAGAGAGAGAAAGAGAGACAGAAAGCGAGAAATCACCCTCCAGGGGTGATGGCCACGTCACAATCCCTTCTCCTCCACTCTCCTCTCAAGATCTTGGGCACGCATGCACATACGCCCAGCAGGAGTTTAAGCCACCAGGTCCAGGACTCGAACTGTGGTAGACTACATGGGAGTCCAACAACACAGCTATTACGCTAACTGCTGGTCCCAAGAAGTAGAGTTTCTTTTTCACTTTCTAGCACCTCAATTCCAAAAGAGGAACTTGACTTTCATTTAGTCACTTTCATATAGCATGAATATATTTCCCAAAAAGCATGTATTGAAAACTTAATCCCCAAAACAACAGTTTCTAGAGGTGGGGCCTAATGAGAGGTTTTTAGGTCATGAGGGCTCAACCTCAAGGATGGCTTAATGCCCATGATGAAAGGGCCTGAGGCTTATATTTGTATCTTTTATGTGCTATTTCTCTTTTTCTCTCTGCCTTTCACCCTTATCTCTCACCTTGTCTTCTGTCATTGGATGGCAAAGTAAGAAGACCCTCTTCAAGTGTTGCTGCCGTGACACTGGAGTTGCCAGCTCCCAGAACTGTGAGAAATAATTTATGTATGAATTACCCTCTCCATGGTATTATATTGTAGCTAGATATTGTAGCAACACAAAACAGACTAATATAGCACATTTGCCATTATGTTAATATTTACATTTTACTTAAAAGTGACTATAAATGTTATTCACTATATAATCATATAGTAAAAGAAGCTTAAATTTCTGTTCTTCTACATGATTTTTCTTGGATTTATATATTGCCTCCTTTTCATTTCCTATTCCAGTCTTGATTTTTATAAATTTTGCAATTTTAGGTATCTTTATAAGTGAAATCATGCAGTATTTGTTTTTCAGTGTCTGGAATATTTCACTGAACATAATGTCCTCAAGGTAAAGTTATGTTGCTGAATAATGCAGAATTTTCTTCTTTTTAGAGGTTAGATACTATTCCATCCATATATGAGAAAAATTCAGAAAGTTTGTGCAAATGTGGAATATGAGCTTTTTTGTGTTTGCAAGAAATTTTGAAATTCATACATAGCTTTTTCACAATATGTATTTTCATGAACATTTTGAATACCCCACTCCTCAAGTATACCATATTTTCTTTAATCATTCATCTGTCGGTGGACATTTAGATTGTTTCCATATTTTAGATACTCTGAAAAATGCTGCAATGAACATGAGTATGCTTATATTTCCTTGAGTTTGTGATTTTAATTCCTTTGGATGTATTTCCAGAAGTGGGTTTGACAGATCATATTGTACTTTTACTTTTTAATTTTTGAGGGGCTGCCACAAACTGAAAAGCATCACGCACTGGGTACTTGCTGGTGATCTGATGTTAAGGATTATTGATAAGTGACAGACTATAGACAAGCAGTGTGCTACAGACAAGAGCTGCATTGCTGTATAGCTGTGTACAGTCAGGGTCCTGACTCAGTGAACTGCCAACTACCAACAAGGCGTATGCATGGCTGAGTGCTGGCTGGGTCCTGACTCTGCCAGCTGCTTGCTTGCTTACCTGTGTGAAGACTTAGGTCTTCACTCTGCACGCTACCTGCAAGTGGTGGGTTATAGACAGAACGCCATTTTGCTCTTCTAACTTTCTAACTTTTTGATATTTCTTTTTATTTTCCATTTTTTCCCAGTCCATTAAACACTGGTTTGACAAAGCCAGTTTATCGAAAATGATTTATATGCAAAACCAATAAAATGACACATTTTATTTTCCATAAAAAAGCAGGAAAAATTAATTCCTTTGAAAATATAAACTGAATAATTCAGGTTGGCTACTATAGACTCCAGCTGAATGTGAACTGGAAAACAGAGATATAAAAAATCTCCAAATCAAAACAATTTGTTCCATCACTATATTTATAAATGCATACAAAGATAACATATTTCAGTTAACAACCAAGGAAGAATTTTATCCAATATTTGATACTTTCCAAAATTCAAAATCATCTAGACATAAGGGAAATCAATGTTACTCATGGTTTTCTTGAGATAATTTCTCTATAAAATAAAAAGGAAAACAAATTAACGTTTCAACACAGCAATCAAAATAATTTCTCAATGAATTTTTTAGGAGGAACAACATAATATTCTTTAAAACCTTAATTACATGCAAATATATATATATATATATATATATATATATATATTTCTTTGATAATCATTATCAAATATAGTTTTAAACATGTACACTTGCCAGGCAAATCCCCATTTACTGCATCAGAATCTGTAATGTTGTGATCTACAATTTTTATCTTAAACAAGCTACCCCTGTGAGCTTTACGCACATTAATAATAGCAACTGTTTGGCAACCTACATCTAAACAAACAAAACGAATCAAGAGGAAGAATTAATTTCACGAATTTGGAAACCGCCTGCAACTTAGATACATTGGAGGAAAAAATTGAAGATTTAGCTTCCAAATGACAATTTAATTATAATTCCTGAAGTAACTTTCCCCAGCTTCTCACTAAAGAATACTTTTTTTTGGAGAAGTTTTTGCGATAGGGCACATGCGCTCACCAGAAAGACAAATAGACAGAAAGCAAGAAATCACCCCCATGGGAGATAACCATGCCACAATTTCTTCTCCTCTATTCTTCTCTTGGGATCTTGGGCATGCATGCACACATGCCCCATGTGAGTTTAAGCCACTGGGTCCAGGACTTGAACTGCATTGACTATATGGGAGTCCAGCAACGTAACCATTACGCCATCTGCTGGTTCCCAAGAGATAGTTTTAAATAAATAAATAAAAGTTTCCTAGAACATTACAAAAAAAAAAGATTGATAACTACTGATGTCAAAATCTAGGGGAGACATTATTTACTGTAAAGGAGGTGGAGCTAATCAAGAAAACTTTTCTTTTACAAACTACATATCCCAGTATTATTTAATCCCATAAAGGCATTCGAAAAATATGTTAAAAGGCACTTGGATCACCTCTCACTATCTATTATATGATTCATAAAATCAAAGTTTACATCGAATATAAAGCTTAAAGCTACTCTCTAAGCTTCAATACTGACTTCCAAGTTCAGGGATGTATAAGCTGATTTTTCTCTTCAGTACATGAATGCAAATAGAGAAAATACATTTCATTCCTCCCACTACCAAGGAGAAAACAATTTAGAATATTCAGTTTTGGGGTATGATGTAAGAGGACGTGATAGACATTTGATACAAAGTGCATGTCTATAGAAGATAGCATGCTAAGTGAAGTAAGCCAGACTATAAAAAACAGACATTGCATGTTCCCTCTCAATATATACTGAAAGTCTTGATTTTATGGCCAAAACTGAAAAATTGGAAGGTATAATAGCAGAAACAGCAAGTGTAGATATGAAAGACTGTATAGGAACAAGTGAGCAGTTGAGAGTGGGTAGGAAGAGCTCAGGGGGGAAAAACAAACATTTAATAGATACAAGAATGGAAAGTTATTGTGAATGGTAATATTTTTTGACTACCTTGACTTGACATGCTATGTACTTAAGCTTCATATATGTACCATGATTAAATGTAAATAAAATTGATTCTTTTTACATTAGGTAAAATTCAAAGCCATTTCTCTTCCTTGGGGCATTTGGCAAGTCTTAGAAAAGTAGAGGGTTAGGTTTACAGGTGAGGTCTTACTTGTGGAAGAACAACCTACTGTAGCTCTAACAACTATGTCAACTGGAAATTAAAACTGCAATGAAATGACAGTATGCACAGTATTGCAATTTACTTTTCATAGTACAAACAAGTTTGTAAAAGTGTATAATGCCATACTAGTACATGCAATCTGTACATACAATGGTATATATAATAATGTTTCAAGACACAGTTGATTTTATTTTCCTGGAGAGAACTGAATGTGCCTAAAGTCACCATTCATTTATTTTTTTAAATTTACTGTTTATGAGAATACAATAAGTGTAATTTTTTAGTGTAGAATTGTATTAGTTTAGCACACACAGATTTGTGTAATTGATACCACATTCAGGATATGGAACAGTTCTATCAGTTCCTGAATTACCTGTAGACACATTCCTAATGACAGTCCTAATTTATAATTCTGCATTCTTTTTATTTTTTTTTTTGGAGAGGTTTTCGCTATAGGACGCATGCGCTCGCCAGACAGAGAGAGACATAGAGACAGAAAGCGAGAAATCACCCCCCAGAGGGGATGTTCACGCCGCAATCCCTTCTCCATTCTCCTCTCGGGATCTTGGGCATGCACGCACACGCGCCCAGCGTGAGTTTTAAGCCACCAGGTCCAGGACGCGAACCACGGTCGACTACGTGGGAGTCCAGCAACATAGCCGTTACGCTAACTGCTGGTTCCCATAATTCTGCATTCTTAATGACATTCTTTTTTTATTTTTTGAGAGGTTTTGCTATAGGGTGCGTGCACTTGCCAGAAAGACAGAGAGAGACAGAGAGAGAGAAAACAAGAAATCACCCCCTAGGGGGGATAGCCACGCTGCAATCACTTCTCCTCCATTCTCCTCTCAGGATCTTGGGCACGCACACACACACGCCTGGCATGAGTTTATGCCACTGGGACCAGGACTCGAACCATAGTCGGCTACATGGGAGTTCAGCAATATAGCCATTACGCTAACTGTTGGTCCCTCTCGTTGTTTTGATCTGCATCTTCCTTACGATGAGGGATGTTGAGCACTTTTTTATATGCTTTTCAGCTGTTTGTATGTCTTCTTTAGAGATGTGTTTATTCAGCTAATTTTCCCATCTTTTAATTG
The DNA here is from genome assembly GCA_026018925.1 of Tupaia tana. NCBI lineage: Eukaryota > Metazoa > Chordata > Mammalia > Scandentia > Tupaiidae > Tupaia > Tupaia tana. The sequence continues at coordinate 139,270,820 of JAKSZU010000002.1, read as the reverse complement.
GGTTAATAGTTTTCTTCCAGATAAGCTGCTTGAGTTCTCTGTGTATTCTGGTTATCAGCCCCTTTATCTGAGGCACAGTTAGCAAATATTCTCTCCCATTGTCAATTCACACTAATTGTAGTGTCCTTTGCTGCGCAGAAACTTCTTAATCTAATGTAATCCCCCTGTCTATTTTGGAGATTATTGCCTGTACTTTGGGGGTCTTATTTAAGAAGTCTTTGCTACTGCCATGTCTCACAGAGTTTCCCCAGTGTTTTACACCAGTAGTTTCATAGTTTACAGTCTTAGGTTTAGATCTTTGATTCACTTTGAGTTGATTTTTGTTAATGGTGATAGGGGTTAAGATTCATCTTTCTACAGGTGAATACCCAGTTTTTTCAGTACCATTTGCTGAAAGATTTTCCTCTTATCACTGGATTGACTGGTACCCTTTGTCAAAGATCAGTTAGCTGTATGTTTTGGGGTTTATTTCTGGGTCTCTACTTTGTTTCATTGGTCCTCAGGTTTGTTTTTGTGCCAATACCATGCTGCTTTGATTGTAACAGCTTCACAATATATTTTTGGTTTAGGAAGTGAGATGCCCCCCACACCACTCTTCTTGTGCAGGATGGCTTTAGAAGTATGGGGTCTTTTATGATTTCAGACGAATTCTATGATTGTCTTTTCTAGATCTGCAAAGAATGTCTTGTAATTTTATAGGGATTACAGTAAATATGTAGATTAATTTGGGAAGGATTACAATTTTAATTATATTAATTCTGCCAATCCTGGAACGTGGAATGTCTTCCACTTTTTTGTGTCCTTTTTGATTTCCTTTTTAAGGTTTTCATAGTTTTCCTTATAGAGGACTTTGACTTCCTTGGTTAGTTTTCTTCCTAGGTATCTTATACTTCTTGTGGCAATGGTAAATGGTATTACTTTCTTCAGTTCTGTTTCTTTCTTCTTGTTGTTTGTATATAGAAATGCTATAGATTTTTGTAAGTTAATTTTGTACCCTGCCACTTTAATGTATGCATTTATTACTTCGATAAGTTTTCTTTTGAATGCTATTAGGTCTTCTCTGTATACAGTCATGTCATCTGCAAACACTGATAATTTCAGCTCTTCTTTCTGTATTTCAATTCCTTTGATTTCCTTTTCTTGTCTGATTGCATTGGCTAGGACTTCCAGTACTATGCTGAATAGAAGTGGAGAAAGAGGACAGCCTTGTCTTGTACCAATTTTTAGTGGAAAAGCTTGCAGCTTTTCCTAATTCAGTATAATGTTAGCTATAGTTTTTTCAGAGATGACTTTTATTATGCTGAGAAAGGATCTTCTATGCCAATTTTACTGAGTCTTAATCATAAAGGAATGTTGTATTTTGTCAAATGCTTTTTCTGCATCAATAGAAATTATCATGTGGTTTTTATATTTCTTTCTGTTAGTATGTGTATTACATCTATAGTTTTGCCTATGTTGAACCACCCCTGGCATCACTGGAATAAAGCCTACCTGATCGTGATGAATAACCTTTGTTATATGCTGTTGAATATGGTTAGCAAGTTCCTTGTTGAGAATTTTTGCATTTATATTCATCAGAGGTATAGGTTTGTAGTTTTTCTTTTTTGTCATATCCTTATCCATTTTGAGAATGAGGGTAATAGAGGCTTTATAGAATAAATTTAGAAGTATTCTTTCCTTTTGGATGTCTGGAAATATTGTGGGTAGAATGGGGGTTACCTCTTTTTTTAAAAGCTTTGTAAAATTCAGCAGTGAAGCCATGAGGACCTGGACTTTTCTTTGTTGGGAAGTTATTTATTACTGAATCTATCTCCTTGCTTGTTGTAGGTCTATTCAGGCTTTCTATGTCCTCCTGTGTCAATCTTGGTAGATTATATGTGTCTAGAAATTTGACCGTCTCATCCAGGTTTTCTTCTTTGTTGGCATATAGTAGTTCATAGTATCCTCTAATTATGCTTTGTATTTCTATTATGTCTCTTGTCATGTTGCCCAATTCATTGCGAATTTGATGTATCTGGTTCTTTTCTCTCTTCTTAATTAGTCTAGCTAATGGTGTGTCAATCCTGTTTATCTTTTCAAAGAACCAGCTTTTGCTCTCATTTATTTTCTGTATATTTCACTTATCTCAATTTATTTCTTCTCAGGTCTTTATTATTTCTTTTCTCCTGGCATTTTTTTGGATATTTCTGTTGTTGTTTTTCCAATTTCCTGAGGCATGATTGAGGAGGTTTTTTTTTTGGGGGGGGGGCACCTTTCTATCTTTTTCAAGTGTGCACTAATTCCTATGAACTTCCCTCTTATGACTGCTTTGGCAGTGTCCCATAAATTATGGAAACTTGTGTACTCATTATTGCTTGTTTCCATGAATCTTTTAATTTCAGTCTTAATCTCTTCAGTAGTCATAAAATCATTCAGAATTAGGTTACTCAGTTTCCATGTATTTGTGTATTTTCAAGGGTTTTTCCTGAAATAATATCAAGTTTAATCGCATCATAGTTGGAGAAGAAGCTGGATATAGTGTCTATGCCTTCAAATCTGTAAAGGATGCTTTTGTGTACTATCATATGGTCAGTCTTCGAGAAAGTACCATGCAGGGCTGAGGAAAAAAATGTATAGTTTGTGTTTTTTGGGTGAGAAGTTCTATAGATGTCTATCAAGTCCATCTGATTTATAGTATCGTTTAGGTCCAGAATCTCTTTGCTTATTTTTTGTCTCGTTGATAGAGAATCTTCTTGGATTGATTCTACTTGGGGATCTTTGTATTTCTTGGGTCTGGATGTTTGAGTGTCTCTCCAATCCTTAGTTTTCTTAGCTGATTTTTCAATATTTTTGATAATTTTTTTCTAGGTCATTGGTTTTGTCTCCTCTTCCTGAGATTCAGTCTTCTGCATTTTCTAACCTGCTTTTAGTACTTTTGAGGGAGGTATTGATTTCCTGTATTACGGCCTTCATATCTAACAGTTCCGTGTGTTTCTTTTTTATGATGTCCAATTCTTCTTTCATATCATGCATGGACTTCCTCATCTCTTGGAGCTCAATGTCTCTTTTCTCTTGCATCTCATAGAATTTTGCTACCGTAAATGTTCTAAATTCTTTTTCTGACATTTTGGTGATATCCTCTAATAGTTTCCTACTTGGAGATAAGAAACAGTGGTTTCTTGCGAGTGATATATTACTTGATTCTCTCATCCTTGATGCTCTTTTCTGATTTTTAGTCATTGGTGATGTATTCACTTTTGGCTACTTTGTTGAAGAAAGATTCTGTAAGTTCCAGCTCTTGTGTTTCCCTTATGGTGAAATGATTTGGTGCTAATTTGTCCCTTCTACTGTCCTCTAGTGTAGGAATCACAGGTGGAGTGTTGAAATCAGATTTATAAAGGAAAGTTTCCCTCTTTTTAAAACCAGTATACTGAGGGTCAAAGAATTCTCTAAATCTCACAATATTCAGATGTTTAGTTACTATGCTCCTAGTCTTCTCTAGGCAGTAGGTAAGGGCTGAGTAATAAAATAGGAGAGTAACAAAAAAGAAAAAGAGAATAGGAAATGGCAATAGAAAGAAAAAGTGAAGAACTATGAAGAAGACGAAAGCAGAGATAGAAAAAAAGTGAAGAAATAGGAAAAAATAGAAGGAAAGAACAAGAAGGAAAGGAAAAAGAAAAAACACATCACAGAAAAAAAGGAAAAAAAAAAGAAGTTAAAAAGATAAAAAACTGTGTGGTGTGCAAGCATGCCACGAGGAAGTCCAGAATGGCAGAGATGGAGGTGGCTAGGTGGATTCTGTTTGGGCTAGCACTGGCCTCTGGGGTTGAAGGGGGCGAGATGGAGGAACTTCACAGAGGTGAAGCTGGACCAAGAAGGTTCAGGACAGCATAGATGGAGCTTGCTAGATGGGTTCTGTCCTGGCTAGCACTGGGCTCTGGGGGCTAGGGTGGTGAGCTGGGGGAGCTTAACAGAGATGAAGCTGGACCCAGAAGGTCCAGGACAGCAGAGATAGAGCTGGCTAGATGGATTCTGTCCTGGGTGAGAGAAAGAGACAGCAATTAGCAATTTAAAAGATCAAGGAAGGGGACATAAAGCTGTTTTTTTGTTTTTTGGTTTGTTTTTGTTTTTGTTTTTTGTTTGTTTTATTTTTAAATGGAAAAAAAAGTTGGAAAGGACAGAAAAAAGCAAGAGGGGGATGCAAATCTTTTCCTACCCTGGCTAGCACTGGGCTCTGGGGGCTATTGGGGCAAGCTGGGGGATCTTCACAGAGGTGAAGCTAGACCCAGAAAGTCCAGGACAGCAGATGTGGAGCTGGCTAGATGTATTCTGTCCTTGGTAGCACCGGGCTCTGGAAGTTGGAGGGGGGGGTGAACTGGGGGAGCTTCATAGAGTTGAAGCTGGACCCAGAAATTCCAGGACGGCAGCTCTATTCTATATCTCTATTATAAGCTCATTGACAGATGTCAGAATAGTGGTTAGTTATAGATAAGGGGAGTTAATAAGTGGAAGAGATAGAAATATTTGTGGGTCTCTTAATATTAATTTCATAGGTGTGTTCTTTTTGTGGTAATTTAATAATCTTCATGGTTATTATTTAGTTTTTTTTAGGTAAAATTATAAATTGAATTGTGTCCCTGAGGAAACCATTTGTTAAAATTTTATCTTCCTATGCCTTTACACATGACTTACTTGAAAATAGGGTCATTGCAGACATAATTAATATTAGGATATGTCCTAATCCAATATGACTGATGCCCTCCCTTATGTAAAGGATACATTTGGACGCAGAAACAAACATGTGCGAGGGAAGACAATGTGAAGGGGACACAGGGAGAATGCCATGTGAAGATGAAGACAGAGAACTGCAAGCTAAAGAGTGGCGAAGACTGAGGAGACCTCACCACACTCACAAACCAATCCTGCTGACATCCAGATCCCAGACTTGTATCCTCCAGAGCTGTGAGACAATACATTTCTTTTATTCAAACCACTCAGTTTACGGCACATTTTTATGGAAATTAAAAAAAAAAACACTAAGCTCTAGAAAATTAATATATAAATTTTCTTAAGTAAGTCCCAAGTATATCTTACTTTTATGCTGAGATAGTCACTTGATTATTTGTATTTTTTAGTTTGGAAAAGACTTAATATTCCAGTTTTACTTGAATATCCTTGTGGGAAATTTGAAAAGGAAAGGAAAACTTTCATTAGACTTTTTTTTTTTTTTTCCCCAGAGTTTTTCACTATAGGTATCTTCCTGGTTTCTGTTTTCTCAGTAGTAGCACTTTAGCAACAAAATGCACCTATACCTTTTATGTCAAAATATGACTCTGATAGTCTGGCTGTAAACTGGGCTTCAGTTTAAATATGCTATAGAAGAAAACCTTTTTATTATTATTTTAATCTTCACTGTTTATCCTAACCACTGAACATGTCAAGAAAAGAATTGATGTTACTCCCTCCCAGTTCTCAGGTATCTGTTTCATTCTATTGGCTTCATCATAATTAATTGCATTCTATTTTAATATCTTACCCTTGTTATTACATTTTTTCAAGATACACGTCTTGAAAAAAAAGCTAAGGATCCATAGTAGGAGTAGTAGTATAGTCACTGCAGTGATGATCTTAAGCAAAATCAATTTAGTGTTATCATTCTGGGAGCAATTATCTGAAAAATAAAACAAACAGACATTTTCAGTTAGACCCAATTTTTATTTTTTTTAAATTTATTTATTTACATTCATTCACTATACATCATTACAGCATACAAAATGAGATTTTTCATTCAGAATACACTGTATATTGGCTCAATCAAGCACATCAACATACGTGTTATCATCAACAAATAATTTTCCATTTCTTGTTCCCTGTATATTTTGCCTTTTTTCCCCCCAATCCTTGATTCCCTATCTCTCTCCCTCTGCCATGTCCCACCCTCCTCCCACACTGTCTCTGGTATCCATGGTTGTTTTCTATGCCTTTTTCCCCCATTTTATTGATTCACTAAAGAACTTAATTAGTCTAAATATTTTCAATAGCAAGCACAGCTGATATATACATAACCATAGACCCAATTTTTCTCATCAGTTTCTCTTCACCCCAGAAGAGCCCACATGTATTTTTCTGCTCCCATTTGAACAGGTTTGCAAGTTGTTTTTGTTCAGGTCACAGAAAAATGTTTATGAACACCACTTTCATGACTACACTAATTGCTATAGAAAATACAGAAATAGAAGTTATACTTTTTGTGCTCAGGATGTTTTATTTGCTTTATATGATGCAGTTGGATCTCCAGGGAGTGTTATCCTTGAAGAACTACGTACAGTCATAGAATAACAGCCAATGAATGGTTGGCTCATTTAATTTAAGAACAGAGGATTGAACCAAGGAAGGGACTTTGCAGACCCTTATGAAACAGACTGCCATTCCATGAAGACTGTGCATTTGTATAGGGAAAACTTGCATAATTCCATATGAGTATTTTAAGAGGAATTCCAGGAAATACATGTTTCAGTCTGCCTTTCATTCTACCTTTAACTTCTGATGTTTTCTATCTTTTTTTTTTTTTTTTTTTGGAGAGGTTTTTGCTATAGGGCGCGTGCGCTCGCCAGACAGACAGAGAGAGACAGAGAGATAGAAAGCAGGAAATCACCCCCCAGGGGGGATGGCCACGCCGCAATCCCTTCTCCTCCATTCTCCTCTCGGGATCTTGGGCACGCACGCACACGCGCCCGGCGTGAGTTTAAGCCGCCGGGTCCGGGACTCGAACCGCGGTCGACTACGTGGGAGTCCAGCGACATAGCCATTACGCTAACTGCTGGTCCCTGATGTTTTCTATCTTTTATTTTCTTACTTCTCTCATCTCTGTAATCCTTAGTTATAGCCCTAGATTTAAAACATTTGATTTCTCTCTCTTAATTTCATTTCTATTCAGTTTACATCCTGTGCTCTGCATTATCCTATTTTCTACAAATTTATTTTTATTTTTGATTCTTTTCGTTTTTGATGTTCATTTGACTACCAACAAATTACCACAACTTATTAAACATTTGTTAAGAAAATTTTTATTTTTTTCACTTAGACAGTATTTCTCTTTAGTAAAAACTTTTTATTGGTACTCTTTCAAGGAAATATTTACCAAGGGCTGGTGATTGTGGAAAATTTTGGCCAAAGGATATAAATCTTTAATTAGAAGATGAATATGATTTGCATCTCCCTTGTGATAAGGGATGTCAAGCATTTTTTTCATATGCTTTTTGGCTGCTCGTTTGTCTTCCTTGGAGAATTGTCTATTCAGCTCATTTGCCTATCTTTTAATTGAATTAATTATTTTTTGGCAGGTAAACTGCTTTAGTTCCCTGTATATAATAGTTATTAGTACCTTAACTGAGGGAGAGTTTGCAAATATATTCTCCCATTTTGATGGTGGTCTCTTCACTCTAGTCATTGTTTCTTTTGCTGTGCAGAATTATCTTTTTAAGGTGATGTAATCTATTTCGGAGATGATTGCCTGTGCTTTGGAAGTCTTATTTAAGAACTTTTGGCCTATTTTGATGTCTCCAAGAGTTTCTCTTGTGTTTTCTACCTGTAATTTTGTAGTTTGAGGTTTTGATGTTTAACTCCATTTGGAGTTGACTTTTGGTACTGGCAGCCAGAGAAAAGGGTCAAGTTTCATTTTTTTACAGGTAGAGGGCAGAAACTCAAAGATTGGAAGGTATAAAGCCATGCAATGGCGGATACCACAGACAGTGTGGGAAGAGGGTGGGAAAGGAGTGGGTTGAGAGAAAAGGAATTCAGAGAGAAAGAAGCAAAACATTCAAAGGACACAAAAATGGAAAATTACCTTTTGATGACATTAAATATGGCACATATGGTAATATCCTTGACTGGACTAACATACAGTGACATGCTGGGAACATTCATTTTCTAAGTTATAATGTGTTGACAATTGTTAACAAAACTGTATGCTATACTCAAATTTTGGTTAAAAAGTCCTTTTTAAATTTAGTTATTTTAAAAAAGATTTTCTTATCAAGGGGCATGTGTGCTCACTCACCAAAGAAAGAGGGACAGGCATAGGGAAAGTGAGAAATCATTTCCCCATGGGAGAAGGCCATGCACCAATCCTTTCGCCTCCATTCTCCTCTTGGAATTTTGGGCACATGTGCACACATGACTGGCATGCTATTCAAGCTACCAAATCTGGGATTTTAATGGCAGTTGGCTGTGTTGGAGTCCAGTGTCTTAGCCACCACACCATGTGCTGGTCTCAAAGACCTAAAGTGTTCTCACTTCTCACACATAAATGACAGTGGTGTATGGTGATAAATAGGATAAGCTGACTGAAGTAATCATTTCACATTATATACATATGTCAAATCATTCTGTTGTATACCTTAAATTTATTCAGTTTTTAATTTTATTTATACATCATTAATAGTCAAATAAGAGGGACCAGCAGTTAGCGTAATGGCTATGTCACTGGACTCCCATGTAGTCGACCACAGTTCGCGTCCTGGACCTGGTAGCTTAAAACTCACGCCGGGCGCATGTGCGTGCGTACCCAAAATCCCGAGAGGAGAATGAAGGAGAAGGGATTGCAGCCTGGCCATCCCCCCCCTGGGGGGTGATTTCTTGCTTTCTGTCTCTCTGTCTCTCTCTGTCTCTCTGGTGAGCACACATGCCCTATAGCAAAACCCTCTTCAAAAAAAAAGAAAAAAAATAAGTAAGATTTTAAAACCTATCTCCAGCTTAAAGAATGCTCTAGTATGATCCAACAAAACTTGAAGTACAGTTCCTAAGACAAGATGGCCAACTATAGATACCCAGTGCAACTCCTTACCTCAAAGAAAGTAAAAAACAAACAAAAACAGTAACAAAAACACTGGATAACTGACTATACGTCAAATATAAGGGAGATAAGGCACTCATAGAATATAGCAAGGAGGTAGAGAAAAACCTCTGAGACACTGTGACTTGGGGTGAAGACATAAAGAGTGAAACAAATTATTGTACCTAGAAGTATCCCAGAACCAAAAGGAGTTATCCACTTTGGGAAAATTTTAAGAAAGACCTTTCCCTCTCCATTTTTATCTTTATTCATCTGCACTTCCAACTACAAGAGAGCCATACAATCAACGCAGATCATTAGCCCAATATAGGGAGTTGCCTAGAGCTGCTGACCCAGAGAAGACAATGGATCTTCTCTCTTTCTCAAGCCATGATGGCAGGGTACCATTTTGGGAGTAGAGCCACAGATACAGTGCATCCTGCTATAGGGCTGAGCAAACACTGCACTTTTACTTTTCTAAACCACTACTGTTACTCTAATGGCCCATATAAAGGATAGCTGACCCATGTCAATAGCTTAGCTCAATGAAGAAGCAGTGACTCAGCATCTAAGTACTTGTGACACCCTACATTCCAGGGAACAGACAGTACACCATGGAGTAAAGGACATGCCTGATATCTAGGGAATTGGGGCAGGTACCCCACAGTGACAGAACCTTCTGACTTCTCCTCACCAGAAACTGAGGACTTTGAATATACTTTCTCCCCCAGAGACCAAAGATTTTACACACACCCTTTCCTATCAGAGACTGAGGACTCTGAACATTTTCTTTCAGAGACTGAAAAATATGTTCTCCTTTTCCAAATATAAGACTCCAAATACAACATCTCTTTCCTTCTGTGATTGCCAGAAGGCAGCAGTGGTAACTCCCAAGGAGACATCCCTGAATAGTGGATATGTGCTCAGAGAGGGGTTGGCTGCCTGGCCCCCCTACTTGATATGCTTGGCAAAGAAGAGATGATGTGGAAAGTGTAGGCTGTCAGTCACTAGACAGAGAAATGGCAGGATGCTGGGTTGCCTGTTCACTTTGCCAAGAATGATAAAATGTTTCCAACAACTTTCCCACTTGCTTGGCAGAGAAGGGGCAGTGGTCAAGGGTTGGGCCAGTTATTCACCAGGCAGAGAAAAGAGAGGGTGCCAGGTCACGTTTGGTAATCAGTCAAATGACACAAGTAGTGATGCACCAGGTTACTTGCTTGCTTTTCAGAAAAGGGTTTGGATGCTTTATTTAACTCCTGAGAATGTACAAAATAGACAAATCATATGAGTAGCCATTCCCAGAGAGCCTGCATCCAGGACCATTACAAGTTTTTCTCTGCTTGTGCAAGCAATGCAAGTCAGAAGACTCTGCTTATTCTTTAGCTTACAGCTACACACAGCTCCTCAACTGGAACAGGCTCCTCATACCTAACGTAGAGTATGAGGACACCAACAATATCCCTACAGGCAGCTGCTGCCAACACTACAGGTGAACATACATCTTCTACATGCAGGACCCCACTACACCATACTAGCATCACCAAGGACCCAAAGATATAGGCTTGAGTGGGTCTGCTTCCACTTATGGTAACTTTGCCTTTTGGGTTACGTGCTATATGCACAACAGACAGGACCTGGGGACAAGAGTCTGGGTGTACAGCTGCTGGTGATACACCCCCTCATCTGACAGGACTGCTGTGCCTTGTACATACTACACCTGGAACCTGCTACAACCACTGACCCACAAGCTGACTCCATGACCAAATGGGTCATTATATCACAGGGACCTATCTATTATATCACAGGGACCTAGTTCACAACTCTATCCAGTGCATCCACATTCTCAAATTTGGCCAAAAATTCACTCACAGACATCAAGATGCAAGAGAATTTAGACAATTCCATGAGATTAGAAAAACAATCCATGATATGAATGATAACTGTAATAAACAGATAGACACCATAGGAAAGAACCAAATAACAATCCTGGAGATAAGGAATTTAGTCCAGAAAACAAAAGTTTCAAATTAACTTAGTTTAAACAGAAGTGAGAATCTCTGAACTTAACACAACTTTTGAAATACTTAGTCAGATCAAACAAAAACAAAACAAAAAACAAAAACACATTAAACAATTTATGAAATAATGAAAACATTCAGAGTTCTGGGACACCATTAAGTGATCATGTATTTGCATAATACAAGAATACATGAGTAAAAGCATATGAGACCTATTTAATAAAAATATTAAAACTAAAAATTTCCCAAGTTTAGGAAGAGATGTAGACATTCAGATCCAGGAAATTCAAAGGACACTTTTTTATTAAACATAAAATGACCTTCTTCAAGGCACTTTATTATCAAAATGTTAAAAATCAAAGCTAATGATACAATTATATAATAGTAAGAGAAAAGCATCAAATCACATATAAAAGACCCCTTGGTAGAATCCTTTTAGGCTGAGAAGAAATATAATGATGTATCCAAAATTTTGAAAGAAAAGCACTTTTAGTCAAGAATACTATATCTGGCAATGCCACCCTTCAAGAAAAGAGAAATAAAATATTTTCCAGGTACACATAAACAGCACCAAAATAAGAAATCACCAATATTACATTGGCTATTCATGAAACATTTGAGGGAGTCTTATATCTGGAAATGAAAGGAAAATAAATATCATTATGAAAACATGTTGAGGTACACAATTCACCAGTAAAACAATCACACATATAAGAAAGAAAAAAAAAATTCAAGCCTTATAAAACTACCAAAGTATTCAAAGCTTGGAAAACTACCAAACACCAATGCTAAACAATAATAGAAAAAGAAAGAGAAAAAAGAAACCCAAAACACCAGGATGCAACCAACAGAATCATAGAAATTCATACCTATGAATAATAACCAAAATGGTTATGAATAATAACCAAAGGCTAGGTGAATGGATAAGATAAACAAACAAAAACAAAAACAAAAGAAACAAAAATAAGAATAAGAACCTACTATATGATGTCCATTTGATTTGTAAAAACATACACGGAATGAGAATGAAGGGTTGGAAAATCATTCCATGCAAATGAAAACCAAAAATGAGCAGGAGTAGTTATTCTTATATCAGACAAAATAGACCTCAAGCAAAAATTCATAAAAAAAGACAAAGTCATTGTATTTTATTAAAGGTACTAGTTCCCCCAAAGGATCTAATAGTTGTAAATATATATGCACCCAATACCAGAGAATCTGCATATAAAAAACAAATGCTGGTAGAACTAGAAAGATTCTAACACAATATTTATTGAGGATTTAAACACATGTCACTTGCAATTAGACAGGTAATCTAGAAAACAAAAAAGAAAGAAAGAGTAGGAAAGAAAGATTGGAGTTAAATGAAACTAGCCCAAGTGGATCTGAAAAATGTTTATAAGACATGTCACCGAAGAGCTACAGAACACATATTCTTCTAATTAGCACATGGAGCATTCTCTAATATTGCTCATATAGTAGGACACAAAAGATATATCACTA